>CM021102.1:18648128-19101303 GCA_007115665.2 Sequoiadendron giganteum | reverse complement strand
AGTGAGATAGAGGCTAGATGGTTTAAGGGTTAAGGGTATAGGGCTAAGGGTAGAGAGGAGAGATATAGGAGTGACAGAGAGAGATTGAGAGAATTGAGAGGGGAGAGGGGATAGGAGATAGAGAGATAGAAGGGGTAGGTAGAGAGGGAGAGGGGAGAGATAGGGAGATGAGAGAGAAAGATGAGGGAGGGATATATACGTAGGTGGAGAGAGTTGAGATAGAGATAGAGTAGAGAGGGGAGGAGAGAGGCGAAGGGAGGGAGAATTTAGAGAGAGAAGGAAGGTGGATAGATTGAGAGAGGGAAGGAGGGAGAGAGGGAGAGAGGGAGAGAGAGAATGAGATATAGAGGGATAGGTAGGTAGAGAGAAGTAGAGAGGGAAGGAGAGTTGGAGGGAGAGGTATGGATGGAGAGAGAGAGGTAGGTAGAGAGGGGAAGGGTAGATATAAAGAATTGGAGAGGGAAGGAGAGATGGATGGAGAGGTAGGGATTGAGGGAGAGATAAGGATTTAGAGAGAGGTGAGAGAGTGCAATAGAGAGAGAGAGGTAGGTAAGGAGAGGGAGGGGGAGATAAAGGGAAGTAGAGAGTGGAGGAGAGAGGGAAGAAGAGGTAGGGAGGGAGAGATAGGTGAGATAGAGAGAAAGGAGGGAGGGAGGGATATTTTAGGAGAGAGAGGTGAGATAGAGATAATGAAAGTAAAGAGGGAAGGGGGAGAGAGAGATGTGATAGAGAGAAGTAGAGGTGTAAGGAGGAAGTTAGAGAGATTGAGAGAGGGAAAGAGAGAGGGAGAGAAAAAGATGTATATAGGGGTAGGTTAGATAGAGAGATGTAGAGTGAATTTTGGTGGAAGAGAGAGAGGAGGGAGGGATAGGTAAATATAGATAGTTGAGATAGATAGAAGGAGAGAGATATAGGTAAAGAGAGGGAAAAGAGAGATAGAAAGAGGGAGGGAGAGAGGAGAGATATAAAGAGGGGGGGAGGGAGAGATAGAGAGAGGAGAGAGGGAGGAGAGAGATAGAGAGAGGTGATAGAGAGAGAAGTAGAGAGGGAAAGAAGGTGGAGATATTGAGAGAGAGGAGGCAAGGAGGGAGAGAGAAATAGGTATAGACGGAAAACTAGGTAGAGATAAGTAGATATGAAATGAGAGATATAGGGAGAGGTAGGGATGGAGAGAGAGGTCTAGGTAGATAGAGGGAGGAGGAGACAAATAGAAGTATAGAGGGAAGGAGAGAGGGAGGAATAGGTAGGGATGGAGAGACAGAGGTGAGAGAGATAAGAGAGAGGAGGGAGGGAGAGGTAGGGAGAGAGGGGTGAGATAGGGAGAAAGAGAGTAGAGAGGGAAGGGGACAAAGAGAAGTGAGATAGGTGATAGAGATTTGTGATGGAGGTGAAAAGTACAGAGGTAAGGAGGAAGGTGGGGAGATTGAGAGGGAAGGAGGGAGGAGAGAGAAATATGTATAGAGGGATAGGTTAGATAGCGAGAAGTAGAGAGCAAAGGTGGGTGAAAGGAAGAGAGAGGGAGCGAGAGGGGAGGATAAAGAGAGGTGAGATAGAGAGAAGTAGAAAGGGAAGGAGAGAGAGGGGGAGATAGAGAAAATTAGAGAGGTAGGGAGGGAAGGAGAGAGAAGTGAGATAGAGGGAACTAGAGAGGGAAGGAGAGAGAGAATGGCGAGATAGAGAGTAGACAGGGAAGGAGAGAGAGGGAAACAGAGAGTGAGAGAGAAAGAGGGGAGAGAGAGGCAGAGAGGGATAGGTAGGTATAGAGAGAGGTGATATAGAGAGTAGAGAGAGATATATAGAGATAAAACGAGAGGGAAGGGAGATAGATAAATGTAGAGAGGGAAGGAGGGAGGGAGATAGATATTGGAGAGGGAAGGGGAGAGAGATGGACATGTAGAGACATAGTTCTTGAGCTCAAGGAAGATATTGTTAGATAAAGGGATGGAGATACTGAGAGAGAGAGAGAGAGGTCTAGAGAATAAGAGATGAAAATGAGTGAGATAGAGAGAGAAAGAAGAAATTTGAACTCCTGATTACTAAAATTTGGCCTCCTGATTACTGAAATTTGACATGTTGATTACTAAAATTCGACTAAGTCTGAAATTTTAAAGATCTTCCAAAAAATAGAATTTGCATTATAACTCCTAGAGATCTGAAACCACTCTCAAACATCCTACCTATATATACATGAAATATAACTTAAAGTATAAGAAAGTAAATTTCCATATGTAAATGTCAACTTATACTTAAATTTTTATTTCATGTATATAGTTTCCCTAACAGAGAAAACAAAAATCAAAGAGTTTACAAAAATGCATTCCAAAAGTCATGAATGACATTTGGCACTCGCCAAATGAAGTAGCCCATTTGGCATATGCCAAATTTAGCGAGCACCAAATAAGTTGCATTGGGAAATACCAACCCTATGGGTTGGATTTTGCATTGGGCATCTAACCCAAAGGTTTGGACAACCATTTCATGAAAAAAATGTGATTTTTTGAAAGGGTGCCAAATTTCTTCATATTTTCATCTGTGCTCCTCGTCATTTGCATGTATTTCAATGCAACTTTATTAAAAAATCATGATAGCATTAACCTCTCTCTTAGCTATCTGAATATTTTATTTTTTTTCATTTTGATTTAGTTAAGGTTTTGATCCATGCCTTCTATTGTAAATGCTTTTGTTTTTGGTCAAAAACCAATATGTGCTAGTTTTAGGATAGATTTTACTCATTCATCGGAACATGAAAAAAATTACATTTTTGGAACAAGACTCCATTCCACACATGATGAAAAAAAAATCAATTTTCGATTAGTTTGCAAAAAATTTGGGGGGAGCATGCTCAAATTTCAGCTTTTCAAGATGTGTCCACTTTGAAAATTCATAAAATATTATATATTTATTAAAAAAATTATCCAAAAGAACGAGGATAAACTACATGGTGTTAGCTAATTTCTCACCATTGGGATTTTTGAAATTCTAAGAAAAAGTTAATCAAAAAGGGGCAAGCCCTCAAGCGCTATGCTATTTTTTTTCATAAAAACAAGACCTATTTCCCCTTCCCCCCTTTTGAGACCCTTAATCTTCATTAATTTCAAAAAAAAATAGTAGCTTAGAAACTAGAATCGGAGCACTTAACCTTTTTTTCTTTCCGCATCTTGAAATTTTGAGTGTAACTATCTTCATTTTCTCGTGCAAATCAGATTTTTCTGATTTTAGAAAAAAAAAAAGTGGCATCTTAAGAGCCAAAGTTGTGTCACAGATTGGTGCACTTACCCACTTACATATCTCCACTTTTTGGCCCATCATGATCGTGCACATACCCATATGTGAAAGGTAGATAACTAGCTAAAGGGACAACATCAAGTGCCAAAATAGGACAAGCACCAAGTTCAACACTCTTATTAGGATGATAATCATTTAAGCACATAGAAGATGAAAAAAATGAATTCAACTCATTATGCACTTGTTCATCAATCTTTACAATTTCATTATCATCATCCAAGTTAATCGCAATAGGAGGTCTAATGATAATATCCATAGAAGATCGTTTATGTTGCAGTGAGGGTGGATGGTTACCATGTATTGCTTGAGAAAATTTTGGATTTTTATTTTCTATATTGTTCTTTTCTTCTTTTTCTTGTAACAAACGAGAAATAGCACAACATCTATGCCTATGCTCTCTAGCATTTTTGTTTATGTTCATGCAGTTTTCAAGTTGTGATTATATAGGAGCGAGTTTTCCAACCATAGGTTCCTTTTTTTCCCTTAAGGGAGGAAAGGAAAGAACCATGGGAGTTTTTTCAAACACTTTCTCTTTAGCTTTATAAACTTGTTTGACTATAGGAAGCACAATGAGATTTGTTTGATTGTCTTATGGTCTCTTATATGAAATAGGGGAAGGATTTGTCAAATGATAGTCTTGGTTACTTGGAATATATTTTGGTTCAATCATGATCTCATCAAGAATAGGAGGCTCAATCATGGTTGAGGCATATTACTAAGGGATAATTTTTCTATGCACTTTTCCTTAAACTTTCGATAGGATTTGAAAAAGAAGTATTCATGGGGTCTAATAGGTTCAATAGGCTCAAGCCAAAATAAATCCAATGAAAAGTTCCCATGGGAAAAAATAGGATTAAAGCCACTATGATGCATAGTAAATATTTCATTGTCAAATGGAAAATTTAAACATTTATGCATAATCGATGGGATGAAATTCATGGAGTGAAGGACCATTGATAGCATAACTTCACACAAAAACAACCTGAATTTAGGATGATGGTGAAGGAGACATTTAATTCTTTTAGTCCAACCTTTAAAGGGAGATTTATCGAACCAATCATAGGGCAAGAAAAACCACTATGCATTTTGATCCATTCTTTTGATCTTTCATATGTATCTTGGTAAAGCTCATGCACAAATAGGAATTCTTCAATGATCATGTTCTCTACACAAATGAGATCAATTAGTATCCCATTAGTAGGCTTGTCATTGATTCTTCCAACTATGTAAAGAGGACCATCAGGTGCATGTTTAAGTATGTCTTGTTGTGAGAAAGAAATTTCAAGCAACATCTTAGTTAGGCCCTTACAAGGTTTAGCATAAATAAATCCAACCAAACCATCCATAAGGTTGTTCTCATTTCTTTTCATGTTTTCATCACATCATTTTTTGTTTCACTAGCTTTGAAAAAGGAGATATTATTATTATGCATAGTATTGATAAAGATTTGCAAATTTTGATTAGAAGGGGCTATAGACTTATTACCTTGATCATTAACACCTCTAATTAGGATATTATTAGAATCAATGAGGTTTTGAACAAGATGTTTAATATGCTTACAATTTTATGTATAATGACCATTTTGTTGATGGAAATGGTAATAGGTATTTGGTCTATAGTTTGAAGGTAAACGCTTAGTAGGACTAGGAGCTCTAATAGGAGGTAAGGAAATCAAACTTGTTTCTAAGAGTTGCCACATGATATTATGAATGGTATCAGGTAGGGTTGTAAAGTGTTTATTTCTATCCACAAAGGCATATGGTTTTGTCATCTTTATAGTAGCCACTCAGGTGTCAACATTTTGATTTTATGGAGGGGGATTAAGTTATAAAAATCCCTTATTTTTTTTCTTGAAAGGTTGATAGTTTGTTTGAGGTGTGGATTCGAACTTTTTAGGATGGTTAGAGGGAGTTTTCACTTCTTGACTACTAGCCAAATTTTAGTAATCACAAAGGATTGTACATAACTATGTGAAGGAAGAAAACCTTAACATCTCAAGATTATTTTGGATTCTATCTTGCAAATTGGAAATAAAAATTCTTTCAAGCTCGACATTAGGAATCTTAATGTTTATTTTTGAATAAATCATTTTGTATTGTGCTATAAAATCAGTGGGATTTTCATCATCCTTTTGTTTACATGTCATCAAATCAGCTAAGATCATCTTAGGACTACATGTAAATTTGGAAGTGGTTGTAAAAGGCATCAATAAGCTAATTAAATGAACTAATTGAATTATTTGGTAAGGTTCAAAACCAATCTAAGGTAGCATCTTTCAAGGATCTAGGTAATAGCTTATCCAAGATTTTATCTTCAAAAATAAAGTCACTACATAGGGCTATGTAAGCAGAAGCATGACTAACAAGATCTCGTTTCCCACAATATCTATCAAATCTAGGAACCTCTATACCTTATGGAATTTGAGTTCTCAATATCTCCAAGGATAATGGATTGATTTTGATGTATTGTGAGGGTTGGCCATTGTTTTTTTGGTTTAATATGGTGATTTTTTTCTTAGAGGGATGACATATTTTGCAAAAGTGTGTTAAGGAATGTGTTGGTGTTTTTTCCTGCAAAACACCAAATTACTCTTAAGGATTCCAAACCTTATGTTTAAGAAATTCCTAAGGTTAGAGGCCAACACATAGATTAAAGAGTTATAGTGTCTCTACTCCTACTCTTTAGGCTCTATGGAACCAAGGAGGGTGTTCCTTAATGTGTTCATCAGGGCCTCAAGAAAACTTCTACACATATATTTGTCCCTATTAATTGAAAAAATACATTATTCCTTAAAGGATTAGCTAATATTTCACAAATAACTTCTCATTTGCTAGGAACACACTTTTTATAAGAGATTTGCATCTTAGAATGAAAGAAGTTTAATTAAGTAATGTTCAAACCTTGAATCCATGGTTAGGAATTTCATAGACCCATTAGACTACAAGAATTCCTAACAAATAGACCGATGCCTCATGAATTGGGCAAAAGGAGTCGGACATGAAATATTTTTTCATACACAAAACGTTGAATCCTGAATGAATGGACTACTTCTATAATGCATTGCATCATAAAACTCACAACAATTAAAGTATTACTTCTTACCAAATCCTTAACCAATTTTCACAGACCTATGATTCTTTTCAAACATTTAATTAACTCATTGAGTTAAGACAAGGAATAGAATCATACATCCAACTAACCATTGATGATAAATGAAAAATATTTGATGTTTTCATTCATAACCTGTAAGAACCATACATATGAGAGCACATACATTAATTTTATAGATTTATTTTGATATTAGTAACTTGCATAAAACTATTTAAGATTATTTCATAAACAACTTGCACCCAAGACAATTAACCAGTAGATTCATCAAGAATTTTGCACGTGTATTTGTTTATTGTACATATACTTCACCTAGACCATTCTGGACCCAAAAATACGACCTCTACAAATGAGCCTTGAAATCTCTTTTATAGCATAAGAGAGAAACAACAAAAGGGCTCATTGCAGTTACATTTCACCAAAATTTCATTTCAAATACACAATTTCATCTACATTTCAAAATTTTGGAACGGTTAGATGTAATCATTTACCGAGCAGGGGGATAAAAATATAAAAAACCCACATAACCAGTTGGTGCCACCACACCCATAGAAAAATTCCATTAAGGACTTGTTGTCCATGTCCACGTCGAGCCCCAAAAAAAACTAGCATCTACATCATAACAAAACACTTTAGAAACTAGGAACCAACACACCATTACCCAAAAATTGAACCAGCACCAAGGCCACGATAATGATGCCCACTTTGTGTTTTCGCCATGGTTGGTGGTGGAATAATAGATTCCTCTTTGTCATTAGCACACTTCACAAAACTAGAACCAGTCAAATCACATGGTGTCAGTGTAGAGAGTGGAGAAACTATGAGGACCTCTTCATTCACACCAGCCATTTTTGTCAAAGCCATGAGGAATTGGCCATACCCAGAATCAATCTCAGTATCACTATCACCAGACCTGCTCGAGACATTGATGGGTGAATTTTTCCTCCCAAGGAGCCCTAACTATACCATATTTTGGCTCTTGGTATCTGTTTGAACTCAAAAGACTCCTTATCCTTTCCATGAGTTGCCTCCTCTTCAATAGCAGCTTGGCCTTTTAGCCGAGAGCTACACTTGGTGACAACTATGGCAGGCTTCTTATATTCCTCTTTCAGAGTGAGATCACCTAGAAGAGTGCTCTACTCATGTTGTGGAAGACCACCATGAGACCTCTGTATACTTACCTGGGAAGACCGACACACATAATATGGAGAGGAAGTCGACCTTCTCATCTTGAAGTACAATTCAACAATCTCCACAAGAATAATCACAATTTACTATAGATGAACCAGAAAACTTTAATATCTAAATTGTAATGGTGAAAATGGTGAGACATCAGCCATATTTGTTGAGAAAATTGATGATGACAATCATCAATGCTCCAAGAGAAGCACGAGCAAGAAAGTGACTATTTGTTGGCATCTATTTCATCACCATTAATTCCTAGGTACATGGAAAATGACATACAATTCAACATAATTGCTAGGAAGTAGCTCTTCACATACATGGAGATCAGGTTGATATCCTCTAAAGAGAATTCACCATTAATGCTCGCCATTTGTAGAGCCCAAATAGTCATCACATGAATAGTTCTATATTTTGAATGTGAGTCATCGATGCACAAATGAAGTGGCCCTTTAAATAGCTTAGATTGAGTCAGATGTGTTTGAAATTTCCACATTGTCGCATGGAAAGTTCAGCAACCAATAACATTCTCCCCAGTCAAAAAAAAAATCCATAATCTACAGGCCCCATCTAGCTCCTTACATCACCAGCAAAGTCCACGTGTCATCATCATGTAGACCATGCAAGGCATTAGGCAATAGTATTTAATATTCTATGTGGCACGCACACTACAACTTAGATCAAGACCTACTAGTATGTTAGAGCCATTGATCAACCATCAAATGAAGCCAAGCCAGTAGAGGGGACTGGGTCCCACATGATTCAGAAAACATGTGGTGTAATCACACAGACCATGTGGCCCATCAAAAATGTATTTTTTAAATGTTGTGTGGTGTGCGCACAAGGGTTGAGATTGAACCACCTCATCTGATGGCTTGAATGTCTACACATGCATACATTTTCAATTATAATGCAGAGGCCATGGGATAGGTAACGGGCAATAACCCCTTGTAAAAAAATATTAAAAACTTAGGATATAAGTCTTTAAAAGAAAAATATTTCAGACCAACCAAAGAGAAAATAAAACCTTTTAAGAGATACCCAACGACCACCGGGCTTAGGTAGATGGGCCGATAAAAACAATGGTCATGATGCCATAAGTTATGACTAAAATAATTGGTGACCTGGTACAGTGGGTCAACATGGAAAAATAACACAAGGGTTTAATAGTTTTTTGAAACATTTGAACAAGGGTTGAAAACCCCTAAACTCTAGCATACAACCATCAAGCACAAAGGTGACAATGATTACAATTTGCATGGAACATAGACAAAATTTGTCAAATTTCAGAAGCGCTATCATTGGCTCCGGCTCGGGGATGCATACCCTTGGTGGGTATGGCGAGTATTCAGATCTCAGGTAGAAGCAAACCAGCCCAAAACAACAAACCAGGAGCCTGTATAGACAAGACAAGCAGACACATTAGAAAATAAACACACCAAACCTATATACAAAATTTACATAATTATATAATGTTTCCCCTGCTCAAAAAAATCATCCAATTCCACTAGCCTCAATTTTGAAACCTGGTGCTTCAAGGTTTTTTAAGCTTTGGAGCCAAAAAAAAATCTTTGTCAAAATCCTTTCTTTCACATACCTGTATTGGATAAATACTAATGCCAAGTAATTCCCAACACTCTGCATCAGTATGATAGATACCAATGATCCCATATGCCCCCGGACTACCTTGTCTACCAATCTTAGCCTTCTCTAGTTGTAGTGGAAACAGAAAAAATCCATATTCCACTAGGCCAACAATCTCCTGAAACATCAAGAAAGGATGAGACAAATTCAAGAGAGTCTTCACCCTATTTCACATAATTGTCATTCTTATCAAGCAGAAACAAATCCATAATGATATCCCCAAGGTGAGGAGGATCAGCAAATAATTCAGCCACACACTTACGCTAGTTGATATCATGTTTAACATTATGTGACTTCCCTACATATGATCCCAACTGCCATTCATCATTTTCTAAATAGCCACTATCAAACTCCATGTTCACACACTGAATAGTAACACCTGTGTGCAGGTGTTTTAACTAAGTCTAAAATACAAAACAAATGGAAATGCAACAAAGAAAATACAAAAAACACTTTGGATTAGGCCTAGTTGAATCTAAACAAACAACAACAAAAACAAATGGAAATGTTATACCTTTTTCTTGCTTAGATTGATGAGTTGGTTGGCCCTTCAAGATGCTTGGATGTATGCTCCTTGATGAAAAAATGCATGCAATAATGGAGGTGGGTGTAGTGATTGAAGATAGTAGGTAAGTGCAATAACGGATTCAAAATTTCTGCAAAATGGCTTGAATGCTCTCTAATCTCTTACCTCTTTAACTTGAGTCCAAATATCTCAATTTAAAGAAAAATGGACAGTTGAGATTGAACCACCATGGACAAGATGGAGGGCTATGGTGAGTTGAGGACTCACAAGCCCTCACATCTTGTCATGTGGAAGGTCAGATGGAAAAAGAACAAGTGACTTGGAAAAGGACATGTGAAGTGGAGGTACTTGTAAGTACCTTGGGATTGAAGAGGATTTCCTCAAAAAGGAATTCCTTGTCCACATATGTGACTGATAGTGACAAGTGAGGACTTTTAGAAAGTCCTCTCTTGTCACCATGGGGATGGGAGAAGCTGTTGGAGAAATAAATGTGAATTTTAAATTCACATGATTGGAAGCACCTAGTGGATAAGACAAGGTCCTCCTAAAGGAGGTCCTTGTTCCATGTGCCTGATGTGACCTATGAGAGGTTATAGGGAAGAGAAATGCATGGGATGAATAAAATGGAATTAAAAATTCCATTGGGATGTGGGAAGAACTGACTAAAGGACTTATTAGACTAATGATGAAGGATTAGAAGAGGGTTAGGTGGTTAATGATGATTAGGAGCCAACTTGCAAAATTTGGAGGATGCGACACATCGTAATCATGGATTAGGGATTTGTCACATTCCTAATGATGGGATTAGGAGATGAATTAGGATTAAGTGTGAATGGGACATAAAGGGAATTAAATAAGTGGGTTATTTATTTAATTCCTTGGAATAAAGAGATAAAGGGGTAAGGTGTTTAATTATTTAACTAAATACCTTAGGGATCTAGAAGACTTTAGGGGTATTAATTAAATAATAGTAACATTATTTAATTATTATGGATAAAAGGCTATTTAGATGAAAAAGGGTAAATTTGGCCAAATATAAGTGGTCAAATTTAGGTGTCTACATTTTTTCCCTCTTTGAGATGGTGTTACAAAGTAGCATCGGGTAAGTGCACCAATCTGTGACACAATTTACGTGCCAAATTGAAAAAACGATCAAAAAAACCCCAAAATAAGGCCTTTGGCGCACGCCAAATGTCTAAAAATACATTTGGCACATGCCAAATTTGGTGTGCGCCAAATGTATTTCTAGACATAAAATGCAAAATTCGGGTTTGGAACCCTCATTTTGTCTTCAACCCACAACTTGAGAAGGAAGATTTTAGGTCTGCAACTCATGCTCACCAAATCTTTTCCATTATTTGCATCCTTAGCTTGCCATTTTCCACAAGAATGCCACCAACACATCGGAGAGGTCGAAGATTGCAAAGAGGTGTGTATTTTTATTCCATTTATTTTGAATTTGATTTGGAATGCAACTTTAAATAGATTTTTATAATAAAACTTTGTTCTAATTCTCAGGGAATGAATCTCCACCTCAAAACATTAAGAATTCACAATCACCCCCTCATCAAGAGCCTTCTATACAAGAATAGCCTGAAACCTCTCCGTCAATTCATAGGCATCCTCAAGGAATAGAAGAAAATATTCAAGATCAAATTAAAAACAATAAAAGAGACATTCAACAATTAATTGCAAGATTAACCGAGCATGTCGAAACCCACCCTTATAGGAGAGGGATTGCTAAATCATTGAATTCAATTTTAACTCATGTAGGAGAAATGAGCGAGCAAATGAATTTTTGGTCAACTAAGAGAGATGAGATGAGGCAATTTTATGCTAATGGTTTGTCATATGCAGATGTCAAAAAACTAAAAATTAGCAAAGCCGAGTTGTGTGCCCTATTTAAAGACCCAAAAACCAATGAACCTTTGCCCCATGCATGTAGGAGGTTCCCCATCCATTGGTGCCACCATGATTTAATTAGAAACAAATTTTGGGAGCGGTGGTGGATGGTATTTGACCAACGTCCATGCAATAACCATGAGGTGCCACAATACTTTTTGAGGAAACTCTATTGCAAGTTTGTCCTCAAAAAAATGCCAAACTATTTTGACATCTTAGACATTTAGGGTAGAGGTGGGGGCTCCACACACGATAGACCTGCTGCACGACATAATCCATAGTTGGCACCAAGAGCCTTGGGTAGACCCATGGTGGAGCATGTCATTGTTCCTTCCATTGTTAAGGATAGTGTAGAGGTGGACACGATGAATTCAATTGGCTCACTCACCCAGACCATTTTACAGTGTGCGAGTCCTCTAGTAGAGCCTGGTGTGGAGGAGATGTGTAGGCCCCGAGCTCCACCCCACCATTGTGGCACTTGTAGTGTTGTTTGCACGTATGATTATCAGGGTGCTTGTGATGTAGCTACACAGCCTATGTCAGTTGTAGAGGTGATGGCTTTCACAGATGATATTTTGAATGATACATTCGGCATTGACACTCAGGTAAAATTTAGCAAGTTATTTTAATGTTGTTTATTAAAATATATTTTGAAATTTAAGAATAACTAAATTAGTAGAATTTTGATATGATGAAATTTCAGGGTCACATTGTTCATGAGGGATGCTCTATTCCTACAGACCCTTATACATTCTTGATGGTGAGTCCACAAGTATGCAACTAGTATTAAAGATATTATTATTTCATTTGAACAGTTGAATGTTATATTTGAATGTTTGTCTCATAACATGCTTCAGATTTCAAACAGTTTCCTGATGCACCTTCTTCCTCCACACCTCGTGATTCATATCCTCAAACAGCATACACTCAGGTAGCCTTTATTCATTAATAGGGTTGTAAATCTATGTTAGCTAGTTTTCATAATTTTGCGTATCTACAAATCTAAAAAATTGATGAGAAACACAAACATTGCATTCAAGTATTCCTTGATCGTGTCACATTATGTTCTCCTATATCAACATGATACCTGAGATATTGTTTCATTTGTATCTGTTGATAAGAGATAGCCTTGGTGATGTTGGTGGCACGATGAACCATGGAGTTGCTACAACAATAGCCAATTTTGATCCATTGAGAGAGGTATGGAATAGATTAGTTGATTTGACATTATAGTTTCTCTTTTATGGTCTATTATAGAAAATTTTCATGATAATTTTATGTAGTTTAATTTCTATCTTCATGGTTGCTACAGGTCGTTGTCACTCCAGATCGTGGACATGGTGATGCTTTAAATGTGCATGATGACTATATGTATGTGGTAAGTGATTATATTTTGTTATATGCCATTCCATAATTCAATTTCAATGTTTTAACATCTTTACTTTTAATCATATCAATTGACGGTCTAGAGTGAAGAGAGGAGGAGTAGCGGGCGTGTTCGAAAGACAAGACAAGCAACAGTCACTCCATCCAGCCGAATTTTGAATGTAACACGGGATCTATTTCCTTCCCCTAGAGGGAAATGACTATGTATTAGTGTTTTTGTATGCCTATGTGGCATTTTGGAACATATTTTTTGTACTATTGATATATATATGCGATATTTTGTCCAAATGGCTCCTTTGTACTAAGCCTATATGGTTTTTTTGGATATATTTATATACTTTTATCAATATATATCATTGTATAGCCTTTCAATTTTTTATTAAAGAAACTCTTATTTTGCTACTACCATTCTTGAATGATGTTATCATGCGTATCATGTAAGTTGTATGCTTGAGTGTTGTAGGCATGGATTTTGTTTACATCTAAAGCTTAATTAATTACTGTGGAATTTTCAATAAGCCCCATCTAAAGCATATTGTATAAGTAAGCTCCATTTGTGGTGGTTTGTATCCTTTGGAATTCTTCAATTACTTGTGCCTCAGCGATGTAGAGGCAAGGAGGCTCAAACCCAATCAGTCTGACAACCTGCCTTCAAGGGGCTCTTAACAAGATTAATACAACCTATTTTGAGCAATTTACACAACCTCAAAGCCCCATCAAACCAAACTCTTCATTCAACACCTTACCCAAAAATCCACCCTTGTAGCACTCTGATGCAGAGCCAAGGTGGAGAAGACTCACAACAATGGAAATGTCAATTCTCAATCAAGAACTCTTCTTCATAATGATTCAGCCTAATAGGCATCAACCCACCCTCAGGGTCTCAACTCCTCAACCTTGCAAATGAACAACAAGACTCCACCAAGGCCCTACAAAGACCATCAACATTCATACAATGACAATTGAATCAATTGACAACAATCCCTAAGTCAGATTCATCAGGGTTTCCAAAACTCACATTTGTGACTGGTTATTCTTGTAGTACTCAAAACTTAGTTTTAGCCAGATTTCTCCCAACCTTTCCAAAACACTAGACAATTACAAGATGGATTGAGATACGCTTTTTAGGGCTACACAACATACCAAAGAATCAGTGGTCTCTCTTTTGGACCGACATAGATTTTCAACACACCTACTTCAATTTTGGCTTCGTAATTAGCCCTATTTTTCCAAAGGGACCACCCTTCCAACTTTAGGTATCTATCCAAACACCTTGGAAATTCTTAGGTCATGGTGCCAAACCTCAAATTTTGTCATTATTTTGTGTCTACAGAGCCTCTAACTCACAAAACTCAAGAAACCCTCCTAAACCTTCACAAAATCAAGGGTTTTAAAGAAACATACAACTCCAGACCTCTCTCAACACTTCCAAATCCCCAAACACCTCAAAATACTTCTGCATGGACTCATCAGACCCTCACATAACCCTTACAGGCATTAATTCTTAAGAACCTCACTTTGGTTCCTCACTTCCATGTTGGAAAACCCTTGTTCAGTCTTAGAACAGTCACAAAAACACCACATAATTATGACTCCTTATTCAAAAATGAGTTGAAACACTTATTATAACATGTTTTCAATCAATCCACTGAGATACAATAGCAAACATAGGTTTATTGATTGTTACATCACAAATTTCCCCTCAAACCCTTGATTTAGCGACACTGGGATAGTCACTGTTTGTGTTGGTTCTCTCTACAAACAAAGCGTTAAGACACCAAATAAAAAATAAATGAATTAGAAAACATATAGACACATCCTCTAAAATTATTAGACCATGAAGAACCTATATGTGCCTGTACAACTCTGAAAAAGATCAAGAAAATAGTATTTTTCTAGAAAATTGCTCAAAACTGTGGTGTTTATTGTGTTAAATTATTACCAAACTTCTTCCACTCTCTCATTCGAGTCTTGGTAAGGATTTTTAAATAATTTTCCAACAACCATATTCTCCCCAATGCCCATAACCAACCTTGGGATTAGTTGGTCCCTTAATTGCATTTGTTTGTGTTAAAGTTGCTTTGTCAGCATTTTACAACTTATATGATTTCTAATTGACTTCTAAGACACAAAACACCCTTTATTTGCATTATGTTTGATCTCTCAAAGCTTATTAGACAAAATAAACCTAAAGAAACTAACATTTCCCTATTGATGTATTCAAATAAAAAAAAAAATTGATGATGTGGTGTAGGTGCTCCTGCACCAAACTCAAAACCCGGTCCAAGCCTAATTTCTCCCAACCTTTCCAAAACACCTGACCATTTAAAGGTGGATTAAGATACCCTTTTTCAAGGTTACACAACATATGCCAAAACCAATAGTAACTCTTTTGGACCAACATGAACTTTCAATACACCTCCCTCACTCTAGGCTTCACAATTAGGTCTAATTTCCAAAGGAACCCCCTCACAAACTCACCTCCAAACCAAGGAAACTTAAAACAGTCTTAGGGATGCTCACCAAACTCAGGATTCTCCCATTTTAAGAGCCCCAAGAACTTGTTCTATTCCTCTACTCACAAACCGTCCTAAACCTTCACAAAAAGAAGGGTTTTGAAGAAACTCATAACTCCATACCTCCACCAATCCTTCCAAAGGTGCAAACACCCCACAATACCTCTTCCCTAACTTAAAGGACACTCACAATCCCATTCCTTTCATTATTTCTCAGATTCAATACTTGAGTTCCTAACTTTCATGGTGGAAACACGCCTGAACAGCATTAGAACTTCACACCCCACTAAGTTTATTCATTCTCTCAGCCTCCAAAATATTCATACACCAAACTAATCATGGTACAAGTCAATCCACTGAGCAACAAGGTTAGAACAGTAGGTGGATTGGCTAATGTGTCATGGTGTTGCCCTCAAAACCCCTAACACAGAAAATAGAGCAGTAACCAAGTTTGTTGATCCCACACACACCAACAATGGATTTAAACCTTCAGAACAGATGCAAAGAGAGTAAAAACATATGCAATCAAGTGTCCAAAGCCTCAAGCCATGATAGACTTGTATGGGCCTGTGCAAGGCAAAGAAAATTTAGGAAAACAAAGAAAACCAGTGATCAACGTTTTCAAGTATATTTTGTTATTAGAAATTGAACAAAATCAACCCTCAACTCAGGGTATTACAGCAATATATCTTGATACCACCTTCCAACTACCCCTTGAGCCGATCAACCACCATAACCACCCTTTGTTAGACTTCTAAGATGGCAATTTGCCAATTTTTCTCTTAATTACCATTCATTCACAACTTGATTTTGCAAGTACCACCTAACTAACCTATTAAGCCTTTTAAATACAATTGCAAGGTATTTACATAGCATATAGAAATATAGAGATCAAATACAATAAATATTTTAACTAATGAATTATAAAAAATGGACTTTTGTAGTTTATATTCATTTCATTGATTACATTGCATTGCATATCTTTCAAAGTCAAAGCATTACTTCACTTTGCATAACTAATAAGTAGATGTTGATAGATGCCGAAAATTTAATTACAATATAGTTTGAACAAAGTCAACCTAAGCAGTTATGCAATTTCTTCACATTGCATAACTAATAACTAGGAGCAGCTGCCAATTGCATTTTCTTATCATGGCATTCTATGAGACCAAATTTCTTTGAGATATTTTTTCAAATAGTTCCCTGCCTTGTCTATGTTACCACATTTTTCATACATGTCTACCAAAGCATCTTCTCAAATAGTTCACTGCCTTGTTGCTATGGCTAAAAGCCTAAAACAAGTGATTTTGAACAAGCTATGGATGCTTCAAAAAATATATCAAAAGCATAATAGTAAGCAATAGCATAGAGAAGGCAGTGAACTGTTTGAAAAAATGCATCAAAAAAATTGCTTTGAAATGATAAATTTAGTTGTGCTTTCACTCTTCTTTAACATTGTATATCTGCTCCTTTTTATAACAAGAGATAAAAAAACGTAAAAAATTGTATAACAAGAGATAAAAACTATCTTTTTTGAAATCGAAAGGCATTTCCATAGCATAGAGATATAGAGAGAAAATAAAATAAAGAGTTTAACTAATGAAATGTAGAAAATAGATTTTTGTAGTTTTTATTCATGCATTGCACATCTTTCAAACTCAAAGCATCACTTCACATTGCATAACGAATAACTAGATGTTGATAGATGACAAAATTTCAATTACATTATAGCTTTTGACAAAGTCAACCTAAGCAGTTATGCAATTACTTCACGTTGCATAACTAATAACTAGGAGCAGCTGCCAATTGCTTTAGCTTGTCATGGCATTCCATGAGACCATATTTCTTTGAGGCATTTTTTCAAATAGTTCATTCCCTTGTCTATGCTATGAAATTTTTCATATATGTCTACCAAAGCATTTTATCAAATAGTTCATTGCCTTCTTGCTATGGCTAAAATCCTAAAACAGATGCTTTCGAACAAGCTATGGATGCTTGGAAAAAATCTAGGAAAGCATAATAGTAAGCAATAGCATAGACAAGCCATTGAAATTTTTCAAAAAATGCCTCACAGAAAAGTGGTCTCATGGTGATGGAATGCCATGACAAGCCATAGACAAGGCAGTGAATTTTTTGATAATATGCCTCAACTACTTGTATTTGACAACTTTTCCTCGAGTAAAAATCCTCTGAGATAGCAAAAACCGAGCAAGGTTATTGTAGAGAAGCCCAACATGATCCCATAGGATAAAACGAGAAGTTTCTAAGCATCACGGTGTCTGAGTAATAGCATGCTGAATTTTGCAGCCATTTTCCACTTTGGACCCTTAAGGGATCGATCTGGTTGAACGTAGCTCGGAGTGATTCCGCATGTTTAGGTGCAAAAGAGGACCATTCCTAGCGTAAACATACCTATTCGGATGCATTGGAATAGTCCGTTTGGTCACACAAGCTGCAAAACGAATGTTGCACCACTTTGGAACTTTCAACTACTTGCATTTCACAACTTTTTCCTTGAGTGAAAATTCACCACCATAGGAAAAAGCCTCTGAGATAGCAAAAACTGAGAAAGGTTATTGTAGAGGGGCCCAATGTTATCCCATAGGATCAAATGAGAAGTTTCTAAGCATCACGGTGTCCGAGTAATAGCATGCTGAATTTTGCAGCCATTTTGCACTTTGGACCCTTAAGGGATCGATCCGGTTGAACATAGCTCGAAGCGATTCCGCATGTTTAGGTGCAAAAGAGGACCATGCCTAGTGTAAACATACCTATTCGGACACGTTGGAACAGTCCGTTTGGTCACACAAGCTGCAAAATGAAAGTTGCACGACTTTGCAACTTTCAACTACTTGCATTTGACAACTTTTTCCTCGAGTGAAAATTCGCCAGCACAGGAAAATGCCTTTGATATAGCGAAAACCGAGAGAGGTTATTGTAGATGGGCCCAATGTGAACTCATAGGTTTAGACAAAAAGTTTCTAAGCATCACAGTGTCCGAGTAATAGCATGCTGAATTTTGCAGCCATTTTGCACTTTGGACCCTTAAGGGATCGATCCAGTTGAACGTAGCTTGAAGCGATTCCACGTGTTTAGGTGTGAAAGAGGACTATTCCTAGAATAAAAATACCTATTCAAATACATTGGAATAGTATTTTTGGTCACACAAGCTATAGAACGAAAGTTGCACCACTTTGCAACTTTCAACTACTTGCATTTGACAACTTTTTCCCAAAGTGAAAATTTGCTAGCACGAGAAAATGCCTCTGAGATAGAAAAAACCGAGAGAGTTTATTGTAGATGGGCCCAACATGATCTTTTAGGATTAGACAAGAAGTTTCTAAGCATCATGGTGTTTAAGTAATAGCATACTGAATTTCGCAGCCATTTTGCACTTTGGACCCTCAAGGGATCGATCCGGTTGAACATAGCTTAGAGCGATTCTGCGTGTTTAGGTGCAAAAGAGGACCATGCCTAGTGTAAACATACCTATTTAGATGCGTTGGAATAGTCCATTTGGTCACACGAGCTGCAGAATGAAAGTTGCACCAATTTGCAACTTTCAATTACCTGCATTTGACAACTTTTTCCCCAAGTGAAAATTCGCCAACACAGGAAAATTCCTTCGAGATAGAAAAAATCGAGAGAGGTTATTGTAGATGGGCCCAACATGAACTCGTAGGTTTAGACAAGAATTTTCTAAGCATCACGATGTCCGAGTAATAGCATGTTGAATTTCACAGCCATTTTGCACTTTGAACCCTTGAGGGATCGATCCGGTTGAAAGTAGCTCGGAGCGATTTCGTGTGTTTAGGTGTGAAAGAGGACCATGCCTAGCATAAACATACCTATTCAGATGCATTGGAATAGTCTATTTGGTCACACGAGCAGCAAAATGAAAGTTGCACTACTTTGCAACATTCAACTACTTGCATTTGACAACTTTTTCCCCGAGTGAAAATTCGCCAGCACAGGAAAATGCCTTTGAGATAGCAAAACTAAGAGAGATTATTGTAGATGGGCCCAACATGATCTTGTAGGATTAGATGAGAATTTTCTAAGCATCATGGTGTCCAAGTAATAGCATGCTGAATTTTGCATCCATTTTGCAATTTGGACCCTTAAGGAATCGATCTAGTTAAACATACCTCAGAGCGATTCCACATGTTTAGGTGCAAAAGAGGACCATGCCTAGTGTACACATACCTATTTGGATGCATTGGAACAATTTGTTTGGTCACATGAGCTACAGAATGAAAGTTGCACCACTTTGTAACTTTCAACTACTTGCATTTGACAACTTTTTCCTCGAGTGAAAATTTGCCAACACAGGAAAATTCCTTCGTAATAGCGAAAAATGAGAGAGGTTATTGTAGATGGGCCCAACGTGATCTTGTAGGATCAGATGAGAGTTTTCTAAGAATCATGGTGTCTAAGTAATATATCCAAAATTTCGTAGCCATTTTGCACTTTGGACGCTTAAGGGATCGATCCGGTTGAACGTAGTTCGAAGCGATTCCGCATGTTTAGGTGTGAAAGAGGACCATGCCTAGTGTAAACATACCTATTCAAATGCATTGGAATAGTTTGTTTGGTCACATGAGCTACAGAATGAAAGTTGCACCACTTTGCAACTTTCAACTACTTGCATTTGACAACTTTTTCCCCGAGTGAAAATTTGCCAGCATAGGAAAATTCCTTCGAGATAGCGAAAACCGAGAGAGGTTATTTTAGATGGGCCCAACATGATCTTGTAGGATCAGATGAGAATTTTCTAAGCATCATGGTGTCCAAGTAATAGCATGTTGAATTTCACAGCCATTTTGCACTTTGGACCCTTAAGGGATCGATCCGGTTGAACATAGCTCAGAGCGATTCTGCATGTTTAGGTGTGAAAGAGGACCATGCCTAGCATAAACATACCTATTTGGATACATTGGAACAGTCTATTTGGCCACACGAGCTGTAGAACGAAAGTTGCACCACTTTGCAACTTTCAACTACTTGCATTTGACAACTTTTTCCCCGAGTGAAAATTCGCCAGCACAAGAAAATTCCTTTGAGATAGCAAAAATTGAGAGAGGTTATTGTAGATGGGCCCAACATGATTTTGTAGGATTAGATGAGAATTTTCTAAGAATCATGGTGTCTGCGTAATAGCATGCTGAATTTTACAGCCATTTTGCACTTTGGACCTTTAAGGGATCGATCCGGTTGAACGTAGCTCGAAGCGATTTCGTGTGTTTAGGTGCAAAATACGACCATGCCTAGCGTAAAAATACCTATTTGGATGTGTTGGAATAGTCTATTTGGTCACACGAGCTGCAGAACAAAAGTTGCACCACTTTACAATTTTCAACTACTTGCATTTGACAACGTTTTCTCCGAGTGAAAATTTGCCAACATAGGAAAATGCCTTCGAGATAGCGAAAACCGAGAGAGGTTATTGTAGATGGGCCCAACATGATCTTGTAGGATTAGACGAGAAGTTTCTAAGCATCATGATGTCTGATTAATAGCATGTTGAATTTCGCATCCATTTTGCACTTTGGACCCTTAAGGGATCGATCCGGTTGAACGTAGCTCGGAGCGATTCCGATTTTTTAGGTGTGAAAGAGGACCATACCTAGCATAAATGTACCCACTTGGATGCATTGGAACATTTTTTTTGTTCACACAAGCTGTAGAACAAAAGTTGCACCACTTTGCAACTTTCAACTACTTGCATTTGACACCTTTTTACCCGGGTGAAAATTTGCCAGCACAGGAAAATGCCTTTGAGATAGCAAAAACTGAGAGAGGTTATTGTAGATGGTCCCAAAATGAACTCGTAGGTTTATACGATAATTTTTTAAGCATCACTATGTCTGAGTAATAGCATGTTGAATTTTGCAGCCATTTTGCACTTTGGACCCTTAAGGGATCGATCCGGTTGAACGTAGCTCAGAGCGATTTCACGTGTTTAGGTGTGAAAGAGGACCATTCCTAGTGTAAACATACCCACCCGAATGCGTTGGAATAGTTTTTTTGGCCACACGAGCTGTAGAACGAAAGTTGCACCACTTTACAACTTTTAACTACTTGCATTTGATAACTTTTTCCTTGAGTAAAAATCCGCCACCATAGGAAAAAGCCTCTGAGATAGCGAAAACCGAGAAAGGTTATTGTAGAGGGGCCCAATGTGAACTCATAGGTTTAGATAGAGATTTTTTAATCACCACAATTTATGAGTAATACCCTGTCAAATCTTGTTGCCCTTTTGCACTTTGCACCCTTAAGGGATCGAGTCGGTTGAACCATAGTAGTTGTTTTGTTGAATGTCATACCCTAAGGTATGTTAGAGATGACCTAAGTTGCATTGATTTCTTTGAGGCATACGCTGCCCCTACCTTGTCACTTCATCAAAGGACAATATATTTAAAGGAAGGTTATTCATTAAGACAAGCATCATGAATGTATGAACACAAGGGAACTGTGAAGGGTCACTATACATGGCAATGTGCAAATGAAAAGGACAGATTACAAATCAGTAGTGATCGGTTGTTAAGTATAGTGAGTGTATGATTATAAAGTACTTGACAATCAAATTCACTCACCATAGTCAATGTCCTATGACTGTCAAGTCTATGTCAGTCAGTGTCTAAAGACTCCAAGAGCTATGGTTGTGTATGTAGCAATAGGTCCTTATGAATGTGGAGTCTTCAAAAAATATAGTAATTCAATGACAAATATTACAATAGTGATGGAAGAACATCTTGAAAATCCTCCCATTTGTCAATACTTGTAGCAATAAATGCAGGGAAATAATCCTCCCATTTCCAACACAAATCATGAAATATATTGTACTTGAGAAAAGGACAAAAAGAGTTGCTGCCCAATTTCTTTTTTCCATTCCACCTCAGCTAGCCCAACTATTTGCATTCCAAAATGGTTCAAAACATGTACATCCCCTGCTCCCTATGAAACACATGGGTAGTAGCCTCTCTATGGTTGTGTAGTATCATAAGAATTTGGTCCACCAAAAACCTGCAAAAGCCTCTCAATCTTAGACATAGACTCACATAAAATCATTAAAAGAGCAATAACTAAATCATGTCAGTCATACAGCTGATGAGACCTACTATCACCTTCATGCATGCTAGATAAGGAGGTCAATTGAAGGTCCTACAATGGTGATGTGCCCCTTCCCTACTTTATCATCTTTCGATGACCCTATGTATAAATTTCAAATATATCACTGAGAGGCTTAACATAAAACGTGTAGCATATAAGAATCCGATAAATCTAGGAGATGGAAAAGAAAGAGAAGATTGACAACTAGAAAATGCACTAGTAACCGATGTTTCTCATACCACTGAACACTTGCACCAGCAACCAATGTTGTTCTTTTCTTATATACTTTGACAAACTTTAGTATTACCTACAATCACAATCAGAAAAGGATCAATGACAGTCGTAAATGCATATGACATCAAATAGTAATCGTGAAAAAGCCTTATTGCAAGGTGTTGGTCCAAAAGAGTGATCAATAAAATGGCTTTACAAATTCAATGTGCATACTTACAAATCAATCCAGGGAACCATCTGGGTCTTCTCTAGTCTTTATTGTGTCGAGTATTGCCTCGTGGTCAGACTCACGCACTTTCCACAAGTTCTTGTTTGCAGGTCTACCCTTATATTTGATCAAATGAACGTTGGTGGCAACGACAAGGTTCGAATAGTGAATAATTTTCCGATGCGTGTTGAAGTCCTCAAACAACCAAACTACAACATTCTTAACTAGATACCTTCGAAGCCATGTTCCAGTAACAACCACCAAACCTATAGAATATTCTATGTTTTCTCCGTCTATAACTAGGGACTCCAATTTCTTTTTGGCCTCGATACAATGACACAGGTAATAATCTGTACCCTTTTCATTGTCTTCATCTGCAATTACTGCATAAACATGCCCTGCATTGATATGTTCATCTTGTTAGATTTATTAACTAAGCAACATAATAAAACTTGTAAGTAAGATATATTACCTAGTTCTAGTAGGTCTGATACATGATCAAAGTCAATGGATGATTTCATCTCCATAATTTGTAGAGCTGTCGGGAGCTGATAAGTGTCAAGTGGGGTTAGACTTCTTACAGACCATTCATCAACCCACTCTGTTGACTCGCAATCATTCCATGATTGAAGTACACATGCATAACAAAAGCATGCCATCTTCCTTGTATGGATAGTCCATGTACCTGCATTGGAGATTCTAAAAGAGTGTAGCTCACTCAATCCTATTAGTGTACAACAATCCTCATATTTCGCAATGTTAGTATCATCTACTAAATGAAAAAATCTATGAACTAAAGAATTGCCTTCACTACCTGGGCCCATTGAACCATTGCACCACTAGAAAATTGATCTTGCATCTATCAACTTTACATTGTTTGTGTACTTTAACTCTTCTCGTGCTAGGGCTCTTTTGATACATGCACCTGCTCCATCATGCTCCCCCTTTCCATGCCTGACCTCTTAGAAGTTCCACATATGTTGAACACCACTAATCCTATGCATCCTGCTCAACCAGTAAAACATTCTGGCATTCTTGAATTGTGATGTACAATTATCTGACCATATGATATGTTGACTAAATGGTATGCCCTTGCTAGCCAGATCGGCATAGAACATATGAAAGTAACCTTGAACAAACTCTGCAGAATGTGTGCGATCATCACTGATGTAAAAGTGATACTCCCTCAATACTTTCCTATTTTCCTCTATACTATCATTTGCATAAATGAATGCTATATGTACAAATATAGAAACCTACACATAGTTGTAGTACTGTGATTGCACCTTGTTCTGTGGTTGTAGTGTGTAGTTCTCAGCAAAGTCAACAACTAAAATGATATGATGAAGTGGAAATGTGTCCTTACATAACTTGAACTGTGATTCCAACCATTTTGTTATGTGTGTATGCATTGTATAATCATAAACCACCTGATCACGAAAAATTCCCATAAACTGATACACTGGAATCTTATCACTAACCAATTCACACTTCTTTGCTTCTTTCCCACCTTTTACACTATATGCCACTGTCGTATATTTGCCAAATTCCACAATTTCGTCTCCAATTCTGTGTGTACTAGCCATGTGTTGGAAAATTGGAAAATGTTGCATGCCACCACAATGATCACATGTTCCATCCAAACATGATTTTTTGTAAAAAAATTTGACCATCCTCTCTTTCACATAAAATGGAAGAAAAAAATTTCCTTGACAATTTAGTTGGAGGCATTATGTTACATTCCTACAAAACATTGTCAGTATGCATATCTACACATATACGTCGATAAACATCATAATGGTTAGAAAACTCAATATGAACCCTACAACAACAAGTAGTGTGTGTGTGATTTATTTTTACATAAAAAGGCTTTAGCATTTCAAAATACCTTTGACATATTTTAATTTCAGGAAACTTTTGTACAAAATCAACAAAAAATTGGGTTTGAGTGGTATCCAAATAATGCATTGGATGTGGCTCACGGATTATACTACCAATTCTACTTCTTACAACATCTCTTTGATTAGGAGAGGTCCTTGTGTTATCCTTCCAATAATTCACAATTAAAGATCTCAAGCCTTAAGCAATTCTTATGTCTTTCTGTGGCACTTTACCCGAAAATGCCCATAACTCATTGCTATTTGGATCCTCCACTCTTTCATGCCTTCCTTTGGCTCTCATTATAGATGATCTACTTATTTTCAAAGAATTACTTGCCTTTGTAAGGTTCACCTGGTTCCTTGTTTGACTGCTTAACAGTGTTGTTGTCATCACAGGTCGTGTGGCACAACTATCCTTCGTACGTGAGGTGGAACCCACGCTCTCGTATGCACTCATCAAGTTCCTTACAATGGAATTTTCACTTGAGTCATTAAAAACTCTTAGCCCAAGAGCCCTCATGGTGGGCCTAAATTTGAGTTTCCTCATCATTTCAACAAATAGTTGGCATCTTCCACGCTCACTTAGCTTCGCAAAAAACAAACTCCATATCCTTTCTGCATATCTTTGACATGTATGTTTTGTAATCTTATTAGGCATCCATTTCAAAACATTGGAATCAATATCAATAAAAAATGTAGGTTTTCTATGCAAAACTCTAGGAGGAGTTCTCAAGTGAAAATTTGTGTCAATATTGGGAAGGTCAACAACATCGAGGATAGATTGTACCTTCAATTGGAGGTGCAATTGATGACATACCATAAGATTGACATGTAAACGATGTTGTACCTCCAACTTGAGATGTCGTTTGTGGAGTTCCTTCAAATAGAGATGTGTTTGCTGATGTACTTTCAAAACGCAATGTTTTTGATCATGTGTCTTCAATTGGAGATGTGATTTCCGATGTACCTAGAAAACCACATGTTGTTGTCAATGTGTCTTCAACTGGAGATGTGCATTGAGCTTCACCTATGGTTGATGATGTGCCCCCAAATTCTGTATTCATTCCTATCCTTCCACAAACTTTCCTCATTCATGCCCTTTGTTTTTCTAATTTGACATCTCTCTTAGATTGCACATAAGTTTGTGGCTGTATGGGCTGCAATTCCTTTGCTTCACAAGCTACATTTTTTGATTCTCTTCTCCTTGCATTTTTAACTACATGCTCTTCTGGTGTTAGAGGCTTTGGTTATTTCCTCGGCATGACCTTGAATGCTACATGTCCACAAACACACATAGAACAAAAGTAAGTAATGCATTTTACAAAAAAATTGATGCAAAGAGGGGTGGAAACCATTCAATACAGCAAATCAATGAGAATCACAAACCTAGGGTATAAATTGCTGCCACCTAAATGAAAACTAGAGACTCTTGTGTTTATTTTTCTCAAAACCAAATTTTTGATTGTCAACAAAGTCATGAAGAATATGGATTCAAAGAAGGGATTGTGATGCTATATCTTATCATTATTCACTATTTCTTTGGCAATGAGGTTTTCCAAATTAGATGAAAATAAAAGTTTTCCAAATTAGTTGGAAAAATAATGAAATACAGTGAATTCCACTAGCCATGCTGGAAATGGACTACTATAAGCAATGCAAATAGAATTCATAAGTAAATTTATGTTAAGTAAATGTCATGTTTTTTATTTTTTTTGTTCTTCAAACTCATAAAAATTGAATTTTTTTATGCAAATCTAAAAATTGAACTTTTTTATGCAAATCCCATCTAATTCAATGTTGAATTCTACGTCCAATTATTATGATTAATTAAATCATTAAGGAAATTTAGTTTATATTTTCAAAAACAAACAAATATACTAAAGACAAACATTTCAATTTACCAAAATGAATATATTACCTCAGATAATGTAAAATGATGTAGAAACTTCAAAATATCTACTTCTATGTTGTCTACCATGTAGATTGGTGGTAAAAAGGTGGTGGATCAAGCATAGATTGGTACAATATGAAGTCAATTGCAGGAAAAAAAAAAAAGGTGTTTCTGACTCGGATAAAGCATTGAGCCAAACAAACACAGGACAATGTGGGCCTGAATCACGGGGTCAACCCTTATTTTTACTGTTTCAAGGTAAAACCCATTTGGGGAGTGCCAAATATGTTCCTCTGAAAAGGAGAAACTTCAGAGAGAGGGAGTCAAAGTGGGAGAGAGGGGGTGGGAAGGAGAGACCTAAGAAAGTAAGGTGGGAGGTAAGTGAGGCCTAATAGAGAGGGATTGTGACATAAGTGAGGATTAATCCCTCAACCCTTAAACCCTAATCCATAGAGATAGAGAGAGGGAGGGAGAGTGAGTGGGAGGGAGACACCCAAGAGAGAAGGAGAGGGAGACAAAGTGGGAGAGAGTTTGGGAAAGAGATACCTAAGAGAGTAGGATAGAGAGGGAGTGAGAGATAGAGGGATGGGAGAGATACAAGAAGTGAGAGAGAGAGACTTGAGAGATAGAGAGGGGGTGGGAGGGAGAGGGAGTACTTGAGGGAGAGGGAGTACTCAAGATAGATGGATTTGAGAGAGATGGAGGGGGTGGGGGGAGATACATGAGATAGAGGGAGAGAGAGAGTGGGAGGGAGATGGGAGAGAGATAAATGGATTGAGTGAATGAGAGAGAGACCTGAGAGAGGGAGAGGGGGTGGTATGGAGAGACTTGAAAGAGAGAGAGAGGGAGGGAGTGGGAGAGAGATAGAGGGAGGGAGGGTTAAGTGTAGAGGGTAGAGGGTTTAATGGTTTAGGGTTTAAGGGTTAAGGGTTTAGGGTTTAGGGTAGAGGGGAGAGAGATAGAGGGAGTGAGTGAGTGTGGGAGAAAGAGAGACCTAAGATAGAGAGGGAGTGAGTGAGTGAGAGACCTAAGATTCCCTCTCTAGTTCTCTCTATCTATTTGTCCCTCTATACCTATTTCTCTCTCCTTACCTCTCAACTCTCTATCTCACCACTCTCTCCATCTCACTCTCCCTCCTTCCCTCTCCCTCCTATCCATCCCTCTCTCCTTCCCTCTCTACCTACCTCTCACTCCACTACCTACCACTCTCTCCCTCACTCATCTTTCTCTCTTACTCTCTCCTTCCCTGTCTACTCTATATCTCTCCCCCCTTCCCTATATAATCTATTTCTCTCTCTTCCCCTTCCTCTGTCCCCTCATTTTCTCTCCTCTCACTCTCTCTCCCTCTCACACACACTCACCTCAATCTCCTCCTTTCCTCTCCCACCATCCCTCCACTCTCCACTTCTCTCTATCTATCATCTCTCTCTACATCTCCTTCCCTCTATATTTATCTTTATCTCCCCTCCCCCTCTCTTTACCCACTTCTCCCTCCATCACTATATCTCAATCGTCTCTCTCTCTCTCTCTCTCTCTCTCTCTCTCTCTCTCTCTCTCTCTCTCTCTCTCTCTCTCTCTCTCTCTCTCTCTCTCTCTCTCTCTCTCTCTCTCTCTCTCGCACACACACACACACACCTCTATCTCCTCCCTACTTTTCCCTCCCTCCCCTCTCTAATTATCTCTATCTCTCCTCTCTCTACATCTCCTACCCTCTCTACCTATATTTATCTCCCCTATCCATTTTTTTACCTACCTCTCCCTTCATCACTCTATATCTCACCTATGTTCCCCTACCTACCTAGGGTTGAGGTATTAAGGGTCAAGGTTGATAATTGAGGGTTGAGGATTTAATTTATAGGGTAGAGGGTAGACGGTAGAGGGTTTAAGGGTTGAGGGTTGAGGGTTGAGGTTTGAGGGTAGAGGGTAGAGGGTAGAGGGTAGAGGGTAGAGGGTTTAAGGGTCAAGGGATTAAGGGTTGAGGGTTGAGGGATTAGGGTATAGAGTTTACTTGGGTTTAAGAGTTTAAGGTTTGAGGGTATAGGGTTGATGCTAGAGGGTATTGGGTTTAAAGTAGAGGGTATCGGGGTGAGGGTTGAGAGATACTTGAGAGAGGGAGAGGGGGTAGCAGGGAGAGAATTGAGAGAGAGGGGATGGAGAGGGAGTGGGAGAGAGATAAAGAGTAGAGGGTAGAGGTTTTAGGGTGTAGGGTTAAGGGTAGAGGGGAGAGAGATTGAGGGAGTGAGTGAGTGAGTGAGAGACCAAAGAGAGAGAGGGGGTAGGAGGGAGAGTCTTTAGAGAGAGAGGGGATAAGGGAGAGTCTATATATCTCCCCTCCCTCCCTCTCTCAAGTCTCTCCCTCCTACCCCCTCTCCCTCTCTCAATTCTCTCTCTCAGTCACTCACTCTATCTCTATCATGTGGCTTAATATAAGGTGGACCCTCTACCCTCTACCCTTAATCATCCCACCCTCTTTATCTCTCCCAAGTCTCTCTCCTACTGCCTCTCCCTCTCTTAGGTGTCACTCACTCACTCACTCACCTCTACCCTTAACCCTTAATCCTTAATCCTTAACCCTTAATCCTTTTATCCCTTAGCCCTTACAAAAGCCTAAACCATTAAACCCACACACACCCTCTGCCTGTAACCCCTAAAACCCCTAAACCATAACCTTAGGCCTGACCTCTAACCTATACCCTTAACCCTCCCTCCCTCTATCTCTCTCCAACACCCTACATTCTTCTCTCCATCCTACCCCCTCTCCCCCTATCCCTCTCTTAGGTCTCTTTCTCAGTCACTCCCTCTATCTCTCTCCTCTACCCTTAAGCCTAAACCTTAAACCCTTTTACCCTCTACCCTCTACCCTCTACCCTCTACCCTTAACCATGCCTCCATCTATCTCTCTCCCACTACCTCCCTCTCTCTCTCGAGTATCTCCCTCCTAACCCCTCTCCCTCTTTCAGGTAGAGGGTAGAGGGGAGAGACAAAGGAAGTGACTAAGAGAGAGATAATTGAGAGAGGGAGAGGGTTGAGAGAGAGAGAGATGGAGGGAGTGGGAGAGAGATAGAGGGAGGGAGGGTAGAAGGTTTAGGGTTAAGGGTAGAGGGGAGAGAGAGATGGATTGAGTGAGAGAGAGACCTGAGAGAGGGAGAGGGGGTAGGAGGGAGAGTCTTGAGAGAGAGAGGGAGGGAGGGAGTGGGAGAGAGATAGAGGGTAGAGCATAGATGTTTTAAGGGTATAGGCTAAGGGTAGATGGAAGAGACATAGGACTGAGTGAGTGGGAGAGATAGACTTGAGAGAGTGAGAGGGTGTAGGAGGGAGATGGTTGAGAGAGAGAGGGTAGAGGGTTTAAGGGTTAAGGGTTTAGGGTTAAGGGTAGAGGGGGGAGAGATAGAGGGAGTGACTTAGAAAGAGAGACTTGGGAGAGGGAGATGGGGTAGGAGGGAGAGACTTGAGAGAGAGAGGGTAGAGGGTTTAACGGTTTAGGGTTTAAGGGTTAAGGGTTTAGGGTTTAGGGTTAAGGGTATACGGGGGAGAGATAGAGGGATTTAGTGAGAGAGAGAGAGAGGGAGGGAGTTAGAGAGAGATAGAGGATATAGTTAAGGGTAGAGGGTAGAGGGTTAAAGGTAGAGGGGAGAGAGATAGGAATGAGTGAGTGAGTGAGTGAGAGACCTGAGAGAGGGAGAGGGGGTAGGAGGGAGAGAATTGACAGAGAGATAGGGAGGGAGGGAGGGAGGGAGTAAGAGAGAGATAAAGGGTAGAGGGGAGAGAGATAGATGGAGTGAGTGATAGAGAGAGAGAGACCTAAGAGAGGGAGAGGGGATATGAGGGAGAGTCTTGAGAGAGAGAGGGATTGAGCAGGAGAGAGATATAGGGTAGAGGGCTAAGGGTGGAGTGGAGAGATATAGGAGTGAGTGAGAGAGAGAGAATTGAGATAGGGAGAGCGGGAAGGAGAGACATGAGATAGAGAGAGATAGAGGGTAGAGGGTAGAGGGTTTTAAGGGTTAAGGGTAGATGAGAGAGATAGAGAGACTTGAGAGAGGGAGAGAGGGTAGAAGAGAGAGAGAGAGATGAGGGAATGATATATATGTAGGTAGAGAGAGTTGAGATAGAGATAGAGTATAGAGGTAAGGAGAGAGGGGAAGGGAGGGAGAAGTTAGAGAGAGAAGTAAGGTGGATATATCTATTGAGAGAGGGAAGGATGGAGAGAGGGAGAGAGAGAGAATTAGGTATAGAGGAATAGGTAGGTAGAGAGAAATAGAAAGGCAAGGAGAGTTGGAGGGAGAGGTAGGGATGGAGAGAGAGAGGTAGGTAGAGAGAGTAAAGGGAGATATAGAGAAGTGGAGAGGGAAGGAGAGATGGATGGAAAGGTAGGGATCGAGGGAGAGATAAGGATTTAGAGAGAGGTGAGAGAGTGAAATAGAGAGAGAGAGAGGTAGGTAAGGAGAGGGAGGGGAGATAAAGGGAAGTAGAGAATGGAGGAGAGAGGGAAGAAGAGGTAGGGAGGGAGAGATAGGTGAGATAGAGAGAGAGAGGAGAAGGAGGGAGGGATATTTAAGGAGAGAGGGGTGAGATAGAGAGAAAGAAAGTAAAGAGGGAAGGGGGAGAGAGAGAGGTGATAGAGAGAAGTAGAGGCATAATGAGAAAGGTAGATAGATTGAGAGAGGGAAAGAGAGAGGGAGAGAAAATGAGGTATATAGGGGTAGGCTAGACAGAGAGATGTAGAGTGAATTTTGGTGGAAGAGAGAGAGGAGGGAGGGATAGGTAAATATGGATAGTTGAGATAGATAGAAGGAGAGAGATATAGGTAGAGAGAGGGAAAAGAGATATAGAAAGATGGGGAGGGAGAGAGGAGAGATAGAAAGAGGGGGAGGGAGGGAGAGATAGAGAGAGTAGAGAGGGAGGAGAGAGATAGAGAGAGGTGATAGAGAGAGAATTAGAGAGGGAAAGAAGGTGGAGATATTGAGAGAGAGGAGGCAAGGAGAGAGAGAGAAATAGGTATAGAGGGAAAACTAGGTAGAGAGAAGTAGATATGAAAGGAGAGATATTGGAAGAGGTGGGGATGGAGAGAGAGTTGAGACAAAAATAGAGAGAGGTCTAGGTAGATAGAGGGAGGAGGAGATAAAGAGAAAAATAGAGGGAATGAGAGAGGGAGGAAGAGGTAGGGATGGAGAGATAGAGGTGAGAGAGATAAGAGAGAGGAGGGGTGAGATAGAGAGAAAGAGAGTAGAGAGGGAAGGGGAAAGAGACAAGTGAGATAGGTGATAGAGATGTGTGATGGAGCTTAAAATTAGAGAGATAAGGAGGAAGGTGGAGAGATTGAGATGGGAGGGGGGAGAGAGAGATGTATAGAGGGAAATGTTAGATAGAGAGAAGTAGAGAGCAAAGGTGGGTGAAAGGAAGAGAGAGGGAGAGAGAGATGGGGAGAAAGAGAGGTGAGATAAAGAGAAGTAGAAAGGGAAGGAGAGTGGGAGATAGAGAAAATTAGAGAGTGAGGGAGGGAAGGAGAGAGAAGTGAGATAGAGAGAACTAGAGAGGGAAGGAGAGAGAGAATGACAAGCTAGAGAGTAGAGAGGGGAGGAGAGAACGAGGGAAGCCAAGAGAGAGAGAAAGAGAGGAGAGGGAGGGATAGTTAGGTGTAGAGAGTAGAGAGACATATATAGAGATTAAAGGAGATGGATGAGAGATAGAAAAATATAGAGAGGGAAGTTGGGAGGGAGATAGATATTGGAGAGGGAAGGAGAGAGATGGACATGTAGAGACATAGTTCTTGAGCTCAAGGAAGATATTGTTAGATAAAGGGATGGAGATAGTGAGAGAGAGAGAGAGAGGTCTAGAGAATAAGAGATGAAAATGAGTGAGATAGATGAAATTCGACCTCCTGAGTACTAAAATTTGACCTCCTGATTACTGAAATTTGACATGCTGATTACTATAATTTGACTAAGTCTGAAATTTTTAAGATCTTCCAAAAACTAGAATTTGCTTTATAACTTTTAGAGATCTGAAACCACTAAAGGGAAGTCTAGTTATGTGCGAAGCACACCATTTGGTGCACGCCAAATGACTCATCACATTCGGCGCTCGCCAAAAGGCCTATTTTAGACGTGTTAATTAACAGGATTTGCTATATTTTCTCATATTTTTTACTGTGCTCCCCATCTCATTTGCACATCTTTCAATGCAAGTTTATAAAAAAACCATGATAGCGTTAACCTCTATCTCAATATCTAAATATATAATTCTTTTTTCATTTTGATTTAGTTAAGGTTTTTATCCATTGCTTCTATTGTAAATGCCTTCGTTTTTGGTCAAAAACCAACATGTGCTAGGTTTAGGATAGATTTTTACACGTTCATCGGAACATGAAACAAATTATGTTTTTTGAAACTAGACTCCATTCTACACATGATGAAAAAAAAATATCAATTTTCAATTAGTTTGCAAAAAATTTGGGGGGAGCACGCTCAAATTTCAGCTTTTCAGGATGTGTCCACTTTGAAAATTCATAAAATATTATATATTAATTAAAAAAATTATCCGAAAGAAGGAGGATAAACTACATGGTGTTAGCTAATTTCTCACCTTTGGGATTTTTGAAATTCTAAGAAAAACTTAACCAAAAAGGGGGGAGTCCTTAGGCGCTATGCTATTTTTTTTTTTTAAAACAAGACCTTTTGGCCCCCTTTGAGACCCATAAATCTTCATTAATTTCAAAAAAAAAAAATAGTATCTTAGAAACTAGACTCAAAGCACTTCAACTTTTGTTCTTTCCACATCTTGAAATTTTCAACATAACTATCTTCATTTTCTCGTGCAAATTAGATTTTCCTGATTTCAGAAAAAAAGTGGCATCTTAAGAGCCAAAAGTGTGTCACTGATTGGTGCACTTACCCCATTATTTCAAAGAAAATTATAACATAACACCTAGAAGAAGATGGTTAGATTAAGAAAGATGCCCCAATCATTCGAGAAGTGACTAGGAGGAAGGATGATGGGAGTGAAGATGAATATTAAGGATTGAGGATGCCCTCTCAAGAGGACATGCAGGTTTAAGAAAACACGGGTGTGCTCTCGAAATGGATGAGGGTATGCAAGGGTAGATGGGGAAGATGATGCAAAATGATGGATGTGAGATGATGATAATATGAAGAGATAAAGGCAAGCACAAATGGATTCTAGAACAAATATGATGTTTCCCCAATCAAGCTACAAGACAGGATGGACTGATGGTCGATGGAGTGTTGTTAATAAGGGAATGATACATCCCAAAACAACACAAGGATAGGGAAAGATACATCCCGATGCAAGTGTTGTTGATGAGGGAAGGATACATCCTAGAACAACACAAGGATGGGGAAGGATGCATCCCATTGATGATGGTTGATGAGGATGGTGATTGGATCAAGGCTTGTAGAAAAGCTAGGAACAAAACCAAAGATGCGATTAGATGATTTGTGCTAGAGTGAATGTGTGTAGGTGTTTTAACTAAGTCTAAAATGCAAAAAAAATAGAAATGAAACAAATAAAACACAAAAAACACTTCAGATTAGTCCTAGTTGAATCTAAACAAACAACAACAAAAACAAATAGAAATGCTATATCTTTTTCTTGCTTAGATTGATGTGTTGGTTAGCCCTTGAAGATGCTTGGATGTATGCTCCCTGATGAAAAAATGCAGGCAATAAAGGAGGTGGGTGTAGTGATTGAAAATGGTAGGTGAGTGCAATAATGGATTCAAAATGGCTGGAAAATGGCTTGAATGCAAGGATAGCTTGAATGCTCTCTAATCTCCAACCTCTTTAACTTGAGGCCAAGGCTCTCAATTTTAAAGAAAAATGGATGGTTGAGATTGAGCCACCATGGACAAGATGGAGGGCTATGTGTTAGAGTGAAGTAATTAATTAACTTTACTCTCCTCTTAAGATTTCGCCTTGCACACATATTAGTCATTTAATAATTAATATTAATTATTAAATGCACTCACCTTTAGGGTTAGGTTTTCCTTTTAGGTTTTGATCTCCTTTTATAAGGATCGATCTCTTGTATTTCATAGATGCTCTATTCATTTTTCTGGAATACATCTTGCACATTGTGAGAGCCAAACCCTTGTCTTGATCTCTCTCTTTCTCTGTGACAAGTCTTTTGCATGCAGGTATTGATCGGGTTCTGTGGATTTGTATTTCTCAAATCCTACATGGTATCAAAGCCAGATCTGCTGCAGCTTGTTCAGTTTTTTGAAAGATTTAGAGATCTAGGTTTGCTGCATCAGATCTGTTTTCATTTTCAGATTTTATTTTGGCATAGGGGGTTTCTTTTTTCTGGTACACTTTGAGCTCAAACGGACCTCACCATTGAGTTCATAATGTCCAAAAACCCCTAAATCGACTGTTCATTCATAGATTTTGGCTACAGTCATTCAGGGAAGCAAAAATTTTTTGCCCTACGGCCGTACTGCCCCAGGGCACACCGTTCGAGAAAAAAATTTAAAAAATTATTAAAAAACGTAGTTTTTTTTTAATTTTTCGGCATGCCCAGTTCAATCTGTAGTGCCAAATTACCGTCGGCCCAACCACCGCCCGCCAGGCGGCCAAGTGGCCATCGCCACGCCGCCGGCCTGCACCCAGCCCGCGCACCGCTCACAGCCCGCCCGAGCTCCGCCCGGCCCACCTCGAGCTCTGTCGTCATGCCACCAGCCACCCATGCACCACCACCTACATGCCAGGACCCTTGGTTGGCCATGTGACCAGGGGCCGAAGTTTTTTAAGCCCCTGAGGGCTATGAATTATTTTTTTAAATCCCTTTTTGAGCTATTTTCACAAAATCGGGTGTATCTCGGACGTTTGAGCTCTGTTTTTCAAATGGAAATAGGCATTGGAAAGCTGGTTCTGGTGCTATTCTGATGGTGCAAGAAATATTTCAAAAAAATTCCATTTGGTTGCCTATTATCACAGTCAAAGACTCATGTTGATTCTTGCACTCCAGGGGGCATAACTTTCTCTTTTTTGCTCCATTTTGCTCACTTAGATAGGCATTGGAAAGCTATCCGCATGATCTATTCAGTGATGTGATCATTTTCATCAGAAACTTCTTCAGGTACATAGAGATTTGTCTCAATCATATACTGCTTTCTATTGTTTTTTGGCTTTCAGTTTGTATTGGGGCTTGGTTTTTTGCATTGTGGGGGGGTGTTTTTGCCTGCTTTCTATCATTTACATTAGAAAACTAGAATCTATAAACACCAAAACAAAAAAACCCCTTCTGCATCTTCTATCTAGTTCTGAAAGACCACTTAATAATAATAATAAAAAAAAACATTCAGAGTAGTTGAGGCACAGTTCACAACATGGCTGACAGATCTATTGAGCCTCTCACACTGCATAATTATCACACTTGGAAGGGTTGCATGATGACACTTCTCCAGTCTCGAGGGTTATGGTCCTGTTTGGATGAGGTTCAGCCTCCATTGGCTCATGCCTTTGAGGTTATGCAGCACAGGAACAATATGGATCAGGCTATGGGATTGATGGCTTTGCACATTTCAGACAGTCTCTTGTTTCATCTTGACGGGTGTCTCACACCTAGGGCCATTTGGACCAAGTTTGAGGGAATTTTTGGCACTATCAACCAGTTTAGAGCATTGCAGCTTGAGGCCGAGTTGACTTCCTTGGTACTTGATTCCTTTCCTTCCATTGAGGACTTTCTGATGAAGTTCAAATAGCAGAGATCTATCTTGCAAGGTTTTGGCAAGAATAAGACTGATACAGAGTGCATCTTCCTAATCCTCTCCAAGCTTCGGGGTCCATTTCAGATCTTCTCTTCTACCTTCCATTCCACTATGGATGCCTTGGGTACACGTTTTACCATGCCTTCTTTTGAGGTTTTTTGTGATCATTTGACACGAGAGCAGGCTAAGATATCATAGTTGGATGCTCTCACAGGATCACCACACCAAGCATTGGTAGCACAGTCATCTCAGGGGAAGCAGAAGCAGAAACAGAAATAGAAACCATAGACCACAGAGCATTGGAAGGATTCTAGTTCACAGAAGACTTCTGAATCACCTTCTCCTAAGGGGGAATCATCGAAGAAAGATAGACCTAAGTGTGCTTATTGTACTAAGCTAGGACATGATGAGTCCAAGTGTTATGAGAAGAAGATAGATGGATATGCAAAACAAGTTTCAGATTTGATAGCTCTTCTTGAGAAGAACCATATTCATCACTCTTCTTCATCTACTTCAGGTGGGTCTTCTTCTTCACCATCATTCTAGATAGATGGAGAGGCCCCACATAAGGGTCATGCATTATGTGTAACCACCAGTTCACATTCATCTAGATGGCTACTGGATTCAGGTGCTTCACACCATATGGCATCTTCTCAGGACATGTTCTCATCTTTCGAGGCTACATCCTCACCACACATATTGATGGGTAATAACACTTATATGAGTGTATGTGGGAAATTTTCTATCAATATTGATGATAGTACATTAAATGATGTACTATGTGTTCCATCTTTGTCCACTAACCTTCTCTCCATTTATCAGATTGCTCACAGTGGGACAGGGAACACAGTTGAGTTCACCCCTAATTCAGTGCACATCAGAGACATTCAGACTGGCAACATTGTTGCAACAGGGACAGTTGATCATTCTTCCCGATTGTATGCATTTACACATTTTGGTCCACCATCTCCCTCTCTTTCTAAAAGAGAGCATGCAGTATTTGAGGAGAAGTTCTGTCACTTGAACTTATGTGTTCTTCCATCTGTTCATGAGACTAGTGTTGAGACTTCTACACCTCTTCCTCCTATTGAGATCACATCTTTTCAACAGGATTCCTCTTCAGTTGTGACTGACATTGTCACTCCACTCATCAAGCCATCAAGTGCAGTTGTTGAGGCCATATCAGAGGATATTCCTTTCCTCATAGATGACAGATTCAGCACACCTGTTATCCCTTCTTCACTGGAGATTACATTTCAGGATCATCTTGAGTTGTTTCATTCACCATTCTATTATTCAAACACTCATTCTCCAGTTCAGTTCTTCAGTGAGCATCATCCAGGACTACCATTTTCACCTCACATCCAGGGATTTTCTCTTCCTCAACCATTGGATCTGTTTCTTCCTTCGAGGAGACACATTGGTTTGATCATTGGCACAGGGGTTCTTTCATTCTTGGGGGGCTTTGGATTCTCCACTCTATCTCATGGGGGGGTATCTGATTATATATATGCATATGTTCTTGAGAGAGTCTCTTGAGACATTCCATTTGTACTTTCTTTTCTACATCTCTTTTTGGAGAGGAGTTTTTTCCCACTGGGTTTTCTCCTTTTCTCCATTTCATAGAGATTTCCTTGTACTTGGGTACTTGATCAGGCCTAGTTGTCGGGACCCTTGTTTGCTTTCATGCATTGTAGTTACTTTTTCTTTCTTGCACTAGTTTGTAGCTGCACTCTTGCTTATCTTAAGGGGGGGTGCTAGAGTAAAGTAATTAATTAACTTTACTCTCCTCTTAAGATTTCGCCTTGCACGCATATTAGTCATTTAATAATTAATATTAATTATTAAATGCACTCACCTTTAGGGTTAGGTTGTCCTTTTAGGTTTTGATCTCCTTTTATAAGGATCGATCTCTTGTATTTCATAGATGCTCTATTCATTTTTGTGGAATACATCTTGCACATTGTGAGAGCCAAACCCTTGTCTTGATCTCTCTCTTTCTCTGTGACAAGCCTTTTGCATGCAGGTATTGATTGGGCTCTATGGATTTGTATTTCTCAAATCCTACACTATGGTGAGTTGAGGACTCACAAACCCTCACATCTTTCCATGTGGAAGGTGAGATTGAAAAAGGACAAGTGACATGGTAAAAGACATGTGAGGTGGAGGTACTTGCAAGTACCTTGGGATTGAAGAGGATTTCCTCAAAAAAGAATTCATTGTCCCCATATGGAACTGATAGTGACAAGTGAGGACTTTTAGAAAGTCCTCTCTTGTCACTATGGGGATGGGAGAAGTGGTTGGATAAATAAATGTGAATTTTAAATTCACATGATTGGAAGTACCCAGTGGATAAGACAAGGTCCTCCTAAAGGAGGTCCTTGTTCCATGTGTCTGATGTGACCTATGAGAGGTTATGGGGAAGAGAAATGCATGGGATGAATAAAATAGAATTAAAAATTCCATTGGGATGTGGGAATAATTGACTAAAGCACTAATTAGACTAATGATGAAGGATTAGAAGAGGGTTAGGTGGTTAATGATGATTAGGAGCCAACTTTCGAAAGTTGGAGGATGTGACACATCCTAATCATGGATTAGGAATGTGTCACGTCCCTAATGATGGGATTAGAAGATGAATTAGGATTAAGTGTGGATGGGACATAAAGGGAATTAAATAAGTGAGTTATTTATTTAATTCCTTGGAAGAAAGAGATAAAGGGGTAAGGTATTTAACTATTTAACTAAATACCTTAGGGATTTAGAAGACTTTAGGGGTATTAATTAAATAATAGTAACATTATTTAACTAATGTAGATAAAAGGCTATTTAGATGAAAAAGGGTAAATTTTTCCAAATATAAGTGGTCAAATTTAGATGTCTTCCACACCTTTGTCCTTATATTCTTTCTTGATCTTAAGTTCAAAGTGCTTTCCCTCATGTAGCTGAGAAATTTCCAAGTCATTCTCATAAGGAGAATTATACTCCTAGGAGAAACACTCAAGGAGTTTGATCTCTGCTTGGTCCTTAATCCCATTCCGCACATTAGTACAAAATGTAAAGCTTCAAAAGAATTCTCATAAAGAAATTTTCTTGTGCACTTTTCTTCCTACTTATAATCATACCTTGGACCTACATCCAATGCATCATTAGAATATTCAAAAAGTGGATTATCCCTACACCAAACCAAGAATTCTCTTTTAGAAACTGGCATGGATAAACGTTCATCAAAAAAGGAATTTTCTATTACATTCATTTTTGTCAAAGGATCCTATGTTCCCTTTATATGAGGGTACAAACCCTACAACCTATCATCACACCCAAAATCCTAACAAACTTTTGAAAGTGGGTCTCCCCTCATTTGGTAGGGGTAGTCATACTCAACAAAAGAAAGACATGACTCTATATCATCGTCACTACCACAACATGAAAATCCATCAATAGTAAGACTACATTCAGACCCCTCCAACTAAGAATCACAACTCTTGCTATCAATATCTTGACTATTGGCAAAAGACTGAACATCACCAACATCAAAATCAGAATTGTTGATCAAATCACTCAAGGGAGAAATCATTCGGACCTCATTCAGCTCCTCATCCATCAATACCTCCTAGGAGCTTGATCCAGGAACATCATACCTCTCATCACAACATATTTCATCATCCTCCTCATTATGGTAATGATCTTCCCATGTTTTACTAGTGAATTGGTTACAATCATTATATTCTGGTTTATCTTCTTCACCTATTTGCATTATTTCTTTCTCCTTCTCATCAGGACCATGATCATTATTATTCAGGAGCATCTAATGTTGTTCATGGCTACTTCCAATTCTTTCTACCAGTGTTATCCAGTCAACTATTTGGCCTAGACTTTCAGGATTCAATTCCATGGGAACCATACTTGTCCCTGACCAATATATTTCACAAAATAAGTCATTACACATTGACTCCTTAGGCCTAACATTTTTTTGTATTTCCAACAACAAATCCACAAACCTTTGAAACAGGTCATGGGATAATTCACCTTGACCTCTTCTTATTTCATATAATCTTTTAGGATAAGACATATGATCAGTTCCACTTGAATCTTGTGAAAATTTCTCTTGGGGCTCACTATGGGAAACATGTTGTGGTGATGAAGAGAGTGTGACAATAGAAGCCTTATATTCTTTGCATAATTCTTTATCAGTTGATTAATTGATTCCATTTGCACAAGATATACCAGAATGACTATTATTAATAGTCGGGAATCCTTTCATTATTGAATACTTCAAATTGTTTTCAATATCCTTATAAATTTGATATGCTTGGCGCAATGTTGAGGGCTATTTATCTCTCAACAGATAGCTCACCTTCTTGTCAAACTCACCTAAATATATAGCCAAACATTCAACATCATTTGGTCTTATACTTGCAGGGATCTCTCTTATTGTCTTGGAGAATCTGAGATTAAAAGATGGGACCAACTCGTGCTCCTATTTGTAGATGTCCATAAAGTGTTTCCTCACTAGACTTGGGTTCACCCTCTCACCAAATTGATCCATGAATTCTAATTTTAGTTCATACTAGGAATGTATTGAAGTTGTAGGTAAAAAAGAAAACTAGTACCTTGCATCTCCTTTCAGAGATTGAATAAACAACTTTATGAAAAAATCCTCAAAATTTAAATCATAATCTCCCATTATATCAAAACATTATTGCAGATTCCTGCTTGCTAACTCATCCCTTGCACCATTAAACTTAGTTACCTTTTCTCTGACTTTGGGCAGCACCTCATTTGGATAACCATGAATATCACTAAAATCTATAGCATTATATCTTTTAGTACTAAAATTTCCCTGATGGGACAAAGGGTGTCTATTATGTACCATTGCATTCATTTTTTGTATCAGGGTATACACTTTGATAAAGTAATTTTACCTTTCCTTTGCAAGCCTTACCAAAAAATTTCAAGGAGTAATTCAAATTCTCCTTGCACCTAAGCTCTAAAACCTTTACAACACAATTCTCAATCTATTTTGTTTAGGATTTTAAAAATATATCATGCTTCTTTAAAATAGATCATGAATTTCTCATTACATTCTAGAAAAATGTAATATTCAACTAGATTTTTCCCTCTATTTGTGCTTCCTTCACTTAATTGGGAACCAATTCCATTTCTATTCTTGAAAATGTCTAATAAACTACTTTCTAAATCATGAGATATGTCTATGAGAATACCTGGAAGTCTTAGCAGCTTATGAACTCTTTTATGACTGCAATTTTGCAAATATGGAATTTTCTACATGTTCTTCATCAGGTTCTTAAGCCAGAGTCACCACCTCCTTCATAGAGGACTGAACTTCAAATAAATATGAAGCCCTTTCACAAGTAAATCTTGTTTTGGGTTACCTCCGACAGCAGAGTCATTAACAAACTCTTTTGAATTTAAATGCAACCGAAATGTTTCTAGGTTTAAAATCTTTCAATACCTAAATAAATGTTTAGATCCACCAAATGCTTGAATTTGTGATGCTGCAATCTATGACTAGGATTCTTTATTTTATAAATTTCTCAAAGTTATCCCCAGCGGAGTTGCCATTTTTGTTGGTTTTTTTTCCTGCTAAAACCCAAATTCCTCTAAAGGATGCCAAGCCTTATGTTCAAGAAATTCCTAAGTTTAGAGGCCAACACAAGTAAAGAGTTATAGGTTTTCTACTCCTACTATTTAGGCTCTATGGAACCAAGGACGGTGTTCCTTATATTTTTCATATGATATTCAGGGCCTCAAGAACACTTTTACACATAGATTTGTCCCTATTAATTGCAAACATACATTATTCCTTAAAGGATTGGCTAATCTTTCACAAATAACTTCTCATTTTCTAGGAACACACTTTTTATAAGAGATTTGCATCTCAAAATGAAAGAATTTTAATTAAATAATGTTCAAACCTTGAATCCCCGCTTAGGCATTTCACAGACCCATTAGACTACAAGAATTCCTAACAAATAGACCAGTGCCTCGTCAATTGGGAAAAAGGAGTCGAACACGAAATATTATGTCATACACAAAACATTGAATCCTAAAATGAATGGACTACTTATATAATGCATTGCATCATAAAACTCACAACAATTAAAGTATTAATTCTTACCAAATCCTTAACCAATTCTCATAGACCTACGATTATTTAAAAAAATTAATTAACTCATTGAGTTAAGACAAGGAATAGAATCACACATCCAACTAACCATTGAATACAAATGAAAAATACATGATGTTTTCATTCATTACCTTTAAGAACCATACGTAGGAGAGCACATATGTTAATTTTATAGATTTGTTTCAATATCAATAACTTTCATAAAACTATTTAAGATTATTTCATATACAACTTTTACCCAAGACAATTAACCAATAGATTCATCAAGAATTATGTACTTGTATTTTTTCACTATACATATGCTTCACCTAGACCATTCTAGACCCAAAAATATGACCTCTACAAATAAGCTGGTGCAGGAGCACCTTAAAGGGCTTTTGGAAAATCTTGGCAATTTTGGCTTGTAGGTGGTTCTAGCCAACCACCAAGGTAATAAGGACTAATTATACAGTCCTAAGGAAGAATTCATGTTGTTTAGTGGAAAACTTAGGCTTGTTTAGAACTTGGAGGTTTGGAAAAGTCTGAATGACAAAATTAGGCAAAACTAGACAAGGTTGTCTTAGGAATGTGGCCTAAAAATGAAAAAAAGGAATTAATGATGTTCTAAGTCCTACCTAAGGGTCCTATCATGTGGGATAAAGGTATATAAGGTCATCCAAACCCTAAAACCTGGGTTGGAAGTTCATTTTCATGAATTGAGACTTGTAGAGCATATTTTGTGATTGGAATTCAACAACTTTTGATTGCATTCTTGTGTTTGAGCCTTCATCCAATCAAGAATGGATTGAGAGGACTAATATTATTCTTTGATTCTTTATTTTGTGTCATTTACTTACTGTGTGAAGCATTAGATTAGCCATTTAATTCAACTGGTTGTAATTTCGCAAGGTTTGGTGTTCTTGGTTACACTATCGGTTAAGGCCAGTTTTTGTAAATAATGATCCCCACTTGAATTACTATGGAAAGGCTACCATGGAAAGTTGGAATCAAGTAGGGGACTTTTTTTATAGTGTAAATATTTTGTGTGGAGCCTTGGTTTGCAGGGGAAGAGTTGAATTCACCAAACACTAGGCGAGTGCAAGTGCATTCTAGCTAGTGGCTTGGAGAGGACAGCAGTAAATAAAGCTGCTAAATGGATTGGTTCATGCTAATAAAGAGCATGGGAGTGTGTAAAAATGTATTCTAGCCATTTTTGTGAAAGGAGGAGAGTTGGGGAGGTCATTGAAGCCCTCAAAGTTGGAAAAAGGAGCCAAAATCCTAGAAACCCTTGATTTTAGGGGGTATGAGGACAGTCATATGTTCGGCCATTTGGGAGACCTTACACCTAGTAAATATGGAAGAATATGGTACCAATAGAAGGAATATTCAAAAATATTTTGGGGTTGTTAAGGTCGTTTTTGAGAAAAGCCAAGAAAACGGGTTCTAGGAGGCCTAATTGGGGTAAAAGGCTACAAGGCCTAAAATTGGGTTTTTCTTGAATTCGATGGGTAAATGAAGAAATAATCCTACAAGACGGATCAAAGTGGAGCAAGAACACCCTAGGAATAGTTTTAAGACCTATTCCAAGACCCAAGAAAGGTTTGAGAGCTTTGTGGCAAAATTGAGCCTAGGGAAGCTTAGTGGTGAATTGAGAGAAAAGGTGAAGAATTTGAAATTGGTGGAGAGTCTTATGAAGTGAGAGGGGTTTAGGAGAGATCCCTGAGTAGGGTAGAGTGGAATAACCTAGGAATACCAAAGAATAGGTCTTGGGAAGAGCAAGATTTCTCTTGAAGGATAGGAGTCCCCATCAAATTGGTATCAGAGCCAATAAAGGCTTGGGAATTGAAACTAGTGAATGTCAGAGAGAAGTGAATCCATAGGAGAGAATACCATGGTGACCAATGCAGAGCTAGCTAGAGACTTGACAGAGCAGAAAGAGAAGAATAAGTGTCTTGAAGAGGCTATGGAAGAGATGAAGCAAAAATTTGAAGAAGTTGTTGAATCTGCAAGCAAGATGAATCAAAAATTGGAAGAAGTTGTTGAATCGGCAAGCAAGATGAAGGTACAGTTGGTAAGGGACAAAGACAAGGGTAAATACCAAGTGGAGGAGGACATAGAACTAGAACCTAACCCTCCATTAGGAGAGGAACCCTTCCTCAAAGCATTGAAGGCATTGAGTGGCAAGGCACTTGAAGGTGTCCCTATGTTCACAGGAAGAATAGATGCAAAGTTAGTTATGGAATGGATAGAGAAAATGGAGAATCACTTTGAATGTGGTGGAGTTACTAAGGCACAAAAGGTGAAGATAGCCAAATCAAGGTTAAGAGGACAAGCATTAACTTGGTGGAAGTTTTTAAAATAATAAAGAGAGATGGAAGGCAAGAAACCCATAGGAAGCTAGAAAACTATGGTGGCTAAAGTGAAGGAGAACTATCTACTTGAGGAATATGACATTCAATTGCACAAGAAGAGACAAAATCTCAAACAAAGAGACCTAGATGTAGCTACATATACAGAGGAGTTCCAAAAACTAAGCCTTAGATCTAGAGTGAAAGAAGTTGAAAGCATCAAGGTTGCTAGATATCTAAATGGTCTTAGATGGAGCATACAAGAGGAGTTGAGTCTTTTCACACTTACTACCCTCCATAGCTGCTATCAAATGGCTATTAAGGTGGAAGATAAATTGAAAAAGAAATTGGATTCCAATACTAAAGGTAAAGGAAGTGGTAGAGACTCTAGAGGTGGACAAAGAGGAGGTTTTGGTGGAAGGAGCCATGAAAATAGAGGGCAAGGTGATTCCAAGGTTGGAGAACAATCTCATGAGTCAAATAGTAGAGGAGGTTACAAAGGTAGAGGTAGTAACAATGGAGGAAGAGGCAGATCAGGAGGCTTTGGGAGAAGTTCACATTTTGCTTCCATGAAATGCTACAATTATGGACAATTGGGTCATCCGGCTTATAGGTGTCCTGACAAGCCATCATCTTCACAAGGTGAGAGGAAGATTAACAATGTTCAAGAAGAAGATTGCTCTAAACATTCAGAGGTAAGTTTGGATTCCGAGAAGGGTGAAAGTCTCATGTTAATAAGGATCTTGATCAAAGCACCTACTGAGGATGAACACAAACAAAGGAGATCTCTTTTTCGAGTCAAGTGCAAGATATTAGGAAAGGTTTGCAAGGTCATCATAGATTCAGGGTCTACTGATAATGTCATCTCAGAGGAGGTAGTACAAAAGCTGAAACTCACCAAGATACCCCATGTGTGCCCTTACAAGGTTACTTGGTTGAACAAGGCACAAAATATACTAGTCAATGAACAAGTTTGGGTTGAGTTTGCTATAGGAAAGTATCAAGACAAGATACTATGTGATGTGTTACTAATGGATGCATGTTATTTTCTGCTTGGCAGACCATGGCAATATGACAGGGAGGCAGTACACCATGGCAAGGAGAATAAGTACTCATTCAAGAAGGATGGAGTGACATAAAATTCAGTCTTTGTTAGAAGAAAACATAGTGGAAAAGGTAGAAACCAGTGTCCTTTTGATGAGTGGAAAGGAATTTCTAAAAGACCTCAAGGAGGAAGAAGGAGTTGTCTATGCAATCATGTTAAAGCCAAAGGAAGAAGATTCACCTAATCAGCTACCTATGACAGCAGAAGTGAAACAACTATTGGATTAGTTTAGGGACATCATTTGTGAAGGTACACCAGCTACACTACCACCCAAGAGAGCAATCAGTCATCAAATAGACTTTATACCAGGAGAAACACTACCTAACAAAGCTGCATACAAGATGACACCGGAGCAGAATAAGGAGATAGCAAGGCAAGTTCAAGAACTTTTAGATCAAGGGTTGATCAGAAAGAGCATAAGTCCATGTGTTGTTCTAGTTGTGTTGGCACCTAAAAATGGAGATAAGTGGAGAATGTGTATTGATTCTAGGGCAATAAATAGGATAACTATTATATATAGGTTTCCTATTCCTAGGATAGAATATTTAATGGACTGTTTAGGGGGTGCTAAGTACTACTCTAAAATTGATTTGAAAAGTGGCTATTATCAGATTAGCATGAAAGAGGGAGATGAATGGAAGTGACCATTCAAAACCACAGAAGGGTTATATGAGTGGTTAGTGATGCCATTTGGGCTTACAAATGCACCTAGCACTTTTATGAGGGCGATGAATGAGGTCTTGAAGGACTTTATAGGAGTTTTTGTGGTTGTCTACCTAGATGATATCCTCATCTTCAGCAAAACAAAAGAAGAACATATGAAGCACGTAGAACTTGTGTTGAAGAAACTTCAAGAGGAGCTCACTATAAATCTTGAGAAAAGTGAGTTCATGAAGCAAGAGTTAGTTTACCTAGGATTTGTAGTGTCTCAAGGGAACTTGAAGATGGAAAAGAGCAAGTTTGAAGCCATTCTTAGTTGGCCTACTCCCAAGACAGGGACAGAAGTTAGGAGTTTCCATGGATTAGCTCAGTTCTATAGGAAGTTTGTGAGATGGTTTAGTGAAATTTGTGCACCGGTTCTTGACACCATCAAAGGAGGACTGAAAACTAAGTTTGTGTGGACTAAAGAAGCCAATGAAGGATTTGAAAGGTTGAAGAGGGAGATAGCTACCCAACCTATCCTTGTTCTACCAAGCTTTGACAAACCATTCATAGTGGAATGTGATGCAAGTAACATAGCAGTTGGGGCTGTTCTAAGCCAAGAAGGTAGGCCAGTGGCATTCTTTAGTGAAAGGCTGAATGAAGCAAAGTCTAGGTACTCATCCTATGACTTGGAATTGTATGCTTTGGTGCAGGCTCTTAAGAAGTGGAGGCACTATCTATTGCCAAAATAATTTCTGGTATACACTGATAATCAGGCCTTAAGTTACATCAACACCCAAGAGAAGCTCAATTTGAGGCATATCAAGTGGATGGAGTTTTTGCAATCATACACCTTTACCATCAAGCATAAGAAGGGAGTTAACAACAAGGTTGTTGATGCTCTTAGTAGGAGGTTGCTTATTGTCCAAGAGATACAGCTGCAAATCATAGGGGTTGAAGGATTTAAAGATCTATATGAAGGAGATTTTGATTTCTCATAAATATACAAGGTATGTATTGATTTTGAGAACCATTTTCATAGTGAATATGTTGATTACACCTTGCAAAATGGTTTATTGTTTAAGGGAAAGAAATTGTGTGTTCCTAGAGGTTCCATGAGGGAGAATCTAATCCAAGAAAATCATAATGGGAGTTTGAGTGGTCACTTTGGTTTGAACAAGACACTAGACTTAGTGGAGAGGTTCTATTGGTGGCCTAAGATGCAAAGAGATGTAAGGAGGTATGTTGAACAATGTGGAGTATGTCAAAAGGAAAAGGGAACATCAAGCAATGTAGGTATTTATCAACCATTACCCATCCCAAGTAGACTATGGGAATGCATAAGCATGGACTTCATAGTAGGGCTACCTAGGACACCAACTAGTTTGGATAGTTTGTTTGTGGTAGTGGAAAGATTTAGCAAGGTGAGCCATTTTATTCCATGAAAAACAACACATGATGCAAGTCAAATTGCACACCTATTCTTCAAGGAAGTAGTGAGGATACATGGGTTTCCAAAGAGCATAGTTGTAGATAGAGATGTGAAGTTTATGGGGCATTTTTGGAAAACTCTTTGGAAGAGGCTAGGAACCAACTTGTCTCATAGCTCAGCATATCATCCTCAAATAGATGGACAGACAGAGGTGATCAATAGGGTACTTGGGAACTTGTTGAGATGCTTAACTAAGGAGTATGGACAAGGATGGGAGCAAGTGATTCTACAAGCAGAATTTGCTTATAATGATAGCACAAATAGGACTACAGGTAAGAGTCCATTTGAGATAGTCTATGGTTTACATCCAAGGGGTGTACTTGAGCTTAGAGATCTGAAAGGTTATGAAGGAATCAGTGGTCATGCTGATGATTTCACTCAGTCAATGAGAGAGGTTCATGAGCAAGTAAGGAAGACATTGATAGAGGCTAATCAAAAGTTGAAGGCAAAAAGAGATGAAGGGAGAAGAGAATTATAATTTGAGATAGGTGATATGGTGATGGTATACTTGAACAAAGCAAGGTTATAGAAAGGCATACCAAGTAAGTTGTAGATGAAGAGCATAGGGCCATGTAAAGTGTTGGCTAAGTATGGATCCAATGCTTACAAGGTGGAGTTACCCAAGGGGATGTCTATTTCTCCTATCCTCAATGTGAAAGACCTAATGAAGTATAAAGGACCAGAAATGGATGAAGAATAGTACAATGTTGAGATAAATAAGGATGTGGAAGCACTCAAGATACCTGATCAGATCAGACCACAAGTAGACAAGATTTTAGACTCAAGGGTGAAGAAGACTAGGCACAAGACATACAAGGAGCACCTAGTGAAGTGGAAATATCAACCAGAGTCAAAAGCTACTTGGATAGTAGAGAGTTACTTTTAGAAGAATGGAATTAGTAAGGAGCTCTTGACACCCCAGGTTCCTTAACTTCTTTGTTGCAGGGGGAGAATGGTGCAGGAGCACCTTAAAGGGCTTTTGGAAAATCTGTGCAATTTTGGCTTGTAGGTGGTTCTAGCCAACCACCAAGGTAATAAGGACTAATTATAAAGTCCCAAGGTATAATTCATGTTGTTTAGTGGCAAAATTATGTTGGTTTAGAACCTGGAGGTTTGGAAAAGTCTGAATGACAAAATTAGGCAAAACTAGACAAGGTTGTCTTAGGAATTTGGCCTAAAAATGAAAACAAGGCATTAATGATGTTCTAAGTCCGACCTAAGCATCCTAGCACGTGGGATAAAGGTATATAAGGTCATACAAACCCTAAAACCTAGGTTGGAAGTTCATTTTCACAAATTTAGACTTGGAGAGCATATTTTGTGATTGGAATTCAACAACTTTTGAGTGCATTCTTATGTTTGAGCCTTCATCCAATCAAGAATGGATTGAGAGGACTGATCTGATGCTTTGATTCTTTCTTTTGTGTCATTTACTTACTATTTGAAGCATTAGATTAGCCATTTAATTCAACTGGTTGTAATTTTGCAAGTTTTGGTGTTCTTGGTTACACTGTCGGTTAAGGCCAGTTTTTAAATAATGATCCCCACTTGAATTCTTGTGGAAAGGATACCATGGAAACTTGGAATCAATTAGGGGACTATTTTTACAGTGTAAATATGGTGTGTGGAGTCTTGGTTTGCAGGGGAAGAGTTCAATTCACCAAACACTAGGCGAGTGCAAGTGCATTCTAGCTAGTAGCTTGGAGAGGACAGCAGTAAAGAAAGCTGCTAAATGGATTGGTTCATGCCAATCAAGAGCATGGAAGTGTGGAAACATGTATTCCAGACAATTTTGTGAAAGGAGGAGAGTTGGGGAGGTCATTGAAGCCCTCAAAGTTGGAAAAAGGAGCCAAAATCCTAGAAACCCTTGATTTTAGGGGGTATGAGGAAAGTCATATGTTCGGCCATTTGGGAGACCTTACACTTGGTAAATATTGAAGCATATGGTACCACTAGAAGTAATATCCAAAAATATTTGGGGGTTGTTAAGGTCGTTTTTGAGAAAAGCCAAGAAAACGGATTCTAGGAGGCCTAATTGGGGTAAAAGGCTACAAGGCCTAAAATTGGGTTTTTCTTGAATTCGATGGGTAAATGAAGAAATAATCCTGCAAGAAGGATCAAAGTGGAGCAAGAAGACCCTAGGAATAGTTGGAAGACCTATTCCAAGACCCAAGAAAGGTTTGGGAGCTTTGTGGCAAAATTGAGCCCAGGGAAGCTTAGTGGTGAATTGAGAGAAAAGGTGAAGAATTTGAAATTGGTGGAGAGTCTTATGAAGTGAGAGGGGTTTAGGAGAGATTCTTAAGTAGGGTAGAGTGTAATACCCTAGGAAGACAAAATAACAGGTCTTGGGAAGAGCAATATTGCTCTTGAAGGATAGGACTCCCCATCATGAGCCTTGAAATATATTTTATAGCATAAGAGAGAAATAAGGAAAGGGCTCACTGCAGTTACATTTCACCAGAATTTCATTTCAAATATAGAATTTCATCTTCATTTCAAAACTCCTAGATGGTTAGATGTAATCATTCACCCAGCAGGGGAATAAAAAATATAACAACCCACATAACCAGCCAGTACCACCACACCCATAGAAAAATTCCATTAAGGCCTTATTTTCCATGACCACGTTGAACCCCAAGAATAACTAGCATCAACATAATAAAAAAAATCTTGAGAAACCAGGAACCAAGACACCATTACCCATAAACTGAACTAGCACCAAGGCCATGATACCGACCCCCCCATTCATTTTTTTTCTATAATTGGTGGCAGAACAAAAACTTCCTCTCTGTCATCAACACACTTCACAACACCAGAACCAGTCACATCACACGGTACCACAACAAAGAGTGAAGAACTTATGAGGACCTCTTCATTCACACCGGCCATACCCAGAATCAGTCTCAGTATCACTATCACCATAGCCACTCGAGACATCGATGGGTGAATTTTACCTTCCCAAGGAGCCCCAACCATACCGTATTTTTTCTCTTGGTCTCTATTCAAACTCAAAAGACTCCTTATCCTTTCCACAAACCACCTCCTCTGCAATTTCTTCTTGGCCTTTTAGCTGAGAGCTACACCTGGTCAAAACTAGGGCAGGCTTCATATATTCCTCTTTCAAAGTGAGAGCACCTAGAAGAGTGCTCTGCTCATGTTTTAGAAGACTGCCATGAGACCTTTGCATACTTACCCCAGCAAACCAATGCACAAAACATAGAGAGGTAGTCGACCTACTCAACTTGAAGTACAATTCAACAATCTCCACAAAAATAATCATAATTTACTATAGATGAACCATAAAAATTTAATCTCTAAATTGCAATGGTGAAAATAACAAGCCGTCAACCATATTTATTGGGAAAATTGATGATGACGATCATCAATTCTCCAAGAGAAGCACGAGCAAGTAAGTGATTATTCACTGGCATCTATTTCATCACCGTTAATTCCCAGGTACATGGAAAACAACCTACAATTCATCATAATTGCTATGAAGTAGCTCTTAACATGCATGGAGACCAGGTTGATATCCTCTTAAGATAATTTTCCATTAATTCTTTCCATTTGCAGAGCCCAAATAGTCATCACATGGTTAGTTCTATCTTTTCAATGTGAGTCGTCGATGCATAGATGAAGTGGCCCTCTAAATGGCTCAGATTGAGTCAGATGTGTTTAAAATTTCCATGTTGTTGCATGGAAATTTCATCAACCAATGGTTTTCTTCCCAGTCAGAAAACACGTCCACCATCTACAGGCATTACATTAGATCCATCGACGACCATTAGATGAAGCCAAGCCAGTAGTGGGGATTGGCTCCCACATGATTTAGAAAACATGTGGCACAATCGCGCATACCGCAAGGACCATTAGTAAAGTATTTTTTAAATGTTCCATGGTGTGCACACAAGGGTTGAGATTAAACCACCTCATCTAACGGCTCAGATGTCTGCACGTGCATACACTGTCGATTATAATGCAGGGGCCATGGGCTAGGCAACAGGCAATGACCCCTTGTAAAAAAATATTAAAAACTTAGGACAAAAGTCTTTAAAAGCAAAGTATTTCAGATCGACCAGAGATAAAATAAAACCTTTCAAGAGATACCCAACAATCATCGGGCTTCGACAGAGGGGCCGATAAAAAAAATGGTCACGATGTCATAAGTTATGACTAAAATAACTGGTGACCTGGTACAGTGGTTCAACATGGAAAAATAATGCAAGGGTTTAATATTTGTTTGAAACATTTGAATAAGGGTTGAAAACCACTAAACCCTAGCATACAACCATCAAGCACATAGGTGAGAATGATTAAAATTTGTGTGGAACCTAGCCAAATTTTGTCAAATTTCAGAAGTTCTATCAGAATGCATCACTATTTGTATTTTGAGATGGAGGTTAATAGGGTGGAGTTGCGTATGTATGCGGAGGGAAAGTGAATTTTAGATTTGTGAGGGGGGATGGTTGATGAGATATGAGATTTTAATTCACAAAGGTAGAAGGATTCTGAGTGGAAATACCTAAGGAAGTGTTCACATTGTTAGTAGGTTGGATGGTTGTAGTAACATGAGTACTGGTGTATTTAGGAATAGAGGTAATGGTTGTGGAAGGAGGAATTAAATTTCCACCTTGAATTTGAGTATACCCCAAAGATTGAGCACAACTTGTCATGGTAGGGATGTTCTTATCAATAATATGAGCTAGAATTCACATAATCTCTATTCCATGTTCATTTTCAACATTTTTTCTTACATTATCTAAAGCAGGAATGGCACTACTAGTAATGTTTTTCAGAAGTCACAAAGTTTTGCAATTTTTATATTTCTTAATCTATCCTCATGTTCTCTTGCAGGACATTAGCATCCATTGTTTCAACATCATGCACATTAGTTGTGGGTAGGGAATTCATTGGAAATGAGGTGTGAAGACTATGATACATATAGGTTTGATTAGTATCAACACTATGAGTGAAAGAGTTGGAGAGCCCAATATCCATGGTGAATGGTGTATCATGAGATGACATAAATCTCAAACTATGTCTCACAACAATATTTCTAATATGAAACAAGGTTGCGAACCTCATACAAGTTTCACAAACACAATGTATACCCAAAATGGATAAAAGGTGAAATGAAATGAAGTAACCTAGGACGTAAAGTGCAATGAAAATATGTAAATGTAATTTTTAGATTCTAAACAAGATAATTTCTAATTATGCTATGCAAAAACCTAAAAATAATGTCTTTTAAATCTAATTTTTATTTCACAAAATACACTAAATTCATCAAATGAAGCTTAATGTGATCAATTTTAAGTAACATAAATTCTACAAACTGAAACAAAAATTTGAAAATGGAAAAAAAAATACAAAAATAGAGGTTTTAATGCCCAAAAATTTAGGAAGTAACCTTGATCAAGGACTTATTTTCCCTAGGGTGAATGGGTCCTAGCTTAGGGTTTTAAAAAAAAAAATTACAAATTTCTGAGTTGATTATTGTGGTTTCAAGATTCTGATTTAAAACAGTGAGTTATAGTTTGAATTTTCTATGAAATTAAGGTTGAATGAAAATACAAATTATGAAAAAATGACAAACAAGGAGACATAATTTGATGTGCAATTTTGGTTCAATTTTTAAATCAAAATGAATGATGATGCAATGCTATGTAAATGATTTGCAAAATGACTTATTTTATTTTAATTTTTTTTTATTTTAAGAGATGCAAACATGCAATCCTAAAACCCTAAATGAGATGAAAACCAATGCAAGTTAAAAAACCCTAAATGTGATTCAATTAAATGCAATGTAATGCAAATGGATGCAAGATCTAGGTCTAGGGTGAAAATGGACTCTAAAATTAGAAAAATGCAATGATCAAATATGGGTTCCCCAAAATGAAATGAAGAAAAATAGGTTAAGGGGGATCAAAATGGGATTGAACCACTTAGGGACCCATTCTCCCTCAATTTAATTAGGAAATGAGATACACACAATGAAATTAATATCGACCCTTAGATGAATCAAGTCAAAGTGTGAATCTACATATTTTATTTTTTTGCAAGGACAGGGATCCTGGTCAAACAACACTTTGGGGAGAAAAACTAAAAATAGTAAAATAACTCCAAAATGCAATATATAACTTGGAATAGCTATATTAAACTCAAAATAAGTAGAACTAGAAATTAGATCACAGATCAGAGAGGGGAAAAATGATGTGTACCAATCACCAAAAGTTAGTTGTTGAAGTTGATCTAGGACTCATTCACCTAGGGGTGAATGGGTCCTGAGTTAGGGTTTGTCAATAACTTTCGGGAGCCTCTACTATAGATATGAATCCTTCAATTTTCTCAGGTTTTAGGTTTAGAAAGTTGGAAATAATTTCCACAAGTGAGTTTTCGTGAGATGAAAAATCTTATGACAAATTTTACAACTTTGACAAGTTCTCAATTTTTTCTCTTCAAATATCTTCAAGGTTTCTTCCACTTAAATCTACAAACACAAATCAGGAGGGAAAAATGTTTTTTTTCCCCCCATTTTGGTAATCAAACCTTGAAATGAAAAATAAAGCACGAAAGGAATGATGAATGAACAACTCAATGTCACAACTCACCAAACCCTTGAATAAACCTTGGAATGTAAATATGCAACTTGCATAAAATGGCTTCAATGGATGTAGATCTTGATACTTGAATCTTGACTTGATATAATGCTTTGAATTCTTGAATGGATCATGAAACCTACATCACCATATTAGCTCCAATAACATGCATGATGTAAGAATACTTTGATGTGACAATTAAATATTGATTGTTGTATTAAATCATCAATAAATCTTCTCTTGAATGCCTTGAATTGCTCTTGATCAACTTTACTATACATTTTCTGACTTGAAAATCTTAGATTTCTTAGATCAAAATTTCTAGGTGAAACATAGTGAAATGACCTTATATTTATAGATATCTATCATTAATTTCTCAAAATTCAAATATCACAAGAAGACATTGAAATATAGAATTGAAAACATTAAAATACCACCAAAAAAAAATTAAATTTAGGTCCTAGGTCTAATGGATGACCCATTCACCCATGGGTGAATGCCTCCTAGGTCCCTAACCCTAGGAAACACATTTCTCAATGAGAAGTGTTATGTTAAGGCATTAATCAATGTCGGGTTTCCTCTTCAAAAAATAAAATTAAATAGGGTTGGATTTGAATTAAGGGGGCTAATTAAGGAAAATTAATCTCAATTAATTAAATGAGCCCTAAATAAGTGTGAAAGTGTAAAGGGGTACACTTTACAACACCAAAAATAAGGCATAATTAAGTCCATTTTAATATTAATCCCAAATTAAGTGTGAAAATGTAAAGGGATATAGTTTTCTACACTACAATTACAAAGGTAAGTTACCTTTTAAATATTTCAATTATGGAAGAATTAGATGATACTAACAAGAGAGACAAGGTCAAAAAGGGTCTCTATTCCAAGGAGAGGAGTGATTCCTAAAAAGATGAGGAGAATGATTTAAATGATGAAATCCTATTTATAGCCTTTAATTCTTATAACATAAAGTGTAATGTTGAAAGGAGTATAGCTCTTTGAGTGATGAAGACATGTTCTCTTTTGATTAGGATCTAGAATAAATAGAACCTAAACATTGGTACCTCAATTCAAATGATTGGTAAATAGGTTTTGAAGGAAAAATTCAATCTACTTTGAAAGACTTGAATGAAACAAGGGCACTAAATCAGAAATATGAGAGCTTGCTTGAAAAATAAAAGGAAGAAATTGACAAATTGAAAGTCAAAGTAGAAGGAGGTGAAATCAAACTAAAAAGGGTAGAAGGAATGATCTCTGATTTAAAAGTAAGGGTTGAAGAATGTAAAATGATTGTAGATTGCTTGAGCGTCAAGCTTAATGAAAAAATAGTTCTTAAAACTTGGGGAGGAGATTGTCACTCTAAGGAATGCCCTAAAAAGGAACAAATCAACAAAGGAGAGAAGTTTGTTCTTGAGGATAGCTCTAAGTCAATTGGAAAGCCTAAAATAAAGGATGAGAAATATGGTACTAAAGACTCTAATAAGAATGTCTCCAAATATGCAAAGACTAGTCAAAATAGAAATAAAGAAGGTGGATCCAATTCTAACCAGAAGAAAAATGGATCTAAAAGTCCTCCATCTGCAATACAACATTCTCCTACCATGTTCAATCAATCCTTTCAAGGTTAATATTTACTTACAATAAATTTGGGCATAAGACTGTTGATTTTTGACAAAGAAGGAATGATAATATGGGTAGAAGATCATTTGTGCCTCAAAGAAACAACACTATCTTATTTCATGGATATTTCTATGCTTGCAACAACTATGGTCACAAGGTTGATGTTGATCTAAGGTGAAGAGGAACAACCTTTTTCCAAAGCATAATAATGTGTGCTAAAAATGCAATACGATGGGACACAAGGTAAACCATTGCAAGAGCAGTTTGTTTAAGACACCAATTTGAAACTTGAATGAATCCATAATCAACAAAAGAAGGGAAATGAAAATATTTGGAAGGAAGACCATGAGAGGAAGGTTGATTATACACGTGCGCTATGCACAAAAATCTAAGAAAAATTGAGATAGTGCATTATCACAAGAGGAGATTTTTGGATATTGTGGTTTTGTTGATGATATATGGTTGTCATTGCTGTCAAGACTATTAGCATTAATGTCTTGAAGGTTGTATATGTCGAGGATATTGAGGAAACTATAATAAATATGTTGAAGGTTGTTTGTGAAGCTGTGAAGTTCAGTGTGGTGGAAAGTTCAATATGTTGGTATTCAGAAGTTTTTCTTTAAATGGTTTGTTGTTGAGCCTATCTATTTTATCCTCCAGAAGTTTTAGAGGTGTGCATCAAGATTGGAGCAAGTTGTGAGTTTCTATGTTCCTATAATTATTCTATTACTATAGCTGGTGTTTCTAGAAGAAGAGAATATAATTATGGTAACTTGAGTTGTTGTGTATGCTCGTGCGATGTCCGTTGATGTTTCTAGATCATGATCTATCCTTGTTTCATGTCAGCATTGATCGGTGTGCTCGTGATCGAAGTTTTTTACTTTGTGTGTTTGGGTTTTCATGTTCTTGGTCGACATAGTGGTTGTAGCATTTTGTGGTTCCTCGTGGATTAATTTTTGAATGTTTGGCATGTTCGAGGATGTTGTTTTAGGTCTTCATTATGTTTTTACTGACTTTGGTTGGTGCGCATTGAAATTTGTTCATGAATTGGGCTGATAGTTTGTATTCATTTATTCTTTTATTTTTTCACGACAAAGTTGATGTACTTCCATGAAGCGGATATATAAGAGCGATTGTTTCTTCATTTTTATGTAAGTGTGAAATGTGTAATGTGAAGTGTGTGAGTGTTATGTGTGAATAGAGATTAGATCATTCAATTGTAGAGAAAAGTGTGAAGAAGTTTGAGCGAAGTGTTAAAAAGTGTTTATGTGCCTAACCGAAAATGTCATCAAGATTTTGAAGCAACTTTCTCAGTTCAACCTCTTCAGATGGATTTAATCTGAAAGTTTTATGTAAGACACTATGTCTTCTTTGAGCAATGACCTCTAGGAAGTGTGCATGAATGCATGTCCATTTCTTATTCATTTTCCTTATACTTTTAATAGGGTATAACTTGTGGATTAACCCCCACCATGTTTTTTCCCCTAACAGGGTTTCCATGCAAAAATCTTGGTGTTGTGTATTTTTGATGTGTTGTTGATTCATGCTTTCACTGTTATTTATCAAATCTAAGATTAAAGGTTAATAAGGTTAAATAAGTTTTAAATTTTGTGACAGTTGATTCACCCCCCCCTCTTAGTTGTTTATCCTTGTTTTTCCAACAATTGATATTAGAGCAAGTTCCTCTGAAGAATTTTAATAGCTTAAGGTGATCTGAGATGGCATCATAAAAGAAGGATAGTCCTATATTTGATGGAACAAAATACTCTTTGTGGAAGGCTAGAATTGAGTTTCATTTGAAAATCATTGGTGAACCCTTCTAGAAGATTACAAAGAACAGATATGTTATTCCTCAAAATGGTCCCTCTACTCCTGATGAGATCAAAGAAGCTGAAACAAATATCAGGGCTATAGTAGCATTGTTGAGTGCTCTGACAAATTCAAAGATGAAAAATGTGATGGGTCTGAAAATAACATATGAGATTTGGAAGAAGCTAGAAACATTGTATGAAGGAGAAGCACAAGTGAAATTTTCTAAGCTACAAAGTCTGAAAGGCAAGTGGGAAAACTTAAAAATGAGCAAAGATAAAAACATTATTTCTTTCATGCAAAAAGTAAATGAACTAGTGATGGGTATTAGTTGTGTTGGTGGAATATTGGATAAAGAATAAATTGTAGCTAAAGTTCTCATATCATTTCCTACTTCTTACAAAATGAAAGCTCATGCTATTGCAGAGCTCAGTACATTAACAAATGTTACAAGAGATATGTTGATTGGTAAGATTGTTGCCTTTGAATTGAGTGAATTTGGTGAATCTACCCCTAAGACATAATTTGCATTTAAAGCTAATGTATTTAGAAGAAACCAATAGAGATATGATCCAGGAGAAAGTTCCAGAAAGACATTCAAGTATGAAGATGAAGAAAGATAGTTAGAAGAGCTAGAAGCATTGATTGTGAAAAGAAAAGCCAGAGGACAAGGTAAATATAAAGGAAAGTTTCCTATTAAATGTTTCTCTTGAAATAAGATAGGTCATTTTGCATCAAGGTGTCCTAAAAGAGTTCCTAGGTCCAAACCTGACAAGCCTAGATTTCAAAAGAAATTTTATTATGTTGAAGAAGGTGTTACTGATGATGAATCTGATAAAGAAAATGGAAATGAAGATGGATGGGTATTCATTGCTATCAAGGAAAATGGTTTGGTTTCCACCGAATCTACTAGTAATAAGAATATTGAGAAAGCTCTTGCGGCCAAAATTGAATAAAAGGATGAGTGGGTGATTGACAACGGATTCTCACATCATATGACTGGTGAAAAAAGAAACTTTGTAAGCTTGGAGAAATATGATGGTGGTGTTGTAAGATTTGGAGACAACAATGCTGGTGTGATTTGTGGCAGAGGCACTATTTCTCTTGGTGGTAAATATAATATTGATAATGTCCTTTATGTAGAAGGATTGAAGCATAATCTGTTGAGTGTTGCACAGATGGTCGACAAGGGATACAATCTTCAGTTCAAAGATGGAAAATGCAGGATACTGGGAAGTTCTAGAAATGTAATTGCTTCAGGTACAAAGACAAGAGGTAAAAAATTTCACCTAAGTGTTGCTAGAGAAAGATTTTTAATTTCTCAAGTTGATGTAATTTGGTTATGGTATAGGAGGTTGTGTCATGTGAATGTTGATAACATTGTCAAAGAAAGCTCCACTCAAGCAGTTAGAGATCTTCCTAAGGTAGTGAAGCCTACTAACACCATATGCAAGGAATATCATATGGGAAAGTAGACTAGAATTTATTTTCTAAGCAAACAACATCATTCTAATGGAGTACTAGAATTAATGCATACTAATCTATGTGGTCCCTCCAGAATTAGAAGTCTACAAGGATAAAGGTACTTTATGTATCTTATTGATGATTACTCTAGGATGATATGGGTTGCTTTCTTGAGAGAAAAAAATGAAGCACTATAAAATTTCAAAAGTTTCAAAGCTATGGTTGTGAATGAGACAAGTTTGAAGATTAAATTCTTAAGGTCAAATAGAGGTGGTGAGTTCACTTCCCGAGAGTTCAATTATTTATGTGAAGAGCATGGAATCAAAAGGCAGTTATCTACTCCCTGGACTCCTCAACAAAATAGAGTTGTTGAGAGAAAGAATAGAACAATTCTAGATGCTGCTAGAACTATGATGTTGGAAGGTAATGTTCCTCATATCTATTGGATAGAAGTTGTAAGAACTATTGTATATACTATTAACAGGGTAAATGTCAATGGTAATTCTAGTGACTCCTTTTGAGTTGTGGTTTGGTTATAAGCCTACTATTAAATATTTGAAAATATTTGGAAGTAGATGTTATATCAAGAGAGATGAAGATATAGGCAATTTTTATGCTAGGAGTGATGAAGGAATATTTTTGGGTTACTCTACTAAGAGCAAGGCCTACCGGTGCTATAATAGAAGATTGAGGAAAATGGTTGAAAGTGAAAATATCAGAGTTGATGAAGACACTGCTAGATCATATAGATACTATTGATATGATTTAGATGACCAACATGATAGTACTAATAAAGGAAAGAATTCTTAGACACAAAATCAAGTTCAAATTGTTTCGATGAATCAAGAGAGTCTAGAAGGAGAAGCTAGTGGAAGGACATAAGAAAGAATAGAAGAGCCAGAAGTTCGAGAGAATCCCAAAGTTCCAAGGTATGTAAAGCTAAATCATTTTGAAGATCAGATTATAGGAGATAAGAACAAAGGTGTGTAGACTAGAAGAAGAATTGCAGAAGAGTATTGTCTAATTTCCAAAACTGAGCCCAACAATGTCAATGAAGCATGTAAAGATGAATATTGGATGGAAGCAATGAAGGAAGAACTAATGCAAATAGAGAAAAATGATACATGGATTCTTGTTCCCAAACCTCAGGATAAAAATGTGATTGGAACCAAATGGGTCTTTCAGAATAAGTTGAATGAACAAGGTGAAGTGATCAGGAATAAAGCAAGACTGGTATGTAAAGGGTACTCACAGATGGAAGGTATTGATTTTGAAGAAACCTTTGCCCCTGTTGCTAGAATTGAAGTTGTAAGATTATTTTTTATGTTGATTTTAAGAACTACAAAGTCTATAAAATGGATGTAAAGTTAGCATTTCTAAATGGTGAGCTAGAAGAAGAAGTATATGTTGAGCAACCAGATGGATTTCAACTAACTAATAAGGGAGATATGGTTTTTCAATTGAAGAAAGTACTGTATGGACTCAAGCAAGCCCCTAGAGCCTGGTATGCTAGAATGGATAAATACTTGTTGAAGCTTGGATTCAATAAAGGTACTACCAACATGTATCTATATTTTAAGATGGATCAGGATAAAGAATTCATCATTGAAGTCTTTGTTGATGACATCATTTTTGAAGGTAATGATGACTTATGTATGAAGTTTTCTGATGAAATGAAAAGTGAGTTTGAGATGTTAATGATTGGAGAGCTGAAATTCTTTTTGGGATTGCAAATTACTTAATTAGATAATGGAATATTTATATATCAATCCAAATATGTAAGAGTTACTAAAAATTTTTGGCATGGAAGACTCAAAGCCCGTTGGTACACCCATGGTAATCAGATGCAAGTTAACACAAAATGATGATTCTACTAAGGCAAATCAAACAAGATATATGTCAATGATCAGTGGATTACTTTACTTGACTCAGACCAGACCAGACATCATGAATATTGTATGTATGGTTGCTAGATATCAAGTTGATCCAAAGGAATCTCATGTGACTGTTATAAAGAGAGTTTTTAGATACTTGAAAGGGACAGTTTATTTTGGTCTTTGGTATCCTACAAATGATTATCTTACTTTGATTAACTTTACTAATGTAGATTGGGTAGGAGATGTGGATGATAGGAAAATTACTAGTGGTGGTGCCTTCTTCTTGGGGAAGAAGTTGGTTTCTTGGTTAAGTAAAAACCAAAATTTCATTTCCTTATCTACTGTTGAGGTAGAATGTATTGTTGCTGCAAACAATTGTACTCAAGTAATATGGATGAAGTAGATGCTGAGAGATATTAGAATTGAGTATGATAAGCCTATTGCTATATTTTTTGATAATTCAAGTTCCATAAACATTTCTAAGAATCTGGTGTTGCATTCAAAGACAAAACATATATCTATCAAATATCACTTTTTGAGAGACAAGGTGAGTGACAAAGAAGTTAGACTAGAGTATGTTCCTACTAAGGAACATATTGCAAAAATATTTACTAAGTCATTGCCTAAGGATAATTTTGAGTATCTCAGAGGGATGGTAGGGGTGATTTCCCCTCCTAATTAGAACTAAGATGCAAGTCTTTGCATCAGTCTGTGCATTTACAATCATATCTTGTTTCGGATTGATGTTGTGGTGGCTGCTACTCAAGGGGAGTAGTCAGATGATTCAGATATGTGGTTTAGAGCTTGTGTACCTTTTCCATTGATGTCAAAGGGGGAGAAGAGTAATGTGAAAAACTTTGAGGAGAAGATTAATACTGAAAAAGGGGAGAAGAATAATACAATATCTAAGGGGAAGACTGTTGGAGAAGAGTTAGTTGTGTTGATGGTATTTTTCACATCATGTGTTTCCATCAATGCCAAAGTGGGAGATTTTTGGATATTGTGGTTATGTTGATTATATGTGTTTATAATTGATGTCAACACTATTAGCATTGATGTCTTGAAGGTTGCATATGTCGAGGATATTAAGAAAATTATAATAAATATGTTGAAGGTTGTCTATGAAGTTGTGAAGTTTAGTGTGGTGGAAAGTTCAGTATGTTGGTATTCAGAAGTTGTGCTTTAAAGGGTTTTTTGTTGAGCATATCTATTTTATCCTTTGTAAGTTATAGAGGTGCGCATCAACATTTGAGCAAGTTGAGAGTTTTTGTGTTCCTACAATTATTCTGTTACTGAAGCTATTGTTTCTAGAAGAAGAGAATGTAATTCTAGTAACTTGAGCTATTGTGTATGCTCCTATGATGTTTGTTGATGTTTCTAGATCATCCTCTATCCTTTTTGCACGTCCACATTGATTGGTGTGCTCGTGATCGAAGATTTTTCCTTTGTTTGTTCGGGTTTTCATGTTCTTGGCTGACATGGTGGTTGTAGCATGTTGTGGATCGTCATGAATTAATTTTTGAATATTTGGAATGTTTGAGGATGTTGTTTTAATTCTTCATTATGTTGTCACCAACTTCAATTGGTGCGCATTGAGATTTGTTCATGAATTGGGTCGATATTTTGTATTCATTTATTATTTTATTTTTGGCCAACAAAGTTGATGTAATTCCATGAAGCTGATATATAAGAGCAATTATTTTTACATTTTTATGTGAGTGTGAAGTGTGTGAGTGTTATGTGTGAATATATATCAGATCATTAAATTCTAGAGCAGAGTGTGAAGAAGTTTGAGTGAAGTGTGAAGAAGTGTTTATGTGCCTAACTAGAACTGTCATTAGGCTTTTGAAGAAGCTAATTTCTCAGTTCAACCTCTTCAGATGGATTTAATCTAAAAGTTTTATGTAAGATAGTGTGTATTATTTGAGCAGTGAGCTCTAGGAAGTGCACCTAAATGCATGTGCATTCCTTATTCATTTTCCTTATACTTTTAACATGGTATAACTTGTGGATTAACCTCCACCATGGTTTTTCCCCTAACAAGGTTTCCTTACAAAAATCTTGGTGTTATGTTTATTTCTTATGTGTTGTTGATTCATGCTTTCACTATTATTTATCAAATCTAATATTAAAGGTTAATAAGGTTAAATAAGTTTTAAATTTTGTTACAACTAATTCATCCCCCCTCTCAGTTGTCTATCCTTATTTTTCCAACAGAGATTTCACTAGAAAAATCATTTATCCCCCTCAAAATGAAAAGGTGATGAATTCTTCAGCATAAAAGAAGAAAAGGAACTAGAACTAGTGAAGACTCTCATAACTCCACAAAAATATGTGCAAAAGAACCACTCTCTAGATCAAATCATTGGAGACAAAAATTAAGGTGTACTAACAAGAAGAAAGTTTGCAAAAGCAATTGAACAAGGAAACTATAGACATGCAAAATTAACATCATATTTAATCATATTCTCCTTAATTAAATAAATCATTTTTATTTGATTATCTCCTAAAGTTTCTTCATTTAATTAAATCAAATGTATTTACTTAAATTGTCAATATCCATTATTTCTTCTCATTTTGATTTATTTTAATCCAAAAGTCTAAGTCAAAATGTCACAATCACCTAATCCTCTCTTAAGTTAACTAAATCATGATTAATGTTAATCTTGATGCAAGTCACATCCTCTAGATTTTCCCACTTGCACAAATAAATAATTTTATTTATTTATTAAATCTTCTAATTTCCCTCACATGGCATCTTTAGGGAATATTCCTCCAATTTGAATTTCCCTCTCAAATGACTTGTCCCTTCCAACATAGCATTAATTCCCCTCTTACATGTCCCCCTCTTGGCATTTAAGACCCCTTTTCTCCCTCCAACAAGTCAAATTTCAAATTTGAAAAGGCCACCTAATGTCATTTATTGGCACATTCACCAAAACTTGCACAACCTTGGCCCATTCAGATAGTGACAAGTGGCTCCTTCCTATTGGTTGAGGATTAGTCCCACATTCCTCAACTTTGCTTCTTCTCTCATCAAAATCTTCTATAAATGGAGAGGTTATCCTTCATTTCAAACATCTACAATTTGAGCATACTTACTATAGGAAACTTGAGTTAATCTTATCTCTTTGTCTATCATCATTTAGCTTATCAAGGGTTGGGAAAAGGATACTTTCTACACAAAGAGTAGCACAAATCCAATATGGAATAGGTGTGCACCATGTTGTTTATGCTTTCAATTAGTTCATTTAGAATTTCTAGTTTTTTTAATGTCTTAGTTTAGCATGTCTAACATGGGGTAATATTTCATAAGGGTGTTTGATTTGTCATGTCTATTTGACTTCCATAAGAGGGTTTGTCAATATACTAACATTTTGCAGATTTACCACCTTATAAATGGTGCTAGAAGGAGGGAATTATTTGTTGCTTGATTGTCTTGTGGAGTTTAATTTAATGGCTAACTGCAAGTTTATATTAGGTTTATTACTATCTGTAGCTTTAGTGCAGGTTTATTAATGTTGGTCATTCCTTGCATGATGCATCAAGTCATTATCTGTAGTCTGCAAAAAATTCAAGTTACATAAAATGCTACATCTTTCACCCAAAGTTGAGTCATAGCTATTTTCCCCGTGGGTTGGGAGTCTTTATTTTTTCCATGGAGATTTGGCAGTATGCGGATCTTGTGTCCAGTTGGCCTTAACCACACCTCTCGCTATTCCAAATTTTGATTTATGTCTTGTAGAATTTTGAATTTTTTTTGAAATAGAGAAAAATACAATATATGTGTAGGCGTGTCTTCTGTGTTCAGCATATATTTTCCTCTATCCATTTCATGGCCTTATTCCCAAGAATTTCCTTTGTACATGAGTAGGCATGTTTTCAGTATTGTATTTATTCTGCACGTGCCATATTGTCCTTTCCATTTCCCTCAATCGCCATGGATTTCATAAATTAATATATTCTTAAAATCCTACAATAAAAAATCATAAAATATTTTCCCAAACATTAAATGTTGGAGAGGTAAAAATCATGGGCTCAACAACTCAAGCGCGGGTATTAACTATGCCTTCTTTTTTTTCTTCATGATTAAGCTTACAAAATTTATGTAGCTCTATCAATGAAGTTGTGAGAATATATTTGTTTCAACATATCTTGCAAACATTGCATTCCATAAGAGGACATCACCTTGAGAAGATATGGGATGCACTCCATGATTCCTAGTGAAGATAGTTGTTTGCAGTTTTAGAAGATTCAATCCTCTTTATCTTGATAATATGTGTATGGTTACGCCTGCTACAAATAGAATTTTTAAAAAAATGGTGTATTAATCTGGCAGCTACTCGCCAAATTGGAGAAGTGAAAGGTCAATAGGAATGAATGTCTTCTTCTGTGTTTGATAGCATTAAATAAGCATCACATTTAGTATTAAATAAGCAACACAGGTCACTTAGTAGCATAGGTCTAAGCCATCTACTCGGTCTCCGCCCATGTATCTTTGTTAAGCCTTGCAGTTAATACGTTATCCACATGGAAGTAATTGAATTTGATCATCACAGAATCCTCTGGTTGCCTCAAATAGATTATCACTTGCAGATTTAACACATTGGGTATGATCTTGTGCTTGCTTAAGATGTGAATTTATACCTCCAACAATGGATGATGGGCTATCGATTTGAATGGCAGAAGGAGTAATTTACATACCATTGTCATGCCTTACCAATTCTTTTTATGCTGATAGGCTCTTGTAATGGGATCTTTTAATCTTTACAATACAACAATATTAAATTTCTAATCATTGATAGGAGATTTGTAGGAGGTATTTGCTAGTTGCAATGAAAACTTTCTTGAGTTACTCATTTTACCTATATGACCTTTTGTGAAATAGGAGGGAGGATGCGAAAAAAAAAAGATTGATGAATTTTTTTTCACATCTACCAAAGGAATTTACTTGAGAGTGTCTAAATCCTTTTCAGCTAATTCACATGCCTTGTGTTGTCCACTAGGCTCTAGAAATAAGTTTTATCCTGGCTAGTTGCATTAGCTTGAACGCTCTTTAGCATGTTTTTTTTGTTTTTATTTTACACCTACCAATTAAATTTAGCTTGGAAAGTTTCTAAAATATTTTCATCAAGTTCATTTTGTGCATATCATGTGAACACTCACATTCTATGAGATCAACATTTTATAGAGGCATCTTGTTCAATGATTCATACGCTTTATTCTATGCTTTCACATCTTTAATGCATATCTCTACGACTTTCTCTAGGGCTGCAAAAAAATTGAATGCATTTAATATATTCTACTGCCACGCATTTAGTCTGAGGTATTTTCCAAAAGGAGAACGAATCTTTTTTCCCTCTTTTTGTAGAAATGTCTTGATTAGGTAGCAGTCGCATCTTATTGGATCTATTCTGACTGTTATCAGATCTTTCATTAACTAGGATTAAATGCATTAGAGAGGAGTGCACCATTTTGTTTGTTGTTCAAGTAATCTTCAAACCCCAACGCAATCCATTATATCAATAACATATCCAATAGATCTTGTTTCAATCTTCTTTTCCACGCTATCACATCCAAAGTAACTTTAATCTGGTGTAACAATTGAGTGCTTTCCATGTTTAGTTGAATACTTTCAAAATATGCAAATCGTATTGATTGAAATTTTTGAAGGTTGTGATGTCAAGCTGCTCTTATTGATTATTGGTATAACATCATTTATTCTCAGGCAACTAATATTTGTTTACTCTTTGTGGCATCCATCAATATCGTAAGGTCATAGTTGTTTTGTTTCTTTCCACCATTGAATATGCTTATGCAGAAGCAAAAGGGGTCGTGGCCAGCAATATCATGTGGCATATCAACTAAAAGTCATCTTCAACTACCATATGGTGTATCATCAATGACTGAAATCCAAATATCGATATTTTGTGAGTCAATGTCCGTAAGACTAATCCCCAAGCACTATCATTGTTATTCTAATAAGGCGCATAGACTTTAGGTGTAGTAAAAGCTAGTTGTTGAGTCAATATTTTATTTTAACCTTGTGCTTATGCTTGTTGTGTCATGATGAATCATAATCTTGATTTAATTTTCTCACATTTGGAATTCACATAGTAATCATCTCATATGCAAATCATTCAAATGTCCTAACTATCATAGAAATCCTATAATAAAATTTTTAGAATGTAATATTGTTATCTTTTCAGTACATTCATTTGTTTTTTTTGTTTGACACGTTTCTTTGTGTAGCTTATATTATGAGTTTCTGCAGATTTGGAGTCAGGGGTTATTGAATGCTATTAGCAGAAATTTTGACTTTGATGCCACACACATTAATGCAAACATTACAAAAACATTGCATAGCCAATTACTTGGCTTGCCAACTTGAAGTTGCATAGAATCTGATTTTTAACATTATTGCATGACAGGAATAGGTTAGCATTGGAGCTGGACATTGGAGTTGAACAAAGGTGAACGAATTGGAGTTAGAAAAATTTCAAAATAAGACTTGAAAAAGAGTTTTTTAATGCTTGTGGTTATAATTCGAGGCTCCAATTCCTGATTTCATTTTCTGTTTTAAACTAGTTCACTTTTCAATTTGGGTTTAAAATCAATCACTAATTTGATCTTTTCAAAGTTGGATTAAAACTAAACATTAGAAACTTACTAAATTTCAATTTGGATTCTAAAAATTTAATAGACAACTCTCACATTTCGATTTTGGGGCTTTAAAAAGAACTCATTTTCTGCTTTGAAGATTAAAATAAACATGTGTTTTTTTTGTCTTGTAATTTTTTTTGCAAAGTAATTTCATTTAAAAAGACATATGCACTTCTCTCGCGCTTCACAGAAATCTTGAGAATCAAAAGTCTTTTGCTGACATTAAGTTGCATAAAATATTACCTCCACATTTCAATTTGGGTACCTTAAAATTGGACAAAACATCTTGCGAGTGTAAGTAAGCATATTGCGTGTGTTCTCCCTTTGTTTCTAAATGAAGGTTGATCAAACTATGAATATGTTTGCTCACTTTTGTTTATCTTAGAGGGCCTACCTTGTGGGAAAAATTACTCACCCAAGGGAATGACCCAACCGGTAACACAATAAGGACAAGTGTATTTGCAGTCGGGATATAAAAGTGGGTATTGGAACAAAAGCTAGTATCACACGGTTGGATCCAATGAGAAGGGCAGCAATGGTCTCTCACTACATGGGTGAACTCCTACGAATGGAAAGTCTGAATTAAAATCCCTCGTTTAGCAAAGTCCATAACCCTATCTATATGTTGGTGCAAAAGGTCATGTCCTTTGAAGCTGCCCCATGTATACATGTAATTATGTTGTAGAGATGAAAATTATGCCATGGGAGATTCATGGGTACTGATGCTTGGCTGATCCGAGAAGTTTCTATCGTGGAGGGGAGCTAGTGTGGTCAAGCATCTAATCATTCGCACTGAATATGCGTAGCTAGATTTATCTAAGTGGGAATTGAACAAATATTTTCTTTTGAGCCTAGGGTTGTGCATGTCATTGGAATCAAAACACTTTTCTTGGATCTAAAACATTTGAAAACAAACATTCATAGAGAACTTCAAAATTTCAAACCCTCTGGAGGAAATAAATATCCTTTGACAAATCTAAGTGCTCGTGCTTGCCTTATGGATTCTATCCTTAGAGGTTTCTAAGTACTTGGGTTTAATCATCATTTGTTTCCACTAAAGTCAACTTAGGGAACTATGCTCTTGAAACCTTGATTTTCACATAATGCACCTTGTGGAATGAAAAGGAATTGAGACATAGACATTTAGTTGGAAACTTTAATCAAAGAATTGTTTGTGGTAAAAATAATTCATTAAGCAAAGTAAAAGACAATTGATGCCACACATGTTTTCTCTCAAATGATTTCTCGCAAGATCAAAATCTGGAAACCTAGGTTCAGAAAGATTATCCCAAAATCTCATGAGGAGCATCTTGAAATGCTTCTTGAAGTTAGAGAAAGATTGGTTTACAAATTTTACAAGAAAGCTTCAAGAAACAACCCTAACTTGTACGAGTTCTATTATCAACAAAATCCTGAGCTTTTTCAAAGGTTTACTTTTGTCAAATAGGAAGTGTCAAGAGTGTTCTTCAAAACTGAGATCTTGTAAGAAGGATTTTTATCTAGGTCAAGTCTAGGATCAAAATCAATCACTCTCATTCACCTCTCAACCATCAAAATTAGTGAAAAATCACCTCACCAACAACTCTTGGAAACTTTGTAAATGTCATTTATGCTAAACTTCTAGGAAAAATCAAAATCAATTTGTTTGACTTAACACACTTATTCAAACTATCACCTTGTGCAAAAATTTACTCTAGGATAACACAACTTCCTAGGGTTTACTAGTTCATTATCACTTTGTTTGGCTTAACACACTTAGTCAAATTATCCAATCCAAAATCACATCGTTTGACTTAATACACTTAGTCAAACCATCCTCTTATGTATAAGTTTACTCTAGGATAACACAACTTCCTAGAGTTTACAAGTGCATTATCGCTTTGTTTGACTTAACATGCTTAGTCAAACTATCAATCCATCATGATTAATCAATAAAAATCCTAAAGTTTATCATCTCCCTCAAGGTTCCTCAAGAGTTTCATTCATCTGTATCACCCATCTTTTGTTTATCTCATCCCCATCATCACTTTGATCCTTAAATTATCCTAGTTCTTCTCTTCTTTGAGCCTAAGGTTTAGACCAATCTAAGGGGTTAAAGGTTCATCTCTTACATTCCTAAAAATTGATCTCTATTTTATGGTTCAAACTTGATCTCAACACAAGAAGAATATGGAGCAAAACAAAGAAACATCCATTTCAAGCAATCTAAGTCAAATTGAAACAACAATCGACCCAACGATAACCATTGAACTCCCAATAAATCCTCCTTAAGTACCTCAAAATTCTCATGAGGAAGGTAATATAGAGGACATCACTAAAAATGGGATGACACAATCAAAACTTCTAGAAATGGTGCAAAACCCTGAGAATCATTGAATTTTCAATGCCATGCTGAGCTTGTACCCATCCCAATACATGCTAGAGTTAGCAAAAGAAGGGGCTAACCTCCCTTCTGACTTTGATGTAAGAACCATTGTGGAGAGGTCTCTCGGCATCATTCCCTCAGCCACATCCACACTTTCAATTCAAAACATCACTCAGAACATCCCCCAAATCATATCATCTATCGCTTCAACCCCGCCGGTTGTTAACAAGGGAAGTGCCATGTTTCATGACCTCCAAAAACATCGCCTTGTGAACAACCAAGAGTTGAATGCAAGCACCACATTGGATCAATCTTTCTTGGTAAATCCATTACACCCTTACGTCCCACTCACGTTTCATAATCATACCAATTCATCCTCATTTCATGAAACACCAGATTATCCTCTGGACACGCAAACCTCTCTCCCTATCTCACAAGGAGAAGGTGACTTATTTGGAGCAGGGGGAATCTTTGATCCCTCATCATTGCTTCTAGGGGTTGCACCACCTTTATTTCCAACACTTCCACCCCTACCGCTCACATCTACATCATCCCTCAGGTTAGATCTTCCTCCTCTTCCTGATGTGCCATCTATATCGCAACAATAGATGGCAACCATCCAAGCAACCACAACGATCAACACATCCACCATTCCTCAAAGCATGGTTTCTCAAGGACCAAACACCTCAATCACACCATCCATAACTTGAACCCCAATCATTAACATAACCATTCTACTCACCACAATGGTTGGTGTTCTTCCTAATCCACCACCAAGGCACAACACAGCCAATTCATTCACCATGACGTTGCAAAATTCTCAACAAGATGCCTAACAAAAAGCACTCCAAAATTATCAGGCCGCACAACTAGCTTCTTAGCAAGAATAGGCACAATTAGCTACACAATAGGCTGCACAATCCCAAGCCTTATTACAACAATAGCAAGCCACACAAGCTACCCAAGCTATGCAAGAAACTCAAGCCACCCAAGTTGCACAAGCTACACAAGCTGCACACGCCGCTCAGATTGCACAAGCAATCCAACAAGCGCATGCTCAAGAATGAGCCCAATTCCAAGCTCAGCAAGCACAAGTGCAAGCATAATTGCAAGCACAAAAATAAGTGTATTAGCAAGCCTTGCAAGACTATCAAACACAATAGCAATATGACCAAAAACAAGCATTGTTGGCACAACAACAACATGACCAACAACAAGCATTGTTGGCGTAGAAACAACAAGACCAACAACAAGAATTGTTGGTGCAGCAACAACATGACCAACAACAAGCATTGTTGGCTCAACAACAAATGAAGGCATCACTCGCTCAACAAATCTTGCAACATTCCACCCATCAATCCCACACACCAGAATGTATTTACCCCACCTCCTGATCCGCAAGGTGATGTGATGGCACAAATAAAATTTGTCTCATAGCAAGTTCTATATTTTCAATCCAGAAAGACAATGAGGACACCTAGCAACTTGTGCCCCTATCCATTTGATAGAAGCTTGGAAATGGTACCATTCCCAAAGGGATTCAAAATCCCCAAATTTGATAAAATCGAGGGATGGGAAACCTTGAAGATCACATCAGGGATTTTCAGGTACATTGCATGGAAGTCGCCTACAATGACATGTATCTAATGTGTCTATTCCCTCGAATCTTGGCTCGTGATGCTATGGAATGGTTTTCTTGTCTACCTACTAGCATTAAAACATTTCAGGAAATCAAAGATGCATTCCTCCAAAATTAGGCATTCAACATTTATGTGGATGTTAGTTTGAAAGAACTTTCGATACTCAAACAGGGTAAGGGGGAATCATTCACCACCTTTCTCCAAGGATGGAAAGCCAAGGCCAATCAAAGCAAGTGGGCCATGTCAGAAGAACAACAAGTTTGTACCATCATTTCTAATACAGACAAAACCTTGGCATTTTATCTGAAGATGCAATACATCACTATGTACGATCAACTGATCCCCAAGGCGCTCATTACTGAACGGGATCTTGTCACACAAGGGGGCATCCCTACTTATCCTAAACTTTAGGATAGTCACCCATCTACCAGCTACAACGAAAAACCTCGCACATGGGTGAAGAACCAAAATTTCACCAATGATGTAGTAGTGGATGCCAAGGTTCTCATCAGTGCTCCCAAGAAAAATAATCAAATGCATCATCAACTACAGAATAACAGCCAAAATAACATGCAAACCAATGTGGTAAACCAGCAACCACCCCAAAGTACGATCAATAATCTCAATAATCAATGAGGGACACCTCTGCAAAACAAGTATCCCCCCAAGCAGAAATTCACAGCCCTTGGGGAGTCAATTGAATCCATCATGAAAAATTTGGTCAATGAACACATCATCAAGGTCACCACCCATGATAATTATAGTGAAACCACCCTAGTATAATGAAAATCTCCTGTGTGATTATCATAAACTCAAGGGAAACATGACCGCCAACTGCATGAAATTGAAGAAAATCATCCAAGATCTCATTGAGGAAAAAATCATAAATGTTGAGCAACCCACTAGAAATCAAGATCTCAAAATATACACGAACCCGATGCCTAATCACAATTAGGGAAATAATCAAGGAAACTATCAAGGAAATAACCAAGGGAACAATAAAGGGAAACAAAAGTATGCCAGTGCAAACCTTATATATTAAGACATGGTCGCATGCATAGATGAAATGGTCACTGTAATTAGCGTCAAAGGAGTCAATGTTGATTGTGGAGTCACCACACATAGTAGAAAGGTTACTATTGCAGGGGCATAGCAACCATCTAAGGCCCCCATCTCAAATACAAAAGCCATTCCCTATGATTATAACTTCATTGACTAACTAAAAAGAACCCCCGCTCAAATCTCTATCATGGAGTTACTAAAAATTTCCACCGCCCACAGGAAAATCCTTGATGAAGCACTAGTTGCATCCACTATCTTTGCTAACCTTAATATGGAACAATTCCAAGCTATGGTTGGTAACATCGTCACCCCAAATATCCTCACCTTTTCTGATCAAGACTTCCCTACTCAGCCATCTCACAACCGTGCACTTCACCTTCAAGTACTGGTCCACAAGAAAAAAGGTCAAAAGGGTCTTGGTGGATGGAGGCGTGGGCCTCAATATTTGTTTGCTTAAACTTATAAAGAACTTGGGAATCTCAGAAGACTCCATTGACAAAAACTAAGGTATTACCATCAGAGCATATGATGACCAAGAAAGAGTGTCTCAAGGTAATATCAATATCCCAATCCAAGTAGGGCCAGCCACTATGGAAACCACATGTCAGGTCCTCAACCTTTATTTACCCTACAACATCCTCCTAGGATGCCCATGGATCCATGGAATGAAGGTGATCACCTCAACATTCCACCAATGCATCAAATGTTCCTACCAAAATGAGGAGGTCAAAATACATGGTGATCCTGAGTCGTTCGCCTATTGAAAAAACTTGGAAGCCAATTTCTATAAAGTCCCCTAGGTCCTGAAGAAAGATGAAGGTCCCTCCACTTCATACATAGATCCATCTAACCTCGCCTACACCTATGCACCATAGACACCCTCCATCCTTGACATATGCGACATCAAACTCATGATCCAAGACAATGGGTGTGGAGATTACAAAATGAAGAAGAATGCTTTTATTGTAGGAGAGTTACCTCAATCTCCTAGGTCACATGAGCAACCCCAACTAGTTTAAACACCTATGCACACCTTTAGGGTAGACCCTTCTAGATTCCGCTATTGGGGGGATCTAAGTTAGGAAAATGTGAATGAAAGTGAAATTTCAACCACAATGTACCAACATGAAAGGCCCGCACCCACCCTACCCATGGATGAAGCTAGCAGAGGAGTGAAAATGATGCTTGGTATCGGATACAATAGAAATGAAAGCCTTGGAAGGAACAACGATGGACGACTAGAGCCCATCATTGTGGAGAGATAAATGAACAATCTTGGCCTTGGATGTACCCCTCCGAGTATAACCATACATGGCAGAGGTACCCTTAGTAGAGAAATTTAGGTCTCCCCCTCAATTATTGGTAGCCTCTCTTCAACTACTCGTATTCATAGGTCTGCCCCTAGATAATTTCACCTTCAACATAACTAATTTTTATACTAGTAGTTATGATGAGGATACCATAACCGACTTACCCGCACTTTTTGAAGACTCCTCCTTACTCATGATTAGTACCTCATATGTTGAGTCAGACCACCAAACTCACAAAATAAACCTAGTTTACCCCCAACTCATCGACTACGACCAATGAGGACCACCGGTTCTAGACACATTCAAAAATGATGAGGTGCTCTCAGAATTCATGGGACTAAGGGATACAGTACCATGCAGAGATCATAAAGTTGGATTTGACATCACATTGGACACATAGGCCTATTACGAGGAGATGATTGAATCCTTCAGTCACAAAAACAAAAGAATGAGAATAAGCTCAAGGTCATTGAGTAAAAACCAAACTATGGCACTCTCTAACCATAGAATAGTAAAAATAAAGGATACATCCAATGATGAAAACCTCTCTGAGGCACTGGAGAATGAAGGATTCAATATCCTCCCTACTACACTTCATCAAGAGAAATCAGCAGCCCTAGTAGAAGAATGTAACCTCGTCAATCTGGGAACAGAAGCAATGCCACATATCACCTTCTATGTCGAATCACTTCTCACAGAAGAACAAGAACTCTTAGAAAAATTCCTAAGAGAAAGAAAGGTGAAATTTGCATGGACCTATGCTGACATGTCAGGTCGCGATCTGGAAGTCGTGGTTCATCATTTAGTTGTCTACCCAAGAGAAAATCCAGTGAGACAAAAATTAAGAAAGATGCACCCTCAGATAGCCTTACTAGTCAAAGTGGAATTACAGAAACTCTGAGATGTCATTTTTATACGCCTAATTGATTATCTGGAATGGGTGTCAAATCTTGTGCGAGTTTCAAATCCAAATGGGGGCATCTGTATCTGCACCGATTTTAGAGACCTATACAAAGCATGTCCTAAGGATGACTTTCCACTACCCAACATTGATATGATAGTGGACATGATGGACAGACACGAGATGCTATCACTGATGGATGGCTTCTTAGGGTACAACCAGATTATGATAGGAAAAGAGGACTAGCACAAGATGGCGTTTACATGTCCATGGGGCACCTACTGCTAGAACATGATGCCATTTGGGCTAAAGAATGTGGGAGAAACATATAAAAGGGCCATGACACTAATTTTTCATGACATGATTCATAAAACTGTGGAAGACTATGTGGATGATATATTTTCCAAATCAAGGAAAAGATAGCATCACATAGCAGCTCTAAGTGCCATTTTGCAAACTGGAAAAATACAAGGTTAAACTTAACCCTAAGAAGTGTGTCTTTGGGGTGCAATCAGGAAAAATCTTGGGATATATAGTATCAATGAGAGGAATAGAAGTGGATCCCACCAAAGTCAAGGTGATCCTTGACATGGAAGCACCCAGGACACTAAAACAACTCAAAGGCCTACAAGGAAGGCTCCAATCCTTCCACAAATTCATAGCACAACTAGTGGATAAATAGATCCCATACTCTCATCTAATCCACAAGGGAGTAACATACAAGTGGGATGACAAGTGTGATCAAGCATTTAGTAAAATCAAATAATATCTACTCACGCCACCAGTTTTGATGCTGCCAATCCCAAGAAATCCATTAATTCTATACATTTCAGCAACCATGGTAGCTCTTGGTGCTTTACTATCTCAACATGATGAAAATAAAAGAGAGAGAGTGATATACTACATCAGCAAGACAGTGGTAGGGCATGAGCTCAACTACACACCAATACAAAAATCTTGCCTGACAATTGTGTTTGCAGCCCAAAAGTTCAGACACTACATGTTGGCTCATCAGATCAAGCTGATTGCAAAGATAGATCCACTAAAGTATCTGCTCTCTAAGGCCACTCTCATAAGACAAACAACCAAGTGGGTCATGATATTGACAGAACATGACATAGAATATGTAGAGCGCAAGGCCATCAAAGGACAAGTGATTGCAAACCAACTAGAAGAAGCTCCAATTTATGTCGACAACCCACTTATCTCAGAATTTCTGAATGATTCAATTTTCAACATAAGTATAGAAAATCACTGGAAGATGTATTTCAATGGGTATACACACAGCATGGGTTAGGTTTTGGAATCTTCTTCATCACTCCCTGGGGAGACTACATACCCAAATCCTACAAACTATCTTTTCCATGCACAAACAACATAGCAGAGTATGAAGCCCTCATCATAGGAATAAGGATTGTAGTACAATGGTAGATCATGGCTCTCAAAGTCTATGGAGATTCAAAGCTCATCATCAACAAAGTCAATGGTGAGTACCAAACAAAGGATGACAAGCTAACTCCATACAAGAAATTAGTGGAGAGCCTCAAAGAATTCTTCATTGATGCCACCTTTGAAAAACTACCTAGAGAAAACAAAAAAGTAGCAGATGGTATTGCCACAATTGGATCGCTCTTGGAAATCCCAAACAATGTTCCAAGACAAGAGTTTCTAGTAGAGCAGCTTCTCATACTAGTATTCGAGGTACCAGAGTTTGAATTCATGTGAAAAATTGTTCGTCCCAGTGATCCTGAGTATAACGACATCTACACCTACTTGAGAATAGGATTCCTCCCAACTGACATAACCCCAAACCTTAAATGAGCCTTTGTCAAAATGTCCTTACGTTTTATTGTCCTAGGAGAAACTCTCTATCGTAGGAGCAATGAAGGAATCCTATTGTGTTGCTTAAATCCTGACGAAGCCCTGACTGCTCTGACTGAGATCCACAATGGAATTTACAGTTCACACTCAAGTGGTATAACTTTGGCTAAGAAACTGCTAAGGACCGGGTAGTACTAGCCAACAATGGAAAGAGAGGCACATGACTTTGTCAGAAAGTGTTTATAGTGCCAACACCATGGAGACCTTATTCATGTACCAACTCAAGAGCTTCATCCTATTGTTACACCTTGGCCCTTTTCACAATGGGGGCTTGATCTCATCAAAAAAATCACACCCACCTCATCCAATAGCCACAATTTCATCACCACCACCACGGAGTACTTTACAAAGTGGTTTGAAGCCATCCTAATGACCTACATAACTGGAAAGCAGATATCAAAGTTCATCCTAAACTATCTCATTTGTCAATACGGTTCCCCCAATCCATTATCTCTGATAATGGGACACCTTTCAAGAATTAGGATGTGTGTGACCATTGCCACAAATTCAATATCCAAAATCCATTTTCCACTCTGTATTACCCGCAAGGCAATGGCCAAGCAAAAGCCACTAATAAAACTATCCTAAAAAATCCTTAAGAAAATATTCAATGACTCTAGTCGTGACTGGCATCTATAGCTAAATCCTGCCTTATGGGATTACCGCACCAGCATCCACATGCCAATAGGTGCCACCCCATTCTCCCTGGTCTATAGATCAGAAGCCATCCTCCCAATCGAGATCGAGCTCCCATCATTAAGTATATCACTACAAAACCTCATTACAAATAAGGAATATAGGGTTTCAAGGTTAAATGAGCTGGAGTTATTAGCTGAATGGTGTATGGATGCCCTCAACCATCTACAAGTCTATCAGAACCGCCTAAAGTGCAACTACAATAAGATCAGGAGACACACCTTCCAAGTCGGCGAATTTTTGCTAAAAGAGAACCAGAAGAACGTGCCAAACCCAAATAGCAAAGGTAGATTTGAGCCCAATTGGTTGGGATCTTTTGTCATTATAGCAAGCTATAAATCAGGGGCATATCAGTTATCAACACCAAAAGACGAACCCCTGCAGTAGCCCCTAAATAGCTATCACCTCAAAAAAAATTATGCCTAAAAACTTGCAAGGTATAAAACCAAAAAATACCAAAAAAATAAAAAAATGTCCTGAAAAAATGGTCACCCAGATAAAAGCTTTGCAAATAGTTGTCTCAGTGGCAAAAAAAAATACAAAAATACAAAAATCCCAAAAAAATAAAATCAGAAAAAGGATTGAAAACAGTAAAGAAAAAAATTGTCCTCTAGTGAAAACCACTTTAGTGGTGCTTTGGACAAGTACCTTGGTGAAAACCTAGCAAATAGGCACCAAGCATAAATAAAGCACTCTCCATCCACCAAAATCTTCATGGCCTATTCTGCACAGTCACTTATCCATTACATTCCATTTATCTGTACCATAGCTTGATCTTTTCCTCGTATCATGTACCACCATAGTACTACTTGGCATATTCCTAAGGTTAGTTTGTCCTGCCTATATCGAAGTAGTCTATCACATTACGTTGGGGGCATATTCCTGTACCTGCATCAGATCGGATTCATGTATATTCTTTTGATCCTCATAAAAATAAAAATAAAATCAAAAAATCAAAAAATTCAAAAAACCCAAAATCCAAAAAACATCAGAAAATCATTCAATATCTAAAACATGTCGAAAATTTGAAAACATCAAAAATATGTCAACCGAACTACGTCATCTCCGAGCTTGAACGTAGGCAAGGTTGATCTTTGATCATCCCCTGGGACATTTTAGGTCAGTCTTTTAGGCGTTTGTCACAAATCGCAATCCGTTTGCCCATCTATTTCACACCTTAGGTCAGTCCTTCAGGCGTCTGTCATAATGGCATTCCGTTTGGCCATCTATCTCATCATTGAATCAAGTTTGTCATTAGTCAAACTACGTGGTCTCTGTGTGTATAGCATAGGTAAGGCTAATCTATGGATCAGCTCCTGAGACCCCTGGGATAGGTCTTTAAGTTAGTCTCTTTGTCATAAATCTCGAAAATACCAAAAACATTGAAAAAACTCAAAATCCCAAAAATAGCATCAAAACATTTCAAAACATCAAAAACATCCAAATATCTGAAAAAACCCAAAATGGTGCACCCGTCTCATCTCTCTTTCACCTGCGATAAACATCGTTCATAATAAATCAATTGTCATCTTCATCATTTGGTAAGTTAGTCAGAAGCAAGTCTAGCAGTTTCGAAAGTGAACACATAATTGTCAAAGTCTCAAGTTTAGATTCGTAAGTCAACAAGTTGGTCAACTCTGAGTATCAATAGCTTATCATCCAATCAATCTCATCAAAACCCTGATCACAACATGTCTTAGGAATGCAACCTTCCTGCGATGGACATTAGCATTAGGTACCACCTTAGTTTAGCTTTGGCTAGTGGTACAAAAAACATTAGCTTATTTGTTTACTTTATCTTGGTCTTTTAGACTTATCTTATTTTATGCTCATTCCAAGGACCTCTCGATGATGTCTAAATAGAAATATTTAGAGAGAAAGGAATAGGGCAATGATCATTATCTTTTTATCTATTGTGCTTGTTGGATGTTCTTGTAAAAAAACTTCATCATGTGTGCTTTGTTTTGTTTGTAGGGAGGATTTTTTAGGTGTCTTGCTGACCATATAAGAAGGCTTGCCTTTTTATGCTTTGGTCTGAGATATCTAGAATATCTGAACTACACTCTAAATAAGGTTATGTTTGTCAAGTGTGAACAAGAGTACTCCTATATGTTTGACGAATCAAAGTCCATCACACTAGGTGCAACGCCATCTTGGTTCTTTATACCTTGATGCTTTGTACCTTTGTACGTTATCAAACATAAGGAAACTTATGCTCTTTATCTCTCCCATCCTTGGATAAGCAATACATCATCATCATTCATAATCATATCCAAAAAAGTCTCGATGACTAATGGACTTGTTGGACTTCTGCATTTTCTAGAATTTAAGGATTGATCCCTCTCATTCTTCTATCCTCTTTCACACTAACAATGCATCCATCCTGCATCCCTACTCTAATCTTGCATACTCACATCATATTTTTTGGGAAAATGTGCTTCAACTTATCGGCTTGGACCTCAAAGAAATGCTTGATGAATTTATGCCCTTATCGCTTTACTGCGGGGTTCTCTTTTGGTCGCCGAGACTTAGTCTGATCGGCGAGACCTCGAGGGTTGTCACAGTGATGGATAGATGGGCGTAGAGTTGGCAAAATTTTGATTTCCTTGCTTTCGTCAGCGGAGCAGTCGTCCATCAATGGGAGGCAATGCTAAGTTTGACTGATGTACTGAAGACTTGGATCAACGGCTGAGATCGGTTTCATCCGAATGTGTTGGCTGTGTTCTATGGCATCCAAAAGCAAGTACAGCCGAAAGCCTTTTCACCGAGCAGAATTGCTTAAGCACCCGATGCGTGATATCTTGTTAAAGCGATGAGCACAACGAAGCATGGTGGGTCCCCTGGTTTGCTTTATGCGAAGGGTCATCCGATGGTAGACACTTGGCAGCACCTCGGGAGTTCCTTGGGGAATCTAGCAGATGCTGCTAGAGATTCCCCGAAGGAGCTACAATGGCTTCGACGTAAGCCAAGCAGAGTTTGCAAGCGATAGACAGGTGGCAACCTTGGAAGCTTGTTCTGGGTGGAATCATGGAAATCTCAGAGATTCCCTCCTAGATGTGTTGGAACCTCCTAAGCAGTGGACACGTGGCGTGTGGGACCCGATAAAGTTGGTGATCGGTGTTTTGGCGATAGTGGATTTTGACATCCCCGGAATGTGATGGAATGGCTAGCAATAACGAAGGGAGTTCCACCGAGAAGCAAAGCGAATGACAATGTGACACATGGTGACTTTTCATTGGTTGCATTTGCATCATTGTTGCAAAACATCATTTATTGCTAGAAGTTGGATTGGTGAAAAGCAATATATTATGCAGTTAATATGAGATTGAATTTTGGCAGTTGGCAGAGCTCAAAGTTAGATTTTCTCTGCAATGAATTTATTTCGGGAGTGGCTTGATGCAGGATTGTAGGTGGATCCAATCTGAGACCGATTTGGCGTGTTGGTGAAGGATTGAAATCAATGCACCCTAATCGGTGGTTGGTGAAAGACTTGATATAGTCAGTTAAGACTCAAAATGAGACATAAATAGAATACCAAGAGTTAGTGTGTCTAAGAGAGTTTTTTATTCATTGTATGCTGAAATTGCATTGTAATAGTGAGTGCATGAAAACTCAAGTGTTGTTGTGAGCTAACTATCAAAGAGTGAGGACTGTAACTTTGTATGTAACTTTTTCTTACTGTAATACAAAGTGTCTTTCTCTTGGTGTGGTTGGTTTTCTCCCGAAAGGGATTTCCCACGTAAATCTAGTGTTATCTCTGTGTTTGATTTATGGTTTCCTATTATGCTTTATCTGTTCATCTTAGAAGTTAGAAAAGTTTGAAAATTTGTCCTTTGCACTTCTCCTCTATGGTCTTAGCATTGGGAAAGCATTTTTGCACCCTACTTTTCCCTTTCAATATCATCATAGGACAACATCATCCATCTCATCCATTTCACATGCATTGCATAATCATTTAAGTTTTTTAGAATAATATAGATTTGTTATTCTAAGCATCTTCCAAACATCTCATTTGCATCATCATCTAAGTTGTTTAGATTAATATAGATTTTTTATTCTAAGCATCTTAATAAAATCTCATCATCATTATCATATAGATCAATTAGTCATAGCCATCTATACATCCATTTTGAACCTCTTCGTCATGATTTGACCTCAAATCGAATCTTTTCGCTCGATCTCTCAAGGGAGCAACGTACTAGTGTACTTATTTTTGCTAAGGAATCTGAAAAATCAGAAAAAAAAATTAATTTCGATGTTGGAGGCATCATTCTTTGAACCAATGCAACAAGTGTATTTCTTCAAAGAGGGGAAAAATGTAGACATGCAAAATTATAATATTTAATCATATTCTCCTTAATTAAATAAATATTTTTTTTTTGATTATCTCCTAAAGTTTCGTCATTTAATTAAATCAAAATGTATTTAATTAAATGGCCAATATCCATTATTTCTTCTCATTTTGATTTATTTTAATCCAAAAGTCTAAGTCAAAATGTCACAATCACCTTATCCTCTCTTAAGTTAACTAAATCATGATTAATGTTAATCTTGATGCAAGTCACATCCTCTAGATTTTCCCACTTGCACAAATAAATCATTTAATTTATTTATTAAATCTTCTAATTTCCCTCACATGGCATCTTTAGGGAATATTCCTCCAATATGAATATCCCTCTCAAATGACTTGTCCCTTCCAACATAGCATTAATTCCCCTCTTACATGTCCCCCACTTGGCATTTAAGACCCCTTTTCTCCCTCCGACAAGTCAAATTTCAAATTTGAAAAGGCCACCTAATGTCATTAATTGGCACACTCACCAAAACTTTCACAACCTTGGCCCATTCACATGGTGACAAGTGGATCCTTCCTATTGGTTGAGGATTAGTCCCACATTCCTCAACTTTGCTTCTTCTCTCATCAAACTCTTCTACAAATGGAGACGCTATCCTTCATTTCAAACATCTACAATTTGAGCATACTTACTATAGGCAACTTGAGTTAATCTTATCTCTTTTTCTATCATCATTTAGCTTATTAAGGGTTGGGAAAGGGTTGCTTTCTACAGAAACAGTAGCACCAATCCAAGATGGAATAGTTGTGCACCATGTTGTATATGCTTTCAATTAGTTCATTTAACATTTCTAGTTTTTTTAATGTCTTAGTTTAGCATGTCTAACATGGGGTAATATTTCATAAGGATGTTTTATTTGTCATGTTTATTTGACTTCCATAAGAGGGTTTGTCAATATATTAACATTTTGTAGATTTACCACCTTACAGAAACTTGTGCTTATTATCACCAGTAGAGCCCAAAAACTTTGTTTATGCTAGTAAAGATGATAATTGGATAAAGACAATGGAGGAAGAACTCAACCAAATTGAGAAGAATCAAACATGGGAATTAGTTCCCAAACCAGCTGATAAGAATGTGATAGGAAAAAAGTGGGTGTTCTAGAATAAGTTGAATGAAGATGTTGAAGTGGTAAGGAAAAAATCAAAATTGGTTTGCAAGGGATATTCACAAGTTGAAGGAATTAATTTTGAGGGGAATTTTGTTGTGGTAGCTAGAATATAAGTAATAAGGATTTTTCTTGCTCTTTTTTTTCAGAAGAACTTCAAAGTATATCAAATGGATGTCATGTTAGCTTTCTCGAATGGTGATCTAGAAGAGGAGGCATTTTATTGAGCAATCAAATGGTTTTCTGTTAGCAGAGGATATGAACGTGGTTTGTAGACTCAAGAAAGCTATAATGGTCTAAAGCAAGTTCCTAGAGATTGGTATACGAGATTGGATATGTACCTACTTCAACAAGGATTCAAGAAAGGTAATAAATGAGAAAATGTGTCTCAACCTTGCAATTACATAAGGTATTGTTGATACACAAGGTACTATTCAGTTGACAACATTGGGGGGGGCATGGAGGCGATCCCCCCCCATGAGGGGTCTAGGGGGATCATCCCCTCGACTAGGGTCTAGGGGTAGCGTGCCCTAGTGGTGGCTTGAGGGAATCACCCCGAAAAATAAAAATTTAATTTATATTTTATTATTTTAAATCCAGACCATTCATCATTATGTCTCATATCCGACGACTGATATTCTATTAGCTTGAATTTCCCTAGAAGGTAACCCTATTTTATGAGGGCATTATATTACGACTATGTATTGTCATTTATTCTCAAAGTCTAATAACAATTGTGTTTCCTCTGGATCTCTAAGTGGTGATACTCCTCTAAGAAGCTTTCTCTAAAAGTATATTGTAATATTTTTTATTTCTAAATAATATATTAGGCAGTTTTTGGAGTGTGGGGTTTTTCTCCCGAAAGGGTTTTCCCCATGTAAATCATTGTGTTGTGGTATGCATGATATTTGTGTATATTTTTATTTAAGTTTCTATAATTATTAAAGATCTGTAAAATTTTGCATTATTCTCCTCTCAAGGCTAGTGTAGGATGTTGTTTTGCTACCTTAGCTTCCTTATAATGCAGATAGTAATCTATACATTAAAAGGTTCAAGAAGATAAGTTGTTGATTGTGGTTGTATATGTTGATGATATCATCTTTGGTGGATATGATGAGATGTCAATGATTGGTGAGTTATGCTTCTTCCTTAGGCTTCATATTATTCAACAAGATGGTGGTATCTTCATTTTTCAAGCTAAATATGTCAAGGAGATGTTGAATAAATTTGGCATGGAGGATTCAAAAGTAGTGGGTACTCCTACAATAAATAGTTGTCACTTGAGTAAATTTGATGAGTCTCTACAAGTTGATTAGAATCTTTATAGGTCTATTATTTGAGGTTTACTGCACTTAACTACTTCTAGACCAGATATTATGCATGCGATACATGTTTAATTGCTAAATTTCAAGCCAATTCTAAGCTATCTCATCAAAAGGTTGTGAAAAGAATATTCAGATACTTGAAAGAAACTCTAGATTATGGATTAGGGTACAAAAAGGATAATAAATTTTATCTCAATGCCTATACTGATGTGGAGTGGGCAGGTTGTGTGAATAACTGGAGAAGCATAAGTGGAAGTGCTTTCTTTTTGGGAGACAAATTGATCTCTTAGTCTAGTAAAAAAAAAGACTCGATGTTTTTGTCCATAAAAAAAGATAAATACATTACTATAGCATCTTGTTGCTCTCAAGTGCTTTGGATGAAGTAGACCATCAAGGATGTGCAGGTGGTTTATAATGAACCTATTCCTATATTGTGTGATAAATTAAGTGCAATTAATATTTCCAAGAATCTGATAATTCATTCAAGGACTAAACACATTTCTATTTGGTACAATTTTCTAAGAGAGAAGGTTGCAAAACATGAAGTCAGAATGGAGTATGTGCCTAGATTGCAAACATTTTTACCAAGGAACTTTCAAAGGATACTTTTGAGTATATGCGGTAGAAATTAGGGATTATTATCCCTCCTTGTTCTAACTATAGAGAAGGGGGATTCATTACTCGTGAGTTCTCTTTACTCAGAGAACCTCACCATGTGAACTACCCTAAACTACCTCAAGGAACAACAATGAGATTTTTAGAATAAGAAAGAGTAGGTCATAAAGATTCTCTGGACAAATTGATGAGCACTCGGCCAAAGGATAACAATGTAGAATATGGACGATGGAATGGCGTTCTTGTGTCCCAAAGGCACGCTGGAATCTTGTACAGACCAGAGAGCAGTTTTATCATAGAAAATAGCTTAGTGACTACTTCTACTCTAATTGTTGAGAACTTCTAAAGAATAGTAAAATAATAGAATGTGATAGAACTGAAGAAAAGTAGAGAGTAAATGATAAAGTAACAGAATAAGAGATAGAAAAATTCTCACAACCATGCAAGTGATGAAGCCTCCCACACATGAATGTCTTCAAAACCTGAATGCAAGATATTTGGAGAAATTATTGGGGCTGTATAGGGGTTTACCTCAGTTAAACCCCATTTTGGTGTTCCCACCTCCATAGAAAACTAGATAGAAAGAGAGAGATGAACTTAAATGGATAATGTGTGTGGTGAAAGAAAAACCCGCTCCGGAGTAGAACCCTCACCATAGAGTATGAGTGACAAAATCAAACCCCACTCAAGGAGGAGAACCTGTATCACAAAAGAGGTGATAAATTCAATTTCCGCTCAAGGAGGAGAACCTGTATCATGATATGTAAATGCAATGGATAGGGGATATGGAATCCCAAGATGCTCACAAGCATGAAGTGAATTATATAGAGCTACAAGGCTTAAAGAAGCTGAAAGGAAAGAGCAATGGAGTTGTAAGAGAAAAAAGTGCTACAAAGGGTGTTGTCAAGAGAACTTGAAATTTATGCTATAGCAAGTTGTATGGAGTTGTGCAAGTAAGAGTTGGAGATTAGAATGAAGTTAGAGGAAGAAGAAGACCAAATGGATTAAAAAGAGAGAATATGAGGAAAAAAAAGCTTCCTGAGCTGTTTTAGGGTGTCCCCAACAATGACCACCAACAAAAGCATATAAAAAATGGAAAACATGTATGGAAACGGTCATTTGAACATTGAAATGTCAAAGGAAACTAGCATGACATGTGGATGTCCATGTGGTGCGCTACTATCTGAACACATCATGCTACAAAATGACATGAATAGGAAAAGAATAAATTTTGATGTAAAGCGGATGCACAAGGGTAGCTACTGAAAAGGGGTGTTGGAGCATCCTGAGAAGGGAAAACAGCTAATGTAGGGGCTAAAATGATCCTACACAATTTATAGGGGAGTGAACACTAAAGTAGATGCAAACATGTATGTGAAATTATGAGGGGTACAATTTTATGACTATACACTAACTAGATGCATAAGATGGTTCGTCTTTCCCAGGGGGATAAATTCATGTCATATCCTTTTCTCCAAGATTGATGTGTTCTACCACTCAAGGGGAGATGGTAGTAAGGGGGACTTTTATGTTGATGTATATAGGTTCTATTGGTCAAAGGGGGAGAATGTGCTACTACTTCATTAGAAGATCTTTATTCCTTTGTTCCTAAAGTAAGAGGATGTTCTATTATTTTGTGTAGGAGTGTATGGCCATTTTTCCTTGATGTCAAAAGGGGAGAGTGAGTAGGTGTGTTTCTATCAATTCTAAAGGGAGAGATTGTTGGAAATTATTTTCATTGATGTCAACACTTGAGGAGATTGCTATCATTTTTTATCATTGATGTCACCACTTGATGAATATTTTTATATGTTTGGTTGTGGAACTGTCATTGATGATCTTTCCTATTGCATATGCACAAAGAGATTTTTGTGATGCTAGCACTTGGTGTTGGTGCATATACTTTGGATATTGTTGTAAAAATTCTATTTGGGCCAACATTGATGTATGGAATAGTTGTTGAATTTCATGGTTGGATGTCATGCCTTATCTAAGAAGAGTTGTTGAAGTTCATGATTGAGTGTCATTCCTTATCTGATATTTGTTGAAGTTCATGGTTGGATGTCATTGATTATGATTTATGTCAATAGAGTTAGAAGCATTAGAATTATATTAAGATGAGGATTAGAAGCATTAGATATATTTATGACAATGGAGAGATGTTGTTGAAGGTCTACAGTATTTCTTATGCTCTCTCTTCATGTTCCTATATGAAATATCTAGCCTCCACAAGTTTCTCGAATGTTTATGGTTCAGGAAGCTACTCTGAAGTCTTCTTGGGAGAATGCTTTGCATTCTTATGTTGTTGAGGGTATGGTATTGTTGTTTTGGATTCAAAGTTAGTTCATCGTGGATGTTTCACTCCTAGATTTTTATGTCACTAGTGTTGTCAAGGATTTTTCTATGAATTGCATAAGGTTGGGAGTATTGTTGGTTGTCTATACTAGTCCAATAAATGCTTTTTATTTCTCTGCACTAATGTCTCTACTCATATGGTTTGGTGAACATGTTAGGAAATATTGCATTTAACCCATAAAATTATTATGTTTCCTACATAACCCATAAGAGATAAGCATGCATACAAGTAACCAAAATACATAGTTCAAATGGACAAGCCACAAGATAACACAAGATATACCCTAGGAGAACCCTCAAGAGGGAAAAAACTAGCCTCCAAAAGTATCCATACTCCATCATATTATTCAGAAATAAAGCAATACAAGAGTTACAATGAATACCTTTGAAGCATCAAGTCCTCCAATGCACTCTCATTTGTCCAAGCATGAATCCACATATCCCATTCCATGCTTCATAAATGCACTCCTCAAAAAGACTCAATAATGACATCCAACCCACTCAGCCAGCCTAAACCATTACACATGTGTTTTATTTTATAGATACAAGCTCACACAAAACACAACTAGTGGTAAGGTAAAACCACACACCACAAAACCATCTGAATACAAAACCACTAACCCCTTATTTAATATTGGGTACTAAGACTTCACTTTATTTAGTATTTCCCCAATATTAAATTATTATCACATGTCTCCCACACATTAAATAATAATAAAATGTTACAGTACAACACCAAGTGGTCCCCAAAATAATTACCTAGTGTGATTAACCACACCACCAAGGTGCATCACAACTAAATAATTATATAATTACATTATAATAAATCGGTTTATGAAATGGTGTACAACACCATATCCTAATATTATCCCACTTGTTGTATACATTGCATAAAGGATCAATACATGAAATAAATCATCATAGTCATGTACATGAAATCACATGAATCTCCAAAATTCTCTCATGCTCCATCAAGATACCTACAATAATAAAAAAGTGACCACCATCTCAAGAAAGAACTCCTTTCATCCTCCAATGTGCCACCTATGGAAGAAAAGGAATGTGCCAAGGTGAAGATGCACCAATCCAAGAGCACAAGCATCAAATCCAAGTGATAAAAAAGGCTCCAAGCAAGCTACTATCAACTAGAAAACCCACATTATTAGAAATAAAATCCACAACACATGATAATACATCCAACCATCCATACCTCCAAGGTATCAATACATCAGTAAACTCATGCCAAGAACATATGTAACCCATAAACCGCAACCAAAATCTCCCTGTATCAAACCTGTCAATGAAGAACATACATATCTAGGAACTCCCACTACATAGGTAATATCAAAGCATATCAAGTCTACCAATCAAAACTATATTAAGGTGTGATAAGTAAATCAAAGCATGAAGTACCAAGAACAATAACAATGATCCACACATACAACCCAAAGAGTTGCATAATCTCTCATAATATGTTGCCACCATCCTCCCAAAAACATAAACATCCATGAAGGAACCATGAAGAGAGAAACCTATAAATCATAATGTCCTTCTATCAACACCTCAAAAGTGTAATATTGTGTCAAGTATGATCTCCTAACAACCCCAACTGAAAAGCCTCAACAACATCCATAACGCTCGATATCATAGACCAAGTCCAACATATGAATCAATGTAACAATTCCAACATGGATGTAAGCCTCTCTAATCAAGAAGATCAAACTCAAATTAACCATCCTCAGAACTAGAAATCAGCCCGTAAACCATCTCCTCACAATCCTTATCAATGAATGATAACATAAAATCAAATGCACAAGGAGATAACCATGCCATAACATCCCTCAAATGAATCCTCTAGAACTAACTATGCATAGCTCAAGATCCATATCTATGAAAGATAAAGAATATAAACCCATTCTAAAATATCCTCAAATGAGTATCCAAAATCAATCACCATGAATCAACTCAATCCCATGAGAAATCAAAGCACAAAACATAACACATCTGGAAGATATAATGGGGAAATACCTCTCAAATAAAGAACTATCGAGTAGACCAAGAGTGTGGAATGATAATGCTCCTCCAAGGTAACCAAGCCATCATGACTCACTCCAAGAACAATCTTCTCTATTAGTCCATCATGAAATCACATCCAAACCCAAGTGAAATCTCCTTGGTCTTCCTACTAAAGCCTCCAAAGAGTAACCATCTCAAGAAAATGTCTCTATTCACAAGAGAACTCTAACCATCACCTACATATAAGTATCCATGAAAACCTGTAACCAATCAATCCATGGAAAATTCCAAATGTAGCATAGCACCATCATGAAGTAATCAATAAAATTATCAATGTACTCAATATAAAGAGAAATACCAAGATCAATGTAAAAGCTCCAACCGTAGAATTAAGAACCTATCTTGACAACATGATCTAACCATCTCCTCCTAGGAGATCACATGCACCATAACATACATCCTAGTATCAAGAGAACACATGTACCATGCCAAAATCTAATCTAGAATAAACAGTATATCATGACATAATAACAAACTCACTCTAAACCAAGAAACCATATCTCCAATCACATGAAGATAACCATCACCAATGATGCATCCACGTCATTTCTAACAACTCCCATTGAACTATGATATGAGCTACACATGGCATCATGACTACCATATCCTCCATGAAGATCATCTAGGCCTACACATACTCAATTATAAAGTTCAATAACATACAAGTAAACCAAAATCTCAAATCCAAGATGATGCAGGAGAATCCCAGCTTGCAAGCAATCTTGCATCAACAAAAAAAAAAATTGCATTCATTTTTTCTTGCATTTCAGTAGTTAACTGTCAAGACCCAATCTTAATATTTCATACTGAATTATATCAAATTGTAACATCAGAGCTCACAGAGTAGGATATATGATCTTCATTTCAACATCTACATCATATCCATAATTCAAGTGTTTTGGAGATCCCAATATGAAGATATTGCTAACAAAATATTAGTTGTAACTGGACAGAGAGCATTCACCGACCAAACTTGGATTTTCAAGTGTGCAGACCTATTTCATGACTTGTGAAGCTCAAGAAACCATTTCATAAGGATGCACATTCATTGAAGAGGCTTCTTTTTGATCCACATCATTTTTATCCAAGGATCAAAGGAGAATCATATGTTTTGGCCGACCTTCACACATTTCATCAACTTTGGGGTTTGAGACCTCTTGAGGCTGATGTAGACCTTTTATGGAGCTAGGAATTGATATATATAAGAATTTTGTAATTGCATTAGGCAAGGGAAGTAGGGTAGTAAGTAGTGATAGAGTGGTAGTGAAGTTGGAAGGTATAGGAGATAAGTCTTTGACCCACATTGTATTTCTGGGCTTAGCACCATATTATTCAATAATCCTGTAAGTTGAAAGGTAGGGCATATTTCCTGTGAATAATTGATCATTATCTATTTATCCATGTGGAATTTTTATTCTAATTATTTGAGTTTCTATTGTTTTTACTCTTGCTATAAGGTTGGGCAATCCCTATTCCTGGACCCTTCATCCTTGACTGCACCAAGTGGTATTAGAGTGAGTTTGTAGACCTTGGGAGAGGAGAGCGAAGTTAAGAAAGGAATTCCATAAGATCTTTGTGTGGAAAGATCTTCAACTTGAGGCATTCTACTTGTGTTGGTCAAAAGATTTCCAACTGTGAGGAAGTTGCAACCTTGTAGCTAGATCACCAACTTGAGGCAATTGCACCAGATCCTAGGAAGAGATGTCACCAAGGAGAATTCATACTACTATTAATGTTGCTGGAAAGATGGATGAGTTGATGGAAATGATGAGAACAATGAAAGTAAGATTGGATGATGTTGAAGAAGACAAAAGAAAATGATTAAACCCTAGACATAATGATGAAAGTGATGATGATGAAGTTCAAGTTGTAGATCTAGCTGAAGAGACCTTGGAAGAGGAATAATCAGATCACATGAAGATGTCGAAGGGTATTTCAAAAATAGGAAAGCGACCTAGAATGGATATTTTGAACTATACTGGTGACATGAACCTGAGGATTTGATTGATTGGATAAATGACATTGAAGAATACTTTGACTATGAAGAAATTGAAGATCCTAAGAGAGTGAGATTTGTGAAGACTAAACTAAAAGGACATGCTGCAATATGGTGGAAGGAAGTTCAATTGGAGAGAAATAGAAAAGGTAAAGAAAAGATTGTGAAATGGGATAGAATGGTGAGAAAATTGAAGAACCAGTTTATACTTGCGGACTATGAGTTGGAGCTGCTGAAGAGATTGCAAAACCTGAGATAGAAGGAAAAGACTATGAAAGAATACACTGAGTAATTTCATAACATCATCATCACGACTGGACATAGTGAAGCAAGCAAGGAGAAAGTGGCAAGATATATCAATGGGTTGAGGATGAATATTCAGAAAGAGTCGAGTCTAGTAAGGATGAATTCAGTAGAGGAAGCATATTAGTTTGCATTAAAGGTGGAGGACAATATAAACAAATTACATGAAAAAAGGTAGAGAGGAAGAGGAGGTAGATTTCAGAAAGGAAGGTCACATTCCAAAGTATAAAAACTATATGCAAAGAAAAATAAGGACATAGATTCATACCGCAAGGAAGAGAGAGATCCCAATTCATACCATAAAGGGAGAGATGAAAAATTCTTACTGCCAAAATGGAGGAGGCTAGAATTCTTACCACAATAATGGGTACCAGAGAGATGAGAAAGGATATGACAATAGAACTTTCATAGGAACCTGTTTTAAGTGTGGAGGAGAAGGACATAGAGAGTTTTAGTGTCACCAAGAAGGTAAGAAGATTGAAAATCATGCAAGAATCAGATATGCGGAGGAAGAACTAGTGGGACCACCGAGTTCCAGAGGAAGTCCTAAGAAGGGAGAATCATTATTCATGAGGAGAGAACTATTCTAGGAGAAAAAAGTACCTAAGGAAGCACCACAAAGGAAAATTTTGTTTCAGATTAGATGCAAAGAAAGAGGTAAGTGTTGCAAAGTTATCATTGATAGTGGTAGCACAGATAACCTAGTTTCTGAGGAAATGGTGAAAAAGTTGAATTTGGAAAGAAGAAAACATCTAAAGCCTTATAGGATAGTATAGATTCAATATGAGCATAAGATACTAGTAAGTGAGAAATTTTTAGTAAAATTTTGTATAGGGTCATATCATGATGAAGTACTATGTGATATTATTCCAATGGATACATATGTCATATGTTGTTGGGTAGACCTCAAAAGTATGATAAGAAAGTTATACATGATGGGAGAAAGAATACATATACCATCACGTCCAATGGAAGGAGAATCGCCTTAACACCTTTGGAAGATGAACCTAAAAGTGAAGTATGTGGTACAACTAGAATCAATTTGGTAGATGGAAGGAAATTTCTGGATGGATTTAGACATGAAAACATGTGTTTTTCTTTGATTCCAAGGAAGTGCAGAGCCCTAGATGCAGAGAGAATCACAAAAGAAGAAGAATCACTGGAGAAGGAAGTCACTAAACTATTGACAAAGTACCAAGGTCTTGTATCAAAGAATATTCTTGATGGATTACCACCAATCCAGATTATTAGTCATCATATGGATTTTATTCTAGGAGCTAGTTTTCCAAACAAATTTGCACACCGGATGACAGTAGTAGAGAATGCGAAGCTAAACAAACAGTTACATGAACTATTAAAGAAAGGATTGATCAAAGAAAGTATGAGCCCATGTGCAGTACCAGTTGTATTTTCACCTAAGAAAGATGGAGAATGGAGGATGTGTACAGATTCAAGATCTATCAATAAGATCACAATGAAGTATAGATTCCCATTGCCTAGGATGGATGAAATCATGGACAGTCTGCGTGGAGCAAAGTATTTCACCAAGATAGACCTAAAGAGTGGATACCATCAGATCAGGATCAAAGAGGGAGATGAATGGAAGACTAATTTCAAGACAAATAAGGGATTAGATGAGTGATTGGTCATGCCATTTGGACTAACTAATGTACCTAGTACATTATGAGGTTGATGAATAAAGTCTTGAATAAATTTTGGGTAAGTTTGTCATTGTTTATCTAGATGATATTCTGATTTTCAATAAGACTAAGGAAGAACATTTGGAGCACATTAGACAAGTATTTAAAAGGATAAGATAAGAGAATTTGTTGATAAACATCAATACGTGTAGTTTCATGAAGGAAGAAATAGTATATTTTGGGTTTGTGATATTTGTGGAACGATTGAAGATGGACCCTGAGAAGGTTAGAGAAATAGTTGAATGCCCTACACCTATGAATGTTGGAGAGGTAATATCATTTCATGGACTAGAAATTTATTACCATAATTTTATCAAAAAAATTAGTAGTATTTGCACACCTACGACAGAGATAATGAGGGGTGACTGAAAGGAATTCAAATGGACATCAGGAGCACTAAAGAGTTTTGAGTTGTTGAAGAAAAAGGTGACAAAACAACCTGTGTTAGCACTACCAGAATTTGATAAGCTATTCCAAGTAGGTTGTGATGCTAGTAGAAGTGTAATAGGAGCTATGTTAAGTCAGGAAGGGAGACCAGTAGCCTACTTCAATGAAAAATTGAATGATGCTAGGAGAAGATATATATTTTATGATCAAGAATTCAATGCAATAATACAAGCCTTGAAGAAGTGGAGACATTATTTGTTATCTAAGGAAATTATGTTGTATACGGATCATCAAGCTTTACAATATTTGAATAGTCAAGGGAAGTTAAACCAAAGACATATAAGATGGGTATAATTCTTGTAGAGTTACACATTTGTGTTGAAGCACTGGAGTGGAAAGTCAAACAAGGTCGCAGATGCATTGAGCAGGAGAAGAAGTTGAATAACAAAGATAAGAATTGAAGTATTAGGTTTTGGAGAACTGAAGCATATGAATGAGGATGAAATTGATTTTGCTAATGCATGGAAGGCTTGCAAGGAACCTGTAGAGACATATAGAATAAAATATTTGGATTATTTCATTCAAGAAGGTATGTTATTCAAGAACAATAAGTTATGTATCCCTAGGAGTTCAATGAGAGATAATTTGATCAAGGAAAATAATTGCGAAGGATTAGCATGACATTTTAGGATTGATAAGACCGTAGCATTGGTGAGTGAGAACTATTTTTGGCCACAGTTGTATAAGGATGTCAGGAAATATGTTCAAAGATGCAAGATTTGTCAAGTTGCAAAAGGAAACAGTCATAACACTAGAATGTATACACCATTGACAATACCAAAGAGACCATGGGAAGACATTAGCACAGATTTTGTGTTGGGATTACCTAAGACAGTGAGAGGATTTGACTCTATATTTGTGGTTATGAATAGATTTTCTAAGATGGTGCATTTCATACCTTGTAATAAAACCAATGATGCAATACATATTGCAGACCTATTTTTCAAGGAGATTGTGAGATTACATGGACTACCAAAGAGTATAGTATTGGAAAAAGACACTAGATTCATTAGATATTTCTAGAAAACATTGTGGAAGAAGATGAAGACAAATTTGAAGTATAGTTCAGCATTTCACACACAAACAGATGGACAAACAGAAGTGGTAAATAGGAGTTTGGGGAACTTGTTGAGGTGTTTGATTGAAGGTAAAGCAATAAATTGGGACTTAATATCACCACAAGTAGAATTTTCATACAATAATTCAGTAAACTAGAACATAGGGAAGACACCAATTGAAATTGTGACAGGACAACAACCCACATGAGTAGCAAAATTAAGAGATATCAGTATGGAGAATAAAAGGAGTGTGGAGGTAGAAGAATTTGTAGGATTCATGCAAACAATGCATACTCAAGTTAAGGAGCATTTGGAGAAGATGAACACAACATACAAGGAGAAAGCAAATAAGAAGAGAATAAATAAGGAGTTTGTAGTAGGAGAGGAAGTAATGGTACATCTGAGAAAAGAGAGATTTCCAGTTGGGACATATAATAAGTTGAAGATGAAGAAGTTTGGACCTTATAAGATCATCTGGAAGTTTTAAATGTATATGAAGTGGAGCTACCGCAGGAATTTGGCATATCACCTATATTCAACATTGTAGACATATACCAGTACCATGAAGGAGAGTCACCGAGGGATAGAGAATTTAGGTTTCCGAACCAGATAGTGCATCATCCAAAGGAAATTGAGGAAATTTTAGACAACAAAGTTGGACATAGTACCAGGGGAAGGCAATACAAGGAATATCTAGTCAAGTGGAAAGGAAGACCGGAGGAAGATTCATCATGGATTTCTCAGGCCGAGGTGGACCACATTGGCTTTCCTCTAGCCCCGAGAAAGTGAGAGGCTCACTTTTCTTCAACCTCAGATGTCTGATGTAGGAGCATACCAGGTTGCAAGCAATCTAACATCAACCAAAAAAATATTTGCATTCATGTTTTTTTGCATTTCAGTACTTTAATTGTCAAGACCCAAACTCAATATTTCATATCGCATTATACCACATTGTAACATCAGAGCTCACAGAGCAGGATATATGATCTTCATTGCAACATCTACATCATATCCAAAATTCAAGTGTTTTGGAGATCCCAGTATGACAATATCACTAATAGATTATCAGTTGTAATTGGACAGAGAGAATTCACCGACCAGTCTTGGATTTTCAAGTGTGCGTTCCTATTTTGTGACTTGCAGAGCTCAGGAAACCATTTCATAATGATGCACATTCATCAAATATCCTTCATTCTGATTTGCATCATGTTAATCCAAGGATTAAAGGAGAATCATATGTTTTGGCCGACCTTCACATGTTTCATCAACTTTGGGGTTTGAGACCTCTTGAGGCCGACGTGGACCTTTTATGGAGCTAGGAATCAATATATATAAGCATTGTGTAATTGCATTAGGTAAGGGAAGTAGGGTAGTAAGTAGTGATAGAGTGATAGTGAAGTAGGAAAGTATAGGAGATAAGAGCTTCAACCTGCATTGTATTTCTAGGCTTAGCGCCATATCATTTTGTAATTTGTCATTCGAAAGGCAAGGCATGTTGCCTGTGAATAATTGATCATTATCTATTTATCCATGTGGGATTGTTATTCTAATTCTTTGATTTTTCATTGTGTTTACTCTTGCTGCAAGGTTGGATAGTCCTATTCTTGGACCTTCATCCTTGACTGCACCACAAGAAGATATATACAACCACCATCAAAACATCACAAACCAAACCAATTGAACACTGCCAATTCATCATTGCCAAAAGCTCCCACTGAAAGTGTATAACCAATGAATGTACCAAGCTATCATGAAATCATGATCAAACCACATGCTACAAGTCCCATCACCTGACTAATCAAATACTCTAACCATCCATCCTCTCAATCCCAAAGTAACATACCAATGCAAAAATGACCACAGACAAGACCAACTAATAAAATTTGCAACAATAATGAATCAAACCCAATGGATATAGACATCCCACATCAGACTCATCCCATTGCAACCCAATAGGTTGTACACACCTACAAGTTGCATAACTCGTAGATCCAAACCATTGAAACATGCAAACTCATCATCACATTAGTAACCTACAAACTGAGATATCAAAAAAGGTAATCCTATAGACATCAAGACTCAAACACCAAATCAACCACATGTCTGATTTTCCAACTATGTTTACAAATGAGTAATCATAGTCAAGGAACCAAATAAGTATCAAGAAGATAAGTGTAATCTCCTAATACCAAATCATATCACCACCAAACAACCACATAGATGATCATGTCATGCCAATGCATAAATGTACCTGCATACCCATCACACCATAACCATATCCATCAATGTACCTACACAATAACTATCACCCATAAAAGACTCCAAGTCTCAAACCATGTCTAGCCATGTCCTCAAAACTAAAGACAACATGTGTACTTGTCACCATCAAAGTACCAACTCTAAAAAACACTTGTAAACATGTACCAAGAAGCACCAATCTCATAATCAGTTGTAGTATCATAAATATCATATAAAAACATGTACTCCCTCAAGGTTTCACCCCTTGACTCATCTAAATGCTCACAGAATCACATCTCGAATCTCAGGCTCCTACAAGCAATCAAACAAGTAGAAAACTCATACTGCTTCTCAAACTGATAAAAAATCTAAACCACTATGTAGTACACTACAAATTCTCTCCAACTCCTCTTCAAAATTAAAAAATATGACTTTGTATGCAAAAGTTATGCTTAAAATAGTGAAACTGAGAACATCTGACTCCCAGGCCTCAAAAACATGTAAAAATGGAAAAGTCGAGGAACTAAACCAACTCCACAACATATAGCATGGAACCAGCTTTCCAACGATTACAAGAATTAAAAAACGGACATCGTGGGTGAAAGTTATGCAAGTTTGAAAAAATGTTTGATTTGCCCATGTAAGCAATTTTGATGTGGACCCCACTCCATAAAAAATAAAATATTAAATTTTTACAAACTTTAAAATTTGGCGGATTTTTTTTAATATTTAATATTTTAGGCCTCCAAATATTAATGAAGTGGGGGGCGGATGGTTTAAGTTTTAAATCATTTGATTTGAAATGCTAAATATTAAAGACTTTCTCTAGAAACTTAGGTGACCATTTCAATTTTCTTTTAAGAAATCATTCAAGGTTCAAGCCATTGATTTAATTGAAACCTTTTAATAGTGGTTATAATACTCATGGCTAAGTATGATAGAGTACAATTTGGGTACATTCTACGATAGGGGTACAGGTCTGCGGATCCTGCCCCAAGTGTTATATATATATATATATTATTTCCAAAAACCCTTTTTCATATAAACATTTTTCAACGGGGTTTTTTTTAATAAAGATTTTTTTTATTTTTTAGGTATTATATACTTTTATGTGGAAATTTTTCTAACTAAAATATTATTATTTTTTAAAAACATTTCTTGCACATGGCGAAATTGGGCAACCAAAATGGTCGTACAACTATTTTTTTTATTTTTTTTTCAACTTATCCAAAATAGGTCAAATTTTATATCAATCTTCGTCTTTTGGCCAACCTAAATCCAACCATGAGGTCCATTTTATCTCAAGAGGTCATCTATGGAATTTTCCTTACAAAACCCTCATATGAAAACTCAAACCAAAAAACCCTCTTTCACCCAAATTTGGAAAACTTCAGATTTATAATAAATCCAAAAAATCTTAACAACCCAAAAGCCCAAATCTCCATACAAACACCTACAAAATGTGTTCTATATCTTGTAATTCCTCAAACCCTACATGCATATCCATGGCTTCAACTTTGCAAAAACTCTTAAACTAGGAATATAACAAAAATTCTTCAACCATGAAAGCTTTGATACCACTTGTTAGGAAATATTGCATTTAACCCACAAACTTATTTCATTTCCTACATAATCCATGAGAGATAAAAATGCATACAAGTAATCAAAATGCATAGATCAAATAGACAAGCCATAAGATAACACAAGATATACCTTGGGAAAACCCTCAAGAGAGAAAAACCTAGCCTCCAAAAGCATCCATACTCCATTACATTATTCAACAATAAAACAATACAAGAGTTACAATGAATACCTCTTAAGCATCAAGTCCTACAATGCACACTCATGTGTCCAAGAATGAACCCACACATCCTATGCCATGCTTCACAAATGCACTCCTTAGAAAGACTCAATAATGACAGCCAGCCCACTCAGCCAACCTAAACCATTACACATGTGTTTTCTTTTATAGATACAAGGTCACACGGAATACAACTAGTGGTAAGGTAAAACCACTAACCCCTTATTTAATATTGGGTACTAATACTTCGCTTTATTTAATTATTTCCCCAATAATAAATTATTATCACATGTCTCCCACAATTAAATAATAATACAATGTTACAATATAACATCAAGTGGTCCCCCAAATAATTACCTAGTGTGATTAACCACACCACCAAGGTGCATTAAAACTAAGTAATTGTTTAATTACAAAATTATAATAAATTGTTTTATGCAATGGTGTACAACACCATATCCTAGCAAATTTTTCTTAGTTTTTGTGTAGTGTCTTAGTTATAATTTCACATGATGAAGTGGTCCGCAAGTTGTTATGTTAATGCCATATCTCACGTTGATTAATTATGTGTTTCCTGAATGAATTTTCTTGTTCTTGTTTGATTTTTGGTCACCACTGGTGGAATGCAAATATGAAAAAATGTATGGAAGTATTTTTGGATGTTCATGGAACATCCCCGTGCGATCTGCATGTTTTTGATTGGCTGCTTTGGTGATGCATTATGTCTTGGGTTGTCTTTTTAGGTTATTCATAGATACCTAGCTAATAGGGCTTATTCTTTTTCTTGTGCCATGTGCTTGGGGGTTTGCACTAACTATCCATTTTCGGATCACATCAAGTAAATTCAATTGGAAGTATGTTTTAGGACCAACCAGTTATGTGCTTAATGTTTCATCTACATGTTTCCTTTGATGTTGACTTAGATTGATGTGCACCAGCATGTGAATTGTTTTGGATCACATTGGAAGATGTAATAATATTATTTTTGGTCCTCTCTACCTTCAGAATAGGACCACATTATGTTTTTATGGCCAACTTGTTGAATGTATTGTTTATCTTCTTCCTAGCTGACCTAATTAATGTTTTGAATATTTGTGGTGCATATAAATGCAAGATCATTTCAGATACAAAAGGTAAAGAAGTTTACAAGTGAAAAAAAGTGTGAAAGTGGAATATATTGTATATCTAGAAAAGTTAGGACTACATTGTGAAGAGGAAAGATTAGATGTGCCTTAAAGCCTCAGTCAGCAGAGTGAATTATAGACAAATATTATAATTCTCTCATAGAATTTTTATATCTTTCTCTGAGATAATGAATCTCATCAGGTCCTTGTATCTTTCTCTTGAAGTTGTGTTTTCTTTAGTTCAACAAGTTCTTTGTATCTTGCATTGAGGTAGCGATCCTTAGTTTGCAAGTCCCTTGTGGCAATGAGCCTTTATATTGTGAGCTAACTCTCATAGTGGATTTTCCCTCATTAGGGTTTCCATGTAAATCTAGTGTCATCTTGTAGATGCGTGTTCTTGTCTCTTTATCATTGTTGCTGATTTGATTAGAAGTTAGAATTGCTCTGCTATATATTTCTACTAATCTACTTAAGAGTTTGAAGGTTGTATTGTGCTAAGGAATTCAAGCTTTAAAAGGTTTTTGTGTGGATTCATTCACTCCCCTCTCAGTTTCTAGGTGTGTTCAATAGTTAATAGGTTTTTTACCTATCTAGGTCATATTTACATGTGAAGTCCACTTAGGTCCTAGGAGGGAATATTTCTAGATAGTCTTAGTTGTGGGTGATCCCACAATACTAGTTTACAAGTTTTGGCCAAACTAGACATTTTCTAACTAAATCTTCACTTTTGGGCACCTACAGCGGCTAAACCGTGAGGAATTTGAAGATGATGCAAACTAGTGATTTGTGACATTTTGTTTGCAGATTCTAAATATATTTTTTCAAAAAAATTGGAATTAGATTGCACTTTTTTTTCCATCTCCTTTGAAAACTAGTTTTTTTCAGCAAACAACATTTTTAAGGAGTGACACTCACCGTATACAACATAAAAAAATTTCCATGAAGGATTAAATTCTAATTATTTTGAATCTAGATTTGTAACTACGACATCTAGTGCTTCCAATTGGTCTCATAGTGTTTTATTAAGTATTTTTTTCTTAATTAAGTTTTGAAGTCAAACCAATTACAATTAAGACATAGGCGGACCATAAACAACGTAACATTTTTTGTATGTATCGAAATTCTTTTTTTTTTGTTGCATCAAGGACTTCAATATCTGGTGCACTCATATTTTCATTTTTTTTTTTGATAATTTTCTATTTTTCCACATGTGCAGAACAAAGAGCTTGATTTTCAAAATTGTGAGAAATGTGGGGCCAACATTTAATGGATTCACTCGAACCCTGGTTTGAGCAAACCCATTTTTGGTTCACTCGAACCAAATAGTTCATTTGAACCCCTAAAAGAATTTTTTTTTGCATGGGGTCATTTTTTTCAACTTTTCCTCCCTCACTTGAATTGCAAACCACTTTTGAGGGTTCACCATTGTATCTTATCTTTTAAAATTTAATGCTTATGTTCTCATTCATTTAATTTTTGTTGAGGTATTTGTCTCATTATGTAGGATTAAGGCATATGTCAAGATCTTGTCTAATCATATCTCATAACTTGCCTTATAAGTAAGGTATCATTTGTACATAAAATATAATTCAATTCACTTGAGTCGGTCCAATCTATCATTGCAATCTTGAGTATTGCATATATGCCATATCTTAAATCCATTATTGTAATTTTATGTTTGTGATTTTCCCTCTTGTAGAAATTTATTTTTGATTTTTGCAAGTGATCCTAGAAGCTTATGTCCTTGAGTGGCTCTAACATAGTACCCCAAGGATAGAAGAGGAGAAGATACTATAGATAAAACTAGACCCTTTTAAGACATGTACTTATGAAAATTGCACAAGAAGCTTCAAAGCTTCCTACATTTATTTCAAAAATAAAATTTATAATTTATGTAAAGTTTCATTTGTTAGTAATTAAAATTTGTAATCTTTCCTAATAGTTATAATGATCTATTAGTGTTTTGATTAGATTAAGACTAGAAGGGCTAGTAATGTTTCTTAGTTTAGTTTATATTCATTTTTTCTTTCTTCTAGGTAAATTAGATTTATATTAATTTATTTTATTTCCTTGAAAATACATTAAGTTTGAATTTGATAATATCTAGAAAAAATAAAAATATTATAGATTTCATTTAAAAATCCATGAAGAGTTGTTAATTGATTCATATTTCATATTTGAAAAGAACAAAAAAGGAAGAAGTAGGCACAATCTCTCTTGCATGAATTTAGAGTAGCACAATTACTTTTAATCATTTCAAATGTTTAAAAAAGTAAAATAGAAGGAAAAATACCTTGATACCATAATGAAACATCCAACAAAGAACTCAACTTAAAAAAGAAAAAATAAAAACTCACTAAACATTACCATTGTTCACATTTCCCATCTCTCACTTGGATTCTCATGTCAACTGTGTCTAAGGATTATAAAAAAATAGGTTGAGTTTGTTTTGGATGAAATACAAGAAAAAAATGCCCCTTCTTAGACACATTTGAGAATATAATTCAAAAAATTATGGATAAACAAAGAGTCTTCTATAAGCTTTATAATATTGTCTATATAGAGCTCACTGAACTTATCAATGTTAGATTCAAATTAATAAAAAATTGGAATGAGCCACAAGACAAAATTCAAATAGACCAAGGTTGAAATCACAATACTGTGTCTCACTTTTTGGCTAAGATGGAAATTTATATCAATATTTTTTTATAGAATCTTCACCTTCTAAGACCTATAATAGTTAAACCATTAAGAATTTGAAGATGATGCGAACTAGAGATTTGTGAAAATTTGTGTGTATATTTCAATTTATATTTTTTTGAATTTTTTTTAAAATAAATCATGAATAATTTAACTAGTTTTGAATAGTAAACAACATTTTCAGAAAGTAATGTTTATGTCATCTTAAACATAACTTTTTTCTAGAAAGGATAAAATTCTAATTTTAAAATATAGATTCTTAACATCAATATCTAGGGCAATGATATTTTTTCATAATTTTTTGTTACATATTTTTTTTAATTAATTTTTGAAGTCACTGTAACTATAATTTGGACATAGGTGTATGTCATCAAAGAATCCATTTTTTTTTTGTGAAACAAGGACATCAATACCTACGGAAAAGGTATTTTTTTAATTTTTTTACAATGGTTTACTATTTTTCCAACTCTATAGAATGAAGAACTTGATGTTTAGTGAAAAACTTATGTTCAGTAAAAATTGAAAATTAAATAATTGATAAAATAAATATATATAAAAACTATACTTGTTGGAAAGATCGTTTTGACGACTACAATCTTACAAAATATCTTGTCAAGTTAAGTTCATAGGAAGGTCCAACGCAGGGTTTGAGACTAGATTTTATAAGGAAAATATGAAGCAGAGGCCAAAGTTGTAATGCTTGACACTTTTGAATGAAGGACCTTCACTCGAAGGTGCCTTCATTCAAAGGCTATACCTTCACTCAAAGGGGTCTTCGAGTGAAGGTCATTATGTAAAAATATATTTTTTGGCCTTTACCTTCACTTATAGGCATGAATTCGCTCGAAGGTATGAAGTTGCATACCTTCGCTCAAAGGTCCTTCAAGTGAATATTTTACTTCGCTCGAAGGTGATTTTTAAAAATATCCAGCCTCCTTCGAAAAACTTCATTGTCCCAAATGTGACAGATAATATTGTGATTTCACCCCTAATGATTCAACATCCAACCATGTGAAAAATAACACAATAATTCACCAGCTAACTCTCCATTCACATGAAGTGCATGGGCCTAGTGTTGTGATTTATATAAATATAATAACCTCATCACTCACCAAAAAACTCCATGTTTAAGAAAAGTGTAGTCAATTTAATTTTTTATCACTCAATTGATTTTTTCCACAAGAGTAGGAGTATTTGGATTTTTCCCATTAATAAATGGTTTAATAAAAAAAATTCATTTTAACTCCACAAAATCAATTATGAGGTGAGTTAAATTGAGAATATCATAGTTTCAATTAAATTTATCTAGTTTCAATGAAACAATAATTGATTTGTGAGTTTCAAGGCCTTTCGAAGAGATGGTAGGGTTAAATTTGACCTAAAATTCTCAAAACTAATGGAAATCTAATAGATATTACAACCACCCTTTCAAATAAAAATCTCATAGATCTAGCCTCTAGTGTCCAATTAGGATGCAATGAAAGTAAAATCCCACTATATTAGACACTATAAACTCAATAGTGAGATCAAATTTGCTACACCAAGCTCCAACATACACCTACAATAAAAATCCACATATAAACACCCTTAGAAAGTAGTATTTTAATCAATATTTTCTTAGTATTGGTATCATCATTTGATTCAAGAGAAGAAATTCCCTTTTTAAATATATTTACAATCCTCTAGATCTTATAAGAAATAACCCAAGGATAATAATCACTTTTATACCATGTAAGATTGGATATAAAAATAACCATCTAAGATTTTAAAAACCCTAAATATAAAGAAGATCAATATGATGGAACAAACTATATTCTTATCAAATGATGAGTTAAAATTATATGAAAATGGATGACTCATATGAGAGAAAGAGATGGGTATATAGCTATACTATCAATAAATGTGAATCAAAACCAATGTGAGATAAAGGAGTTGTAGTCACCTATGCGCATAAAATTTCCACCAAACTAGGAAAGCACAATTTATATTTTGTAAATATAATCTACCAAAGTAGATACCTATCTAAGAAAATTTATCCAATCATAGGTGCATATAATACAATATAATAAATAAAATATAGACAAATATAAAATAATGCATGAATACCTCCTCATGGATTCATGCCACTTTTTTATATTTATTGTTTTCACTTACTATTAAATTAATGGCATTGTTAAGTAACTATGTTAATGCCTATTTTTATTGTTCTTGATAGAATTTATTCATTAGATTTTTTTATTATTTTTTTCCATATTTCAAGATGGAGCACTTATTGTCAAAAAATTGTACTTAAGAGATATCCATATTTAAATCCTCTTATGAGTGTATGAGATAATCTACTTTTATGTTGACTACTTTATTTTATTTGTGTTATGTGTGAAAAGAGATCCTAGATTTAACTAGTGAATTGTCTTGTATCTATCTTTTATTTGCTTAACATTAGAACTCGAACCACCAAGGGTCTTATGATTGGATAACTACCTCAAAGGAGAGCCAATATGTCTAGGTTTTTTTCCTTTGTTGCAAAGAGGGAAGATTTGATGTGTGATTAATTAACCTAATTGAGATAAGACCTAATCTGAAAATATGAATGATCACACAAACATAAATAAAGAATCACTAAAATGGGTGCAAATCTAAGATTTGTAAACAAAGGAGCGCCTTTGATAAAATAATACGCCTTAATTAGAGGGAAAAGAGCATGGGGCACCCTATTCCTAGGGTTTTTGGCTTGTTCAAAAGTTAGGTCACTCAATTATAGCTCACTTTGTCCTTCTACAATTTGTCACTATCAAAAGTTTCAGATCTAGATCTACACACATAAAATGAGGGAATAAGTTTTATTGTATAGGATTTTTCCTTAGTCAAACCCCCTCTTGGTGTTCCCACCTCCACAACAACAACAATAATGATGGTATCTATTGTGTGATCTGACAAGGGCAAAGACAATGAAAATAATAATGACTGTAATAAATGAAGAACATAAGATAAATTTACCTTAGGTATGAAACCCTTGTTGAAGTGATATCACCCATAGGTTGCGACAAAGGATTGATGAAGAATGAATCAATTTCCTTGAATACCTACAAGGGTTAGTCCACATAACATAAAACTGTACTAACAGAAAAAGTAGCATTTTCCTTGCTTGCTTGAATAATTGACCTTAAAATAGAATTAATGGTGTCTTGGAGTGGTGTTGTAATATCTTGTAGACATTCACACTATTCTAGGACCTTTATTTAACTAAAACATGCTTTAGTTGGTCCTTTCTAAAGGTGTTGTAAAGTGTTGTAACACACTTTCACACTTTTCTAGGACTTATTTGCTTAATTAAGCCTAATGGACCCCTTTTCAATAAAAATGTACATAATGTATGCCTTTTTTAAGTGTTGTAAAGTGTTTTAAGGAACTTTCACACTTATATAGGTGGTATTAATTCTTTTTGGTTAATTGGATTTATTAACCCCCTTTTGATTTAGATTTAGGCCTTAATTTTGACACCTCCTGATGATCTTTCCCAATAATCATAAATTAAATATCAATTTTTTTCATTGGGAAAAATTTGGTCTTGGTAAGTTGAGTCAGGACCCATTCACCCTTAGTGGTGAATGGGTCCTCTCTTAACAAGACCACCTTTTTTTCTAATGATCTGGAATTGGTTTTTGGCCTTCTTTCAACTCCTTGAAGCTTGGTCCTGGAAACTTAGCTAGGACCCATTCACCTTTGGTGTTGAATGGGTCCTCCCTTAATGAGACCCTAATTTTTGAATTTCATTCTAGCAGGAATTTAATTATCTTTCTTTCCAGATTTAGTGTTGACCTTAGTTCTTTGAATTTTTGGGTTAATCTCCTAATTTAGTATAAATAAGGGGTTAGTTCACATGGTTTCTTCTCGCAATCTTGTGTGACTTCATGAGATCAAAAGAAAGAGAATTATATCACTTCAAGGTCGTTTTCAAGGCATTTCAAGAAATATTTCAAGTGATTATTGCAACAATTCAAGGTCTTATCATCATGACAAAGGTTTAATGCATGCATGTGTGTTGAGCTAAGAAGTGAATGTTGCATTGAGGATTCATTTAAAATCATTATCTTACATCCAAGATCTACATTCTTCATGGCCACTACATGTTAGTATGTAGATTTGATTCACAAGACAACTTTCAAGGTGACATCATTTACATTATTGCACTTTCATGCTTCATTTCATCATTTGGTTTAATTACCTACAAGGGGTTTGATTAGGCAAACCCCCATTCATTAACAAATCAACAAATTTTTCTTTCCCTTGAGTGTGTTATTACAGATTTATAGGTTGAAGATCAAGTTGAGCGAGATTTGGAGCAAAGTTGTCAAAGTTGCGAAGTTGCTAAAGTTGTCATTCAAAGTGCAAGATCATGGAAAGATCTCTACAAAATTAACTATAGGCTTCCAGAACTTGATAACTGGGATTTCAAGAGTGCAAACATCAAGGTATAAGATCTTGAAATTAGTTTTTCAAAACCCTAAAAGGATCTATTCACCACTGAAGGCGAATGAGTCCTCCATAGCTCAAAAACAATAACTTTCTAGTCAAGTACACAACTTTTAATACTCTAAAAACATTCCTCATAGCTGCTATAATAGTTAGGTTATAATTATGGTTTTTATTAGCATCAAATTTTGCATAATTTGAAGTGAAATTGGTTTGAAAAATCAAGTGATCCATCCTCTTGTTCACTTATCTGGGTGGGTCCTATTTTTCACCATTTCAAAAAGAAAGTTGTAGGAAGCATGTAGAGAAGAAGTCACAAGTATTTTCACAATTAGTACATAGTAGTTTATAATAATTGCTCATAGTAGTTGTCCAAATGAGAGGGAAAAAATGTTTATATATGCATCCCAATTGATCTTTGGACCTAGTTCGACCAAGTATCATTTTCCAAGCACCTAAGGGTGACACTAGAGGTGTTAGCTTTTTCAAAGAAAATTCCTAGCCTACTAGGGAACCTAACACCCCTATCTAGGTGTTTTTCACTCTTGAAAAATTGCGATATTAGGGAATTAAATATGTTTTCCTAATTTGGCCTCAAAATGAAAAAATTATGAATATAATTAATCGTACATGCAAAACAAGGTACCAAACCTAGTGTGAAATTGTCAGGAGTGACAATTTACTACACTACACTTTAAAATATATATTCATAAAAATTCACATATAATTCAAGTGGGAGAATATGTAACAATTAAATTTGTATGGTTTTCAATTTTTTGTTATATTTTTCACGCACTTTGATTAGGTTATCATTTATGCAATGACTAGTGTAAAAATTAGTGTGTTTCTCATAAAAAATATTATTTCTATAAATCTATAATGTTTCAATGTCCATGCATCTCCAAGGACTAGACTTGTTCTTTAGTTAACCCATTACCTATCTAGTTTACATTTTTTTATGACATGAACCTAGAATATTTAAATTTCAAAACTCAAATTGGGCTCATGTTATCCCCCTCTGATTAACCATTTGTGTAGACATTAAAGGCAAAACATTCCAAATTTTGTTCTAGTTTATTGTACAAAAGGACACATATTCATTTCAACACATTGAGAACTCGTATTCTTTATTTGCTTGATCATTTAAGGAACACATATAAGCATTTGTTGATACATTAACTTTGTACTTAGTAATAAATAAGTGTATGACATGGTAAAAGTTATTTTCCTTAATTATTTTTAAAGCTGTTAAATTAGTCTACCTAGGTTTTTGACTAACTAGAATATGAGCTTCTCTCAATAAGCTCCTAAGAGGTTTTTGGCACCATTGATCTCTACTTTTTGGTTGATATATCAAGGTAGATCTCTATTTCCTAGGTAGTTAAATCTACACATTGACAAATTATGTTTGTGCAATCTAGATTGATTTCATTAAATATAGTTTATTTCAATCATATGCTTTTCAAGGTAGATCTCTATTAAATGCATGGTAAACTATTGTCTTTGATTATTTTAAAGCTATTAAATTGGTCTACCTAGGAGTTTGACTAACTAGAATATGACCTTTGTTCAATAAGCTCCTAAGAAGTTCTTGACACCATTAATTTTGGTTGAGATATCAAAGTATATCTATATTTTCTAGGTAGTTAAATCTACACATTGTCAAATTATGTTTATGTACTCTAGATTGATTTCATTAAATATGGGTCATTTCGATAATGTGATGCAAGATCAACTTTGATTTTTTTCTTAGAATGACCTAATTTAGATCTCATCATTTCACTTTCAAATGCATCCAATAACAAATAATTATAAACTATCAAGCTCAAAAGTCATGATTATATATATATATTTCAATGAGAAAAACAGATAAATATTTTATTTTTACTAATTTCTAATTTTTCAAATTCTATTACATGATCTAACAAAACTCTAACCATTTATCTTCTTTAAATACTCACCATTCTGTATTTTCTTAAATAGTAGGACATTTTGCAAAAATATAGTGCCTAAATTTAAATTGAAGACCTTGCATATGCTGTTCAGCTACTTTACAAACTCAGCTAATCATATGCATAGAGATGTTAACGATTGGCTGTTCCCCGTTTTGGAATAACTTGTTCAAATGAAAAAGACCATGTAGCTTGACATATTATGTTATTGGTGTTTGAATTATCTTGCAAGCTTGGTAGGATTTTGACAAATTTATGCTTACCCTACTTCAAGATTTCCACAAACTGTCTCACTAAATTCAGGTGGCCATTTTTTCAAGAAACGTTTTTTAATTTAATAGAAAAAACAAAAATCTGCAGTCTCCACAATTTAGATACCATCACACCGAAAAAGTCACTTTACAGACTGTAAATAGTACAAAACTATCGAATTGACGGAAATCACAATATACGCGACTGCCATAGATATACTGATAAGTACTCGGACCACTTCTGGAGAAAGTGTGGTTGGTGTAAAAGGAGGATTGGAGCAGGAATAAAGGGCATTCAGAGTCCCCACAAACTCAACTGGGCTCATCTTTCTAGTAAGGCCTACCACCCTACTCTCAAAGCCTACAATGCTTCAGGACATCTGACTCTGACAGCCAAGCTTTTTCACCACCATAAATTCAAAAATGTGAATTGAGAATAGTTGACTTTAAAAGATCGTCATGAATAACTTGTCAAGATTCACTGCCTCACAATTAAAAGACGAAACTTCAAGGTTCTGAGCACTGATAAGTCTTAATGCATATGAATGACTATACAAAGGATAACAGAAGATTTATTGCTACCGATCCTATCAAATATGGGTCACAAGTATTCTCTACGTTTGTGTATTCGCAATCAGAATCATTTACATGTCATTTGAACACTAGATAGAATATGGAAGTACAGAATAAACATATCTCTTTAATGGGAATAATCGCTATCGTTTGCAGCAAATCAATTGTAGTTCAGTATATATTCTTGTTTATCATAGTACGCAAATTCTTGAAACAAGGTATCTATTGTTCAATTACTTTAACTAAATAAAGCATTGGTTTATGGAATATCGCTGATGCTGCGCAAGAACAAAATTATCATTTTTGGTAACCTTAGAAGTCGTTGTTGTTAAGGAAGCTATTACTGATTCTAACAAGATCCCAATTCAATAGCCGAAAGTGAGTTTGACCATATTTAACTGAATTCTTAGCAACGTAAAATTAATTTGTCAGTTTGCAAGTTCAGATAGTCGGTATGCTTTTATTGTGCCCAAAGTTGTATAGCAATAACATCCTCGTCCACTATATTAAGTGATTGGATAACCATATGTCTATTGCAGGGTTATAGGAATTCACTTCTAACAATTCATCATCATGATAAATTTATCTCGTGAAAAATTCACTGTCAATAATTCATCAGAAATCTATGGCAGTGAATTTTCTACGAGATGAATTTGTCATGGTGATGAATTGTTGGAGGTGAATTGTTGGCGGTGAATTTGCCTGAAACTCTACTGCAGGATCATTCTTGAAATAATTAGAAAACAAAAGATCAGCTTTAGACTCACTGCTAGAAAAATGGTCGCTGCTTGTAGCTGTGTGATAGGGTTAAGGTTGGATGGAAACAATCACTATTCCATGCTCTGGGTCCTTGTTCTCAAGAACTCCTAGGTGACTCTACCACCTTAACCTTTAGGTCCTACCTCTTGTATAGGTACCCCTGGTTCTACTGGCCAACCCCACTATCATCTCACTCTCAAACTACCAAGCCAATCTTGGTGCCATGCCACTAACACTCCCTTAGCCCTTAATCTTCCCTAAAGGCTAATCTGAACTCCATACTCAATTTGATCTTTGCAGGGGTGTGGGATGTTTCCAAAGGCTTCTAACCATCTCCCCAAGGTTCTTGACAATCCACCATACTCCATTTGTCATTCGCTACCTCCAAACCCTCAGTTAGGGTTTATTAGGCTACTAGCCCAAGAGCCCCAATTAGGCCTCCAACTCTAAGAAAATAGGCCGATGCTTCTAAATTCTCCAAAGAATATCCATTCTTTCTTTGAGGTTCCTGTTACCTATGTCCACCTCTCAAAGAGTTTTGGAAACTTAGGTCTCCAATGTCCGTACAACTCCACAAATTGGAACTGACCAAGAATTTGGTTCTTTTTAGGTCTTTTCCCTATATTTTGCAGACTATCAAAGGTTTCCTCTCATCAAACAGGTTGATGAGGCTTCCTCCTTCTTAGTAAGCCTTGGAAAGGCATTCACCTGCCCTTTCCACACCGTCCATTGCCTGGAGATTGCCACCCTTGCACGTTAAGTGCCTCTTTCTCCCTGTCTTTCCTAGTCGGGCACTGTTAAGCTCGCCTAGGAGAAGACTTTCTCCATGACTCCGGGACTCCTAACCACACCTAAACCTACTATATTTACAACCATGGAGTCTAGCTTCAATCCCCAAAAGCCCGTACACCAGGTACAGTGGGAAAGAGAACTAAATCTCCATTCTTGATAGGTTGCTAGTCAGATCACCAATACAAAAGAAATAAAATAACTACCAAACACACTTGCAAATTGAACACACACCCTAAATTCTACAACACATAGCTTCTACCACATCTACTCTACATTCTACAACATGTTACAGAGCCATGATCGCTCTTGATCACTCAAATGCAAAGCAAACACAAAAAATTAAACAATTCTTCTCACTATCCACACTAGCATTCATGAACTTCCAAAATTACAAAATCTTCCAACCTTTCTCACAGGTCGAAGCACACCATAAATAGGCTCACCAATTCAATTAAGCTCGAGCCTAACTGTTCCATGGCCGCTTGTGGCTTTCCAAAGGCCTTATTTTCAAATTTTGAAAGAAAACTATCACCTAGGGAGGTTTACAAGGTCATCAATCATCTTTGTAGCCAAATCCCAATCTAGAAAATGGTCAACATGACCTTTATGAACATAAAACAAGTTCTCAAATGCCTCTAAGGCACAAATTCAAGGAATGGAAGGAATTTGCTACTTTGATCCAAAACAAATTATCAATTGATGACTTTCTAGTTAACTCTCCTAGATGCACTTTGGGGTGCTCCTGCACCATTCTCCCCCTCTGCATAGACTTTAAGGAATGTGAGAAAATATTAGAGATGGTTCAATACCCTTCTTCTTGAACTGAGCTTCATCCACCCATGTAGCCTTAGATTCATGTTTGTTCTTCCACTTGACAAGATGCTCCATGTACACCTTGTGCCTTGTTGATTTCTTCACCCTTGACTCCAAGATCCTTTCTGCCTGAAGCTTGTCTTGAATAGGTAAGGGTATGTTGCTTACATCCTTGAAGATCTCCCTACTGGTCTGATCCTTATCATTGATTGATCCCTTGTACCTGATCAAATCAGCTACATTGAAGACTGGTGAAATTCCCAAATATGTAGGTAACTCCACCTTGTATGCATTCTTCCCATACTTGGCTAATATCTTGCATGGTCCCACTCTTTTCATCTACAATTTGGTTGATATACCCTTCTGCAACCTAGATTTATTAAGGTGAACCATGACATAATCTCCTACTGCAAATTGCAAATCTTTCCTTAACAAATCTACCTTATCCTTCAACTTTTGTGTAGCCTCGGTGACTGTCTTCTTTACCTGCTCCTGAATCTCTTTCATGGTTTGAGTGAAGTCTTCTGCATGTCCACTCCTATGTTCCATAGCTCCTAGATTCCTAAGCTCACATATACCTCTTGGGTGCATTCCATACACAATCTCAAAAGGACTCTTCCCTGTGGTTCAGTTTACACTATCATTATAAGCATACTCAGCCTGTGATATTACCATATCCCAAGTCTGTCCATATTCTTTAGTTAAGCACCTTAGTAGGTTACCTAGCACCCTGTTAACCACCTATGTTTGACCATCGGTCTGAGGATGGTAAGTTGATCCAAAAGATAGGTTGGTACCTAATCTGCTCCATAGAGTCTTCCAAAAGTGACTCATGAATTTCACATCCCTGTCTGAAACAATACTTAAAGGTAATCCATGGATCCTAACAATCTCCTTGAAGAAAAGGTGAGCTATATAGCTAGCATCATGAGTGGTTTTGCAAGGAATAAAGTGACTCATCTTGCTGAATCTATCTACCACCACATAGACACTATCAAAACCAGTCTTGGTCTTAGGGAGTCCTACCACAAAATCCATGCTCACACACTCCCATGGTCTGTTAGGAATGGGTAGGGCTTGATATAAACCAGCATTACTAGCACCTCCCTTAGCTTTCATACACACAATACATTGCTCCACATACCTCCTGACATCTCTTGACAACTTAGGCCAATAGTAGAACCTTTGCACTAGTTCTAATGTCTTATTGATGCCAAAATGTCCACTAAGACTTCCATTATGCTTTTCCTGAATGAGGTTTTCTCTCATTGACCCTCTTGGAACACATAACTGATTCCCTTTAAACAACAATCCACTTTGCAAAGTATAATCTGAGTATTGGCTATGAAAATGATTCTCAAAGTCGGAACATACCTTGTAGGCCTCTGAGAAATCTTCATCCTCCCCATAGAGATCCTTGAAACTCTCTATGCCAATGCTCTTGATCTGTATCTCTTGCACTGTCAGCAATCTTCTACTCAATGCATCTGCTACCTTGTTCAATTGTCCCTTCTTGTGCTTGATGGTGAAAGTAAAAGCTTGGATGTACTCCATCCATTTCAAGTGTCTATTTCTCAACTTCTCTTGAGTGTTGATATAGCTAAGTGTCCGATTGTCAGTAAAGACCACAAACTCCTTAGGTAGAAGGTAATGCCTCCACTTCCTAAGTGACTGAACCAAAACATAAAGTTCTAGATCATAGGTAGAATACTTCTTCTTAGCTTCATTAATCTTTTCACTGAAGAAAGCTATGGGCTTGTCTTCTTGACTAAGCACTCCTCCTACTACAACTCCACTAGCATCACACTCCACAGTAAACAATTTGTCAAAGCTTGGTAATAAGAGAATAGGTTGAGTTACCACTTCTTGTTTCAATTTCTCAAAACCTTTCTCAGCTTCTTGAGTCCACACAAACTTAGTTTTCAAACCACCCTTGATTGTCTCTAATACTGGTGCACATATGCCACTAAAGTTTCTTATGAATTTCCTATAAAATTGAGCCAATCCATGGAAACTTCTTACCTCAGTCCCTATTGTTGGTGTAGGCCAGTTGAGGATAGCTTCCACCTTGCTTGGATCCATTTTCAATGATCCTTGAGACACTACAAAACCCAAATATACAAGCTCTTGTTTGAAAAACTCACACTTCTCTAGGTTGATGGCTAACTTCTCCTTTTGCAATCTTCTAAGAACCATCTCCACATGCTTTAGATGTTCTTCTGCTATCTTGCTAAAGATGAGTATATCATCAAGATATACCACCACAAATAACCCTGTAAAGTCCTTGAGTACTTCATTCATGAGCCTCGTGAATGTGCTAGGGGCATTAGAGAGGTCAAATGGCATAACTCTCCACTCATACAACCCATCTGTTGTCTTAAATGTTGTCTTCCACTCATCTCCATCCTTGATTCTGATCTGATGGTATCCACTCTTGAGATCCAACTTGGTGAAGTACTGAGCTCCTCCAAGACAATCCATCAAATTTTCAATCCTAGGAATAGGGAACCTATACCTGATTGTGATTCTATTTGTTGCTCTAGAGTCAGTGCATAACCTCCACTTGCCTCCTTTCTTGGTTACTAAGACCACTGGTACTGCACATGGGCTGATGCTCTTCCTAATCAAGCCTTGATCCAACAACTCCTGCACTTGTCTAGCTACCTCTAGATTCTAATCCGGTGTAAGATTATAAGTTGCTTTGTTAGGAAATGATGCTCTAGGTATGAAGTCAATCTGATGACTAATGGCCCTTTTAGGAGGTAAAGTTGCAGGTGCACCATCACTTACTATGTCCTTATACTTCTCAAGCAATTTTTGGACTGCTCCAGGTATGACTGTTTTTTCAATCTTGTCGTCTTCTTTGGACTGCAACATGACGTCATAACCTTCACCCCCTTGATGTAGGTTGTTAAGGAAATCCTTGACACTGCTTAATAGGACACTTGGTGTCTTTGACTGTCCCTCTTCTTCTTCTAACAATGACTGCAACTTAAAGGTCTTCCCATCCTTTTTAAAAGAGATAGTATTCTCCTTCCCATCATACATGGCACTTCTGTCATACTACCATGGTCTGCCCAATAGTAGATGGCATGCATCCATGGGTAATACATCACAAATTATCTTATCCTTGTACCCTCCAATGGAAAACTCCGCCGTTACTTGCTCATTGACAAGAACACTCTGCCCTTTGTTTAACCATGTCACTTTGTAGGGGTTAGTGTGGGGTACCTTCTCCAATTTTAGCTTCTTTACTGCCTCTTTTGAGATGATGTTGTCTGTTGAACCTAAATCTACAATAACCTTACACACTTTTCCAAGTATCTTGCATCTCACTCTAAATAGAGCTCTTCTTTGTTTTGGTTCTTCCTTGACCAGTTGTCTGATCAAAACCCTCCTAAACATCAAATTCTCTCCCATTTCAAATTCAATATGACTGATCTTTGGTGATTTAGTGCTCATGGTGTCCTCTTGTGCATATGCCACCCTCTTCTCAACATTTGATGATGATGCTTTCTCCGAGCACCTATAAGTTGGATGGCCTACTTGACCACAATGGTAACATTTCATAGAAGCAAAGTATGAATTGCTCCTGCCTGCTCCTCTTCCTCTACTTGATCCTCCTTGAGAACCTCTATCTCTTCCATAACCTCCTCTAGAAGGTGTTTCACCTCCATGCTCTATGAGTTTAGATTCACCTTGGTTTCTTTGCTCATTTCCTCTACCTTGGTAGCCACTTCTATGTCCTCTTTGATCTCTTTGATCTCTTCCTTTGCCTCTACTCTTGGAAGCCTAATCATGTTTCCTCTTGCTTTTTTCCTCAATCTTGATATCTAATTGATAGCATTGGTGTACTATTTTAGGACTTAGAAGAGTTGTCTCCTCTTGGATGTTCCACTTCAAGCCGTTAAGATACCTAGCCACCTTGAGATTTTCATCTTCTGAAACATTGGACCTCATACAAAGTTTTTGAAACTCCTCGGTGTAGGTGTTCACATCTTGGTCTCTTTGCCTCAAGCTTTGTCTCTTCTTGTGTAACTGAATCTCATAGTCATCTGGTATGTATACTTCTCTCACTTTTGCCACCATACCTTTCCAAGTTGAAATAGGCTTCTTTCCTTCCTTTTCCCTCTCTGTCTGAATGAATTTCCACCATGTCAAGGTAGATCCTCACAATCTAGACTTGGCCACCTTCACCTTCTGTGCTTCAGTGACTCCATCACATTAAAATTTTTCTCCATGCCTTCTATCCAATCTAGGACTAGGTCAGCCTCCAATTTACCACTAAACAGTGGTATGCCTCCAAGTGCTTTCCCACTCAAAGCTTTCAATGGCTTCAAGAAAGGCTCCTCTTGCAGAACAAGGCTAGGTTCAGGGGTCTTGTCTTCCTCTACAACCTCTTCACTCTTTCCTACCCTGCCCTCCAATCTATCATTCACCTCATTGGCATTGATTTGCACATTGCTCAACGCTTCCTCAAGTTGTGCCAATCTTTCTCTCAACCTCCTATTATCTTCCTCCCGATCTTCAACCTTCTTTGCCAACTCAATATTTGTCACCATGGTTGTGGAACCACTGGATTCAAGGTCTGACATACAAGTTCTAACCCAAATCTTTAACTTGCTCTGATACCAATATGATAGGGTTAAGGTTGGATGGAAACAATCACTGTTCCATGCTATGGGTCCTTGTTCTCAAGAACTCCTAGGTGACTCTACCACCTTAACCTTTAGGTCCTACCTCCTGTATAGGTACCCCTGATTCTACTGGCCAACCCCACTATCATCTCACTCTCAAACTACCAAGCCAATCTTGGTGCCATGCCACTAACACTCCCTTAGCCCTTAATCTTCCCTAAAGGCTAATCTAAACTCCATACTCAATTTGATCTTTGCAAGGGTGTGGGATGTTTCCAAAGGCTTCTAACCATCTCCCTAGGGTTCTTGACAATCCAATATACTCCATTTGTCATTCGCTACCTCCAAACCCTCAGTTAGGGTTTATTAGGATACTAGCCCAAGAGCCCCAATTAGGCCTCCAACTCCGAGAAAATAGGCTGATGCTTCTAAATTCTCCAAAGAATATCCATTCTTTCTTTGAGGTTCCTGTTACCTATGTCCACCTCTCAAAGAGTTTTGGAAACTTAGGTCTCCACTGTCCGTACAACTCCACAAACTGGAACTAACCAAGAATTTGGTTCTTTTTAGGTCTTTTCCCTATATTTTGCAGACTATCAAAGGTTTCCTCTCATCAAACAGGTTGATGGGGCTTCCTCCTTCTTAGTAAGCCTTGGCAAGGCATTCACCCACCCTTTCCACACCGTGCATTTCCTAGAGATTGCCACCCCTGCACGTTAAGTGCCTCTTTCTCCCTGTCTTTCCTAGTCGGGCACTGTTAAGCTCGCCTAGGAGAAGACTTTCTCCATGACTCCGGGCCTCCTAACCACACCTAAACTTACTATATTTATAACCATGGAGTCTAGCCTCAATCCCCAAAAGCCCGTACACCAGGTAAAGTGGGAAAGAGAACTAAATCTCCATTCTTGATAGGTTGCCAGTCAGATCACCAATACAAAAGAAATAAAATAACTACCAAACACACTTGCAAATTGAACACACACCCTAAATTCTACAACACACAACTTCTACCACATCTACTCTACATTCTACAACATGTTACAGAGCCATGATCGCTCCTGATCACTCAAATGCAAAGCAAACATAGAAAATTAAACAATTCTTCTCACTGTCCACACTAGCACTCATGAACTTCCAAAATTACAAAAGCTTCCAACCTTTCTCACAGGTCGAAGCACACCATAAATAGGCTCACCAATTCAGTTAAGCTAAAGCCTAACTGTTCCATGGCCACTTGTGGTTTTCCAAAGGCCTTATTTTAAAAATTTGAAAGAAAACTATCACCTAGGGAGGTTTACAAGGTCATCAATCATCTTTGTAGCCAAATCCCAATCTAGCAAATGGTCAACATTGTTACATCCCTCTAAATAGGTCAAGCTCGTGTCATTGAAATGTGGTTGGTCGTTATGGTAGTTATGGACAATTAAATTATTGAGGCAATCAAATTGAGAATAAGATAATGATTTTCTTTTTATATGGGATCATAATGGAAACACGTTTATTCCTTATTGTGTAATGTGAATGATCATTTAAATATATAGGGAATTTCTTTTACTCACTAGAAATGAGTTAGGAGTAAATTTGTGTGATGCACATATTATTTAAATGATAAGAACGTTCTAACCACAACTTCCTTGTCAGGGGATGCAGGTTCGCTAACGTTAGAAGAAAAAGGAATATCATCCGGGAGAGGGCTCGATTATCAAGGGTAATTTCACCAATTGCTCTGAGCCAGCATAAGATCAATGTGCCCAAATCATACCTTGGCCTTTATCAAGAATATGAAAATAAAAATAAATTAAACCAGAATTTTCTTTTATTCATTAAATAAGGGTTGAGTCAAAATACCCTAAAAGTATATATATATATATATATTTTAATATACTCGAGCCTCAAATTTAAATTTAACTCATATAACAAAAAAAAGAAGCCACTCAAGTCTTGAGCTCAGGCAATGTCACCTTGGCTTAGTGGGAAAATTAATTTATGAGAGAGTGGTGGCGTTGGGAGTTATTTTTCACCTTCCACGCCTTGGAGTAATGGATGGTGAGAAGCCATGCAGCCGCGCAGACTACTAATGGCTCGAGTCCTTCTCTTTTTGAAGGCACAAGTTCTACCATCTTCCGTTTTCTCCCTTTTCTCTCTTTGGGCTCAGGAGGTATCAGGCAACGAGGGGCATTTTTCAGGGAAGGATTTCTTTCCCAAGAGATTTTCCTTTTCACCTCGGAAGAACCATTCTTGAAGCACAATCTTACGACATCGGATCTCCAGGGCCATGAACCACAAGTGCTCGGGCAAGCTCTGTCTCTCTCCCTCTGTTCGGTTTGATGCTTGGTTTCCTCGTCGAGACTTTCCCTGTCACTGGTAGTGCCTCTTGCATTCTGATATCTAAGGACTGTCGACTAGACTCTTATCAGGCACGTAGCTATTTCTGGTTACTCACCATGGTGTTCTTTCTTTATTTCTAATCATATCCAAGAGAAGATCTGTATCAGATTCTTTTCTTATTCAGTCTATAGTTCTTACGTTTTCCTGAGTCTAACTTCTGGTATCAAATGTGCCTTGAAAGTGAAACTAGTGGTAGTTGTTTTCTGCATGTTTTCTCAGTTACATTGAATGCAATCTTTTGTTCATCGAATAAATTTCCCCTAAATCTAACCTGTGGTGATCGAATGTATCCTAGGCGTTCTATGCTTCCTGTGAGTCCAACAACCATTGAAACCTTGTTACCTTAACTACGTTTTTCATTGGCTTCAAGCATCTTTTAACGGAATCTGATCATATAGTATTAAATGGTCTGAGTGATCTGTCACCCTAAAACCATTAGCTGAGATAGCCACAGCCTATGGTTGCACAAGTGTTGACTATTCATAGACTACCCTTCCGAGTTGTAATATCTTATGAATTGCCATGTCTCTATTTGTACCAAGTATCAGACCCAATTCTTATCCCTGCTCTAATGTTCCAAACCCCGTCATGGGAAGCCTAAATGTTGTTGGTCCTTGAGCTTAGGAGAAATAATCTTAAAGAAGCTGAACATATCATCAAAAGCCATAACTGAGATTAATTGTACTGCCTGTACCCAAGGGAGAAGTAAATTCAGATATAGGAATCCTCGTAATAAAATAACTCTTACAACCGTAAATGGAAAGAAAATAATATGTCGAGTAAGGGTGAAGGCGCTGACGGCACAGGAGTGCCAGAACTTCTAATCAAACCTTGGCCAAGGTATGATGCCAGTTAGGCATAGGTCAGCCACCATGTTTCGGATACACTTAGGGTCAGAATGGTCCTTTTGAATAGGGGGTACCCACTGAGAAAGGTTCGGCCCACAGTGTAGGTTCATGGCACCAGACTCAGAAGGGCACTTTGGTAAACTGACCCGAGATAATTACCCTCGTGAAGGGACAGGTTCTTCAGTTGAAGAACATGGGAGGCCGGTAGGCCTTTGGTTGGGCGGTAAAGTCCCAGATGATATCTCTTTTCCCTTGCTAGTGGGAATCCAATTCGAATGACCCATCTTCCTTTACTGTAATCTCTGAACCCTTATCTCATGTTCCTTTAAATGCAAATAACTTAGCTTGTTGGTTGCTAGTTGTTAGAACAGTTCTTTTTCAAAAGCAAAGGAATTAGTAGTTAAGTTGGTTTAATTGTTAATTGATTGGTTGAATGATAGTTTTCTTTCAGCTGAAATGATGCATTTATTTAGTTAATGTAGTATTACACACATTATATTTCCTTCTTCATTTTAAACCGAATTCTTCTTCAGCTGAAATTTAAGTAGTTAGCTAGTTAGTTGGTTTTCATAACTGTAGATCAATTAGGTTTCTAACATATGGTATCAGAGCTACCAGGTTCGACAATGAACCTTGGCTCACTATGCAACCTAGAAAACTAAAATCTATCCCTTGGTGTTTTTCCAGGATGTGGACACGGAAAACACCTCGAAAGAGAGTCCAAGACTCGATATCCCAACAACTATGGAAAATCAAACTCCAATATGATTATTCCAAGTGCTCGATGCCTGCGGACTCATAAACCATGGCTGAAGCTCTAGAAAGACTTCGGCGTGAAAGAAGGAAGTGGACACCTTCCATCAAGGAAGCCGTTAAGGCCGCTATCCTCGCTGAAATAGGGCAACCCTACACCTTGAACCAAAGAGGAAGTGTAAACAAACTACCAGAACCCTTAGAAAATGGGAACCAACCTCTGAGATGGGACACCAAGTTGTTTGTAACAGAAACCTATCCCAGGAAGTGAAAGATTCACTTGGGTAGCAGTTTTGTAATCAAACCTACCACAATAGTGGAAGTTGGATATAACCTTTTGTAATCAAGCCTATCACAGGGAGTGATGGCTACTCATTTTGTAATCCGGCCTATCACAGGAAGTGGTAGCGAGTTATGAATCTTTTGTAATCCATCTATCGCAGGTGCGATAGATATTTTGTAATTAATGATGAATGAAATCTATAGTTAATTATGACATGGCATCTTGTACAATGTGTTTTTCTTCTTTTAATAAACAAATCATGTGATAACCAACCCAAGCTAATAAGTAATACCTATTATCAGGAACCTTTTAATTTTGAATGGAGAATTCCGAGAATGGATTCAGAGGAGCTCAAGATAATGATAACCCCATGACCAAACTAGATCAATTGCTGAACTTAATGAGCGACGCCCAAAACCAATTGCTAAGCTTGGAAAGGAAAGTGAACGTGTAGACTAAAATGCATGAGGAAAGGTCTAAGACCCGTAGTGACCAGTGGGAAGAAAGTTCTAAAAATGCAAGTCTGGGCAATAAAAGGAACCGATTGGCTAACGAGTTGGCTCAAGACATGAAAAAGATTAAACCCCTGAAGTTTGAGGGCTCTGTGTCAGGGGATGCTGCGGAAGCTTGGCTGACAGAGATGGAAAAGTACTTTGAGCTGAGAGATTACTCTGACACCTCTAAAGCCACTTGGGCAGCCTACCAGTTGACGGGGGAAGCTGCAACTTGGTGGGAGACCAAGAGAGTAGAGATGGGCCTGGAGGCAGTTGATGTGTCATGGGAACAATTTGTAAGGATATTCTGGCAACGTTGGCTTCCACAAATGTTCTATGATCAAAAACTTTTAGACTTTGAGAATCTTAGGCAAGGACTCTTGTTCATTAATGAATACTAGGAAAAGTTTACTAGACTACTGAAGTATGTGCCCCAATATCAGCAAGACGAAAACTTCCGGGCCCAGAAATTCATCATGGGATTGAACAACTGCATTGGAGGTCCGGTAGATGTTTTAGCACATCGAACAATGGATGAGGCTTATGAGAATGCAGTTCGGCAGGAGCAAAGACTGAAGAAGGATGATTCCCTTAGAGATAGGAATCAAGGTAAGGGAAAATGGAAGCCATCGCAATAGAGTTTCAAAAGGAAGGGATTCAAGAGTAGTCAGTATGATAGACGAAAAGATAGAAGGGGCAATGATAGTATTAGAAGAGGGGAGTCGAATGCAGGCAAGGGGCCGGAAAAGAAAAGACCACCAGGAGGATGTTTCAATTGTGGAGGTGAGCATTATGCAAACTAGTGTCCTACCAAAAATCAGCAAGGGCAGCAACCACGGAGATCGCTACCATCTCAGCAGTTGTCGTTTCAACAAAGGATCCATGCGGTGGTGGACAACCGCCAGGCGAAATACCAAGTTACTCCAATCGAGACACCAGGTACGCTTTACGGGAACCCGGTAACTATATTAATTGACACAAGGGCTACTGAATGTTTTATTTCACCTAAACTACTTGGTAAATTTCCCATAAGAACTGGAATTATGGAAAACTCCTGGATTGTAGAATATGCCAATCAAACAAGAGCTCGGGTAGAGCAGTGTCTGTTTGAGGCTAGGTTAGAACTTCCAAACTTCATTACTGAGGTTAACCTCTACGTAGCACCCTTGGGCTCCTATGACGTAATTCTCGGAATGAATTGGTTAAAGGAGCATAAGGCTAAGATCGATTGCTTGGAAAAGACGGTGGAATGTCATGATGATTGTGGAAATAGGGTGCTTCTGCAAGGAGTGCAACGGGAAGTTAGAACTCAGCAAATTTCTGCCATGCAATTAAAAAGAAACAAAAGAAAAGGGTGTCAGATATATGCTGTGAGGATGGAGGAAGTTAGGGAATTCAAGGACATAATATTTATGGACGAGATGATTATGCAAACTCAGGAGAAAAATGAGGGAATGGGAATCGACCCCAAGGAGGAAACTTTTGCTGATAAATAGCCCTATCTTCGAGAATATAAGGATGTGTTCCCTGAGGAACTACCTAGGCAACCACCGAGAAGAGTTTTTGACTTTTCCATAGATTTGCTACCAGGAGCTAAACCTGTCTCCAAGGCCCCGTATTGTATGAACACAGTGGAATTAACGGAATTAAAAGCACAATTACAAGAATTGTTGGGGAAAGGGTTAATTCGACCTAGTGTTTCACCTTGGGGAGCACCGGTGATTTTTGTCAAGAAAAAGGATGGGACCCTCCAGCTATGCACTGATTACCGCATGTTGAATAAACTCACCATCAAAAATAAATATCCCTTGCCTAGGATAGATGACCTCTTTGATCAAATGAAGGGGGCAACAGTATTCTCCAAAATAGATTTGAGATCAGGATACCACCAACTCAAGATGAAAGAGGAAGATATTCATAAAACAGCCTTCCGAATGAGGTACGGTCACTACAAATTCACGATGTTACCTTTTGGGCTTACCAATGCCCCAGCTGCATTTATGAATTTGATGAACAACATCTTTCGCGATTGTCTTGACAAATTTGTTTTGGTATTTCTCGATGATATTCTTATTTATTCCAAAAATGAGGAAGAACATTTTCGGCATCTGCAGTTAGTCCTCCAGCGATTAAGAGAGCATCGTCTTTATGGAAAATTGTTGAAGTGCACCTTCTTCAAGAAGGAGGTTCAGTATTTGGGTCATATCATATCAGGTGAAGGAGTAGCAGTAGACCCTGCCAAGATAAGAGCAATAGTAGAGTGGCCAGCACCCAAGAACGTGCATGAGGTCAGAAGCTTCATGGGTTTAGTTGGGTATTATCAAAGGTTTGTGAAGGATTTTCCAGAATCACGCACCCAATCACCTCTCTTCAAAAAAAGGGTAAGAAGTACGAATGGACTCCAAAATGTAAAGAAGCTTTTGTTGCCCTGAAAGAAAAGCTAACCTCAGCACCAATATTGGTTGTACCTGACCCTAACGGTCATTTTGTAGTAATCACAGATGCATCAAAGGATGGATTAGGTGGTGTATTGATGTAAGATGAGAAGGTGGTGGCATATGAATCCCGAAAGTTGAAACAATATGAGAAAAATTATGCGCCTCATGACTTGGAGTTAGCGGCTATCGTTCATGCCTTGCAGATGTGGCGACACTACCTGTTGGGAAAAACCTTTGAACTTAAGTCAAATCATCAAGGGTTAAAATACTTATTCACCCAGCCCAACTTAAATGCTCGACAAAGAAGGTGGATGGAGTTGATATCCAGCTATGATTTTGAAATTAGCTATATCAAGGGCAAGGAAAATAGAGTAGCTGATGCTTTGAGCCACGTAGGCATATAACTTCCATGATGTCAGTTAATACCAATTTTAGAGCTCAAGTGTTACAAAAATTGTGTGAAGATGAATTTTACCTAAAAGTTTGGGAAGCTCTTCAAGCAGACCAGCAGGACCCAAAGTATGAAGGTTATCAGCTTGACACCGATGGTCAGACAGAAAGAGTAAACCAAATACTAGAAGATCTACTTAGAATGTATTGCATGGACCAACAATATAAATGGGAAGAATATTTACCATTAGTAGAGTTCGCCTATAATAACTCCTATCAGTCAGCTATCAGAATGACACCATTTGAGGCCCTATATGGCAGGAAGTGTAGAACACCTATTAGTTGGGATAGATTAGAGGACAGGATCGTCCTCGGACCCAAAATGTTGTTAGAAATGGAAGAACAAGTTAAGTTGATTAAATAGAGGTTAAAAGAAGCCAACGATCGCCAAAAAAGCTACGCGGATACAAAAAGGATTTCCAGACAATTTGCAGTTGGGGATAAAGTCCTCCTTCAGGTTAAACCTCAGAAAAGCTCAATCGAATTCGGGAAAGCCTCAAAGCTAGCTCCAAGATATGTAGGACCTTTTGAAGTCCTGGAAGAAGTTAACCCGGTTGCCTATAGAGTTGCTCTACCACCAGCTCTCACCAATGATATGTAGGACCTTTTGAAGTCCTGGAAGAAGTTAACCCGGTCGCCTACAGAGTTGCTCTACCACTAGCTCTCACAATGTATTTCATGTTTCCTATCTTAAGAAATATTATGCGGGATTTGATCACCAAATTGATTGGAATTCCTTGCAGGTACGAGATCTAGGGGTAATCGCAGTCGAGCCACTTAGAGTGCTCGAGGTGCGCAAGATGCGCTTGCATAACCACGAGATTTTGCAATGCAAGGTCCAGTGGGACCAGTACTCCGTGGAAAATGCCACGTGAGAGGATTATGATGAAATCCTTCAGAAATTTCCCTACCTGATTCAAAACAATTAAGACTATATTTTTTTTCTTTCTATTATAAATTTTTTATTGAATAAATAATCCAATAATCATCGAGGACGATGATTCTTAAGGGGTGGAGTATGTTACATCCCTCTAATTAGGTCAAGCTCATGTCATTGAAATGTGGTTGGTCGTTATGGTAGTTACGGACAATTAAATTATTGAGGCAATCAAATTGAGAATAAGATAATGATTTTCTTTTTATATGGGATCATAATGGAAACACATTTATTCCTTATTATGTAATGTGAATGATCATTTAAATATATTGGGAATTTACTTTACTCACTAGAAATGAGTTAGGAGTAAATTTGTGTGATGTACATATTATTTAAATGATAAGAACGTTCTAACCACAACTTCCTTGTTAGGGGATGCAAGTTCGCCAACGTCGGAAGAAAAAGGAATATCATCCGAGAGAGGGCTCGATTATCAAGGGTCATTTCACCAATTGCTCTGAGCCGACGTAAGATCAATGTGCCCAAATCATACCTTGGCCTTTATCAAGAATATGAAAATAAAAATAAATTAAACCCGAATTTTCTTTTATTCATTAAATAAGGGTTGAGTCAAAATACCCTAAAAGTATATATATATATTTTATAATATACTCGAGCCTCAAATTTAAATTTAACTCATATGACAAAAAAAAGAAGCCGCTCAAGTCTTGAGCTCGGGAAATGTCACCTTGGCTTAGTGGGAAAATTAATTTATAAGAGAGTGGTGGTGTCGAGAGTTATTTTTCACCTTCCACGCCTTGGAGTAACGGATGGAAAGAAGCCATGCAGCCACACAGACTACTAATGGCTCGAGTCCTTCTCTTTTTGAAGGCACAGGTTCTACCATCTTCCGTTTTCTCCCTTTTCTCTCTTTGGGCTCAGGAGGTATCAGGCAGCGAAGGGCATTTTTCAAGGAAGGATTTCTTTCCCGAGAGATTTTCCTTTCCACCTCGGAAGAACCATTCTTGAAGCACAGTCTTACCACATCGGATCTCCAGGGCCATGAACCGCAAGTGCTTGGGCAAGCTCTTTCTCTCTCTCCCTTTGTTCAGCTTGATGCTTGGTTTCCTCGTCGAGACTTTCCCTATTGCTGGTAGCACCTCTTGCATTCCGATATCTATGGATTGCCGGCTAGACTCTTATCAGGCACGTAGCTATTTTTGGTTACTCACCATGGTGTTCTTTCTTTATTTTTGATCATATCCAAGAGAAGATCTGTATCGAATTCTTTTCTTATTCAGTCTATAGTTCTTACGTTTTCCTGAGTCTAACTTCTGGTATCAAATGTGCCTTGAAAGTGAAACTAGCGGTAGTTGTTGTTTTCTACATGTTTTCTCGGTTACATTGAATGCAATCTCCTGTTCATCGAATAAATTTCCCCTGAATCTAACCTATGGTGATCGAATGTATCCTAGGCGTTTTGTGCTTCTTATGAGTCCAACAACCGTTGAAACCTTGTTACCTTAACTGCGTTTTTCATTGGCTTCAGACATCTTTTAACGAAATCTGATCATATAGTATTAAATGGTCTGAGTGATCTATCACCCTGAAACCATTAGCTGAGATAGCCACCGCCTGTGGTTGCACAAGTGTTGACTGTTCATAGACTACCCTTTCGAGTTGTAATATCTTCTGAATTGCCATGTCTCTATTTGTACCAAGTATCAGACCCAATTCTTATCCCTGCTCTAATGTTCCAAACCCCATCATGGGAAGCCTAAATTTTGTTGGTCCTTGAGCTTAGGAGAAATAATCATAAAGAAGCTGAACATATCATCAAAAGCCATAACTGAGATTAATTGTACTGCGTGTACCCAAGGCAGAAGTAAATTCAGATATAGGAATCCTCATAATAAAATAACTCTTACAATCGTAAATGGAAAGAAAATAATATGCTGAGTAAGGGTGAAGGCGTTGACGGCACAGGAGTGCCAGAACTTCTAATCAAACCTTGGCCAAGGTATGATGCCAGTTAGGCATAGGTCAACCACCATGTTCCGGATACACTTAGGGTCAGAATGGTCCTTTCGAATAGGGGGTACCCACTAAGAAAGGATCGAACCGCAGTGTATGTTCATGGCACCTGACTCAGAAGGGAACTTTGGTAAACTAACCCGAGATAATTACCCTTGTGAAGGGACGGGTTCTTCAATTGAAGAACACGGGAGGCCGGGAGGCCTTTGGTTGGGCGGTAAAGCCTTGGATGATATCTCTTTTCCCTTGCTAGCAGGAATCCAATTTGAATGACCCATCTTGCTTTAGTATAATCTCTAAACCTTTATCTCATGTTCCTTTAAATGCAAATAACTTAGCCTATTGATTGCTAGTTGTTAGAACAGTTCTTTTTCAAAAGCAAAGGAATTAGTAGTTAAGTTGGTTTAATTGTTAGTTGATTCGTTGAATGATAGTTTTCTTTCAGTTGAAATGATGCATTTATTTAGTTAATGTAGTATTACACGCATTATATTTCCTTCTTCATTTTAAACTGAATTCTTCTTCAGCTGAAATTTAAGTAATTAGCTAGTTAGTTGGTTTTCATAACTGTAGATCAGTTAGGTTTCTAACAAACATGACCTTTATGAACATAAAACAAGTTCTCAAATGCCTCTAAGGCACAAATTCAAGGAATGGAAGGAATTTGCTACTTTGATCCAAAAAAAATTGTCAATTGATGACTTTCTAGTTAACTCTCCTAGATGCACTTTGGGGTGCTCCTGCACCACTGTGGTATCCATAGGGTTTTTCATAGTACAAGGAGATAATCTTTGAGGATTATCTATCAGCAAGGTTTAGTTAATAAAACGACTTGTTAACCATGTTTTAAGCATAATAAGTTCAATGTTGATCTGAAAAATATTTCATAAATAGTAAATAGAGAGTTCAATATTGGAGAGGGTTGAAGGTGAAATAAGAAATGACAGAATAAGTATTAGTAGAAAAAATTGATTTAATGATTGATTTTGGTTATAGTTAGTTTTATAAATGCACTTGTGTCATTCCAACAAAGTCAATATTTTTGTAGTATTATAACTAGAATACAATTATATATTTAGATTCATCTTCAAAAGTTTTTTTTTTTTTTAAATGATGTCCGTAAGATGGAGAAATCAACCTAGCCTAGATAAAGTGATAGCCAACACTTCTAAACTATAAACACAATCTAAAACAAGAGAATACAAATAAGGAGAGAAATCAAAATGCAAGCAAATGAGATAAACCACTCTCTATTGAAGTTGATTCCTTCTCTTGTCTCTCCTTCTTTTGCAAATATGCCCTCAAATTTGTAGTCTAACTTATGCAAATACCTACAAATTGTAAGCAAGAAAGTTGGAGATAAATGGTTGTTCAAGTAAAAATTGGAGAGAATGGCTTCTTTTATAGACAACCATTCGAATGGACAGATGAGATTAATCGTCTAGAAAGATTCCAAGATCGACAGATAAGGATTGATGAGAGGGAAGTTAAGAAATAGATGGTCAAGATCAATTGATTTTTAGTTCGATCAATGGCTACAATTAATTGAGAGAAGATGGGATAACATTGGGAGTGAAAGAGCAAGAGGAAATTAATTGAAAAATCAATTAGTTCGAAAAGGAATTTCAATCTTGAAATAATGGAAACATTATCTTGTTGCAAAAGGAAAAGATGAGTTAACTTTTTTATTTAAATAGAAATTTAATTCAAAAAGTGAGAGAAAAGATGAATCATTAATTAAATAAAATTTAATTAATTTGTGACAGAAAAGCTAACAATGAATAATTAAATAATTAATATAATTATTTAATTATAGTTGAAAGTGGAAACAACTAAGTAAATAAAATTTATTTAACTATAGAGGAAAGACATTAGTGACATAATTAAATAAATATAATTTATTTATTTAATCAAGGAGGAATTAAGATAGAAATGAATTAATAAAATAATTAAAATTATTTAATTAATAGTTCAGACTTATGATTTTAGAAAATAATTAAATAATTAAAATTATTTAATCATGAAGAGTGAAAGGGGAAATAATGGAGAAATCAAGAGTTGCAGGTCGAGGACAATTTTTAGTGTCTAGATTTTTCCCTCTTTGATACAATGCAGTTTATTGCAATGTGTCAAAGAAATTTAGTCAAAAGATGCCCCGGTGAAGATGAGATAGACCTATGCCCCCTCGAATTTTTTTTGCAAATTTTCAAAAAAAATAAAAACATTTGAAAATTGTTCTAAAAAGATAATTTGATGACCAAGAAGTTGATGATGACAGAAGAAATGTTAGTGTGGAAGAAATGGATGTTAGCATGAAAAAGGAAAGGAGGATGGAAAGTTGGATGGGAAATGATAAGGGACCAACTTTCATGCTTTTATAGATTAATCATCATCAATTGTCAAAAATGTCGCAAATGGAACAAAAACACCATGGTATGATATAGACCAAGGTGTGGAAGGTGACCATTTATGAGAGACAAGCAATCAAAAGACAAATTCAATAGACAAGGAATGCCTCGACTCATACTAAGGACCCAATTATCCCAGTCTTTTTTCCAAGACAAACCACAGACATCAAGCAAAGAAAAGAGGCCATGATCCATCATCATCTCTCTAAATCCTTTAATAGGGTATCCTCGAGGTAACTAGTAACATGACCCAGAAGCAATAAAAAAGATAAGAAAAATCCAGAGGTCAACCAGGGCAACAACCAATTAGATTATTTGACAATAAGTGTTTTCAATTGTGTGAAGGGATGAAGTGAGTGATGGGTTGATTATTTTGACAAGGCTTGGTTTTAGGAGAAGAAACATGTCATATAAGACATCAAGTCTAGTTTTGATCATGCAACTACCTGTACAAGGCAAATGACAAAGTGTGATAGTAACAAGGTCTGGTTCTAGGAAGGACACATCCTATATAAGACCATTGGTTTTCATCAATTTGACTAGTGTGATTGATTTGACAAATGTCCAGTTTGACTTGGAGACTTGTTGGCTTGCTTGTCCTTTTGATTCAAGATTTGTGTTTGAATTTCAAATGATTATGTCACGTCTAAGTTGACAGTGTCTAATCTATGTTGACTGACTTGACAAACCCTAAAAGATAGACCTAGGGGGCCTTGGGGGCTCATCGACAGATGGCCTTGCCTACATAGAAATGTAAGAGACCTCATAGTTCGACATTACAAAGACCTTGTTTCAATGACAAAGGATTGAATCATGATTTTATTGGAAAACACCTAAAGGACTAACCTAATGCCTCGGGGGCACATCAACAAATGGCCTTTCTTACGTCCAATCATAAAGGCAATGTAATTCGACAATGACAAAGACTGACACAACTAACTTTTACTCTATTTTTGGGATTTTTGAAAGTTATCTTAATGTTTTTGGGTTTTGACATGTTTTGATTTTTTTTAATTTTTGAAGTTTTATGATCTTTTTTTTAATGTTTTGAGATTTTTGAGAATATTTGAATTTTTTGGTCTTTTTTGAATGTTTTGATTTTTTTTGTGTTTTTTTGAATGTTTTAATTTTTTTGTCCTTTTCTAAATGTTATGGGGAAGTGTGGATTCTAATACACTATAAGGACCATGACGAGTGCATATGAATGATTCCTATAAGAAAGCAAGCCATCATGCACAAGAATCCTAGGGCAAACATGATCTTGCTCCTACTCAAGTTGAATACTAATTGATAGGTGATGATGATAATGATGACGTTGTTTGACATGGGAAGGACACATCCTGAAACAACATAAGGATGATGATAATGTGACTAAAGGATCAAGGTTTGCAATAGGGCTAGAAAGAAAGCCAAGGAATGTTTTGGATGATGCGCTAGGATGTATAGCAAGATTTTATGGATTAAGCTTATTTCATTTGGAATGACTTCTAAGGATTGAATGGGATGATGGAGGGATGTTGGATAGGTAGATTAGAATCCTTAGACCATTGACAAGGGAAAATGACGACATGTGATAGGTAGGAAAGGGTAATGGATTGATTTTGGTAAAGGATAGGAGACATGAGGATTATTGGATGGTAGAATTAGCATATGATCTCCAAGGACTATGTCGCATAGGAATAATTAGTTTTTTCCAAGGTATAGGTTTGGATAATTCTATGAAGGCTATGACATGATACTTCATGGATAGTGTATGACTAAATGATAGACATGTCAAGATTTTTTCTAAAGCATGATTTATGTTATACCCCAGTCGTTATCAAGATCAAGGTAGGTGGGAAAATGGATGGGAATGATAGTGCTTTAATGGATAGATGGAAATGTCATAAGAAATGTCATGTGAAGGGTATGGGAGATGAGACAACTTTCCCCCAAAAGTAATGGTCCACATAGATAATTTATCTTACACATGACGCCTATTTGCTAGGTTTTCATCATGGTATCAAGTCCAAAGTGTCATAAAAATGGCTTTCACTATTGGACGAAAAATTTCTCTTTACTTTTTTTTCTTTTTTATTTTTTTTATATGCCTTGCTTGATGACTATTTTGAAGGAGGTGGACATTTATTATATGTGGGAGTCCTCTTTTCTTGTGGCTCCATATTTTGATTGACTTTTGGAGTTGGAATATTTTCTTTGCTTGATCCATTTTTCTTTGGGATCTATTTTAACTTCATTTGTCCACCTGGATTTTTGTTTGATTCGATAGCCTTTGCCATTTTCTTTTGAAGTTTGGATAATTTGTAATAATTTTCTTTTTGTTGGTTCCAAATGGACAACTTATTCATGTTGGAATGACAGTTTATGGTGTGGATGGAAGGAGTGTTGGAAACAGCCATATGATAAGGACTACTCATAGACTTCATTTTGATGTTTATATCAGATAAATTTTTCCCTAATATCGAGGAGGTACCACTAAAATCATTAAATTTGTTGATTGAAGAATAGCTAAGACCTTGATGTCTAGAATTTGTATAAAACTGTACTGGTTCTAGAATTCCTTGCTCATGTAGGCCTAGTCCTTTTCCTTGATATTGCATGCTCTGACAAATTTTGTTTATGATGGGGCATTTTTTGTTTTGAAAAAAAGATGCTAACCCATCATTGTGTATGTGGAAACTATTACTTGGAATATTCTCCTTTGCAAGAAATTCTGATTTGATAAAAGTGGATGATCCTATTTGATAAGATGTTGTAGATTCATTGAAATGTTGGATAAATTTTTGACTAATATCTTTGGTATGATTTTGTGACATAATAGATTTAGATGATTCTACTGGTGCTTCCAAGTCGATGTAGAAACCGTCTTTATGGTCATTGTCATAGAGTCCTATGAATTCAGCTATAGCTTGATCATTTGCAAATATGTCTAGAATAGGAGACTCTTGTTCTAGAAGAAGATAATCTATGTGTCCCATGGGATAAATTTTCTCATCTTGGGAAATGGTGGGGTTTGGAGCTTGGATAGTGTCATCTTCAAATGTGTGATCATGAATAACATAAAGGTTGATGAGTGGATCATTTTGGATTTCTTAATCAATGGTAGTGTCTTGATCAAAGATAGGTTTATTTTTGATGACATGATTATCTAGGACTTCTTGGATGGACTTAAGGATGGGATTGTGGGATGGATTGTGTCGATTTTGACATGAAGGTGAAGCTATGATGTCATGCTTTGGACTTCCTCTTTGACAAATGTATCCTCAAGTTTAGATAATGGGATGTGTTCTTGTGTAATGGTAGGATTTTCATTAATGGACAATAATTTAGTTTCGATAGCAAGATCATTTTCAGATTTGGTAGAAAATGGAAGGCAAGATGGTGACAAATGGATGGGTGTTGTAGGACTAGAGATATGATTGGATTGCCTAGATTTTTTTTCACATTTGAGTCGAGAAAGTTACTTTTCTAGTCATCCTTGGAGATCATTAATGAATGTCCTTTTATTGGATGGCATTGTGCATTGGGATCATGTAGTAGATAGAAATGGACTAATGGTTGATGGATTAGAATAGGGTGTAGTGGCTTGGAATGGATTGATGTATGACGGACTAGGATACAGTGTAGAGGTTTGAAATGGATTAGTGGAAGGTTGGTTTCCCTTGTCAAGGTTAGGATAAGGATGATCAATTTTTTGGGGATTAATGGTATGGGTTGTGTCAAGTGACTCTTTATAGTGAGGGTATATGGATGGAGGACTAGAGATTATGAATGGTTTGTAATATGGGTTGATGGGTGGTTGGGATGTAGAATTGATCCATTTTCTCTTGAATTATATGGCTTGTTGGGATTGACCATTGCAGATTAATTGGTATTCAACTTGACTAGAAATCATATCAAGGTGTATGGAAGACATGGTAATGGATGATATGAAGCCTAAGAGATTCCAAGTAAAATGGAAGGTATGCACCTATGCTATGTTTTATTTGGGATTTTCTTTTTGGATATAAGGATGCACCTAAGACCAAAATTAAGGAATGGTAGAATGATAATGATCCTATGACCAAATGATATGATATTCAAGGATGATGATGACCAAATGATATGAGACTAAGCTATTTTAATCTGATTTTCTGGATATAAGGGTGCAAAATGATCATGCAAGGATGATAATGACCAAAGGATGAGATTAAATGAGACTAATGGATGCAAAGGATACCAAAGGTAGACCAATATAGTGGAGACTAACTGATGCTAACTGAATGATCAAAGGTAGTGGTGCAACCAAGGTTAAAATGAAATTGAGCTATATTTTTTTATTTTTAAGATATAAGGATGTAAAGTGCAAAGTGCAATTTAGGTCGAAGACTAAGGATTGATAATGAGGCTAGAGAGATGAATCTTTAAGATTTAGGAAAAAATGTGGCAACCAAGCTAATGTAGGTTCAAGATAACAAGTCCAAATTTCATTGACCTTTGTGATGACCAATATGATGGATTTGACAAGGTCAGTCTAAACTAGGACACAAGTTTGAGACCCAAATTTTTGACCAAGATGATAAAAACAAAGTTTGATAAATTAAAAGATGAAGGTGAATGGAAAGTTGGATAAGTAATCAAGGACTCTCTAAAGGCTTGATAATTTTCCTATGTCCAAAATCTAGAAGGTATGTGCAACCTAAGACCTAAGATTAATTAAGGAAAAGGTGACCTAAGGTGCAATCTAAAATATAATGCAAAACTAAATGAGGATGATGGAATGGACTGGTAAAACTCTACAAGTCTAAGGTTTAGATAACAAGATATCTATAAAGATGAATTGGTTCAATTTTCGACAATGATTTTTGAAATTTTGGTACTTAAGTAGTTGTGGCTCTGTTTTAAGTAGTTGTGGTTCACAAAATGTTGATTTTACAATTTTGATGTTTTCACTTGGTTTTTAAGTGAATTTTGATTGCCAAACATAGAAGATAGTCACAAGAACTTGTTTTGGTCTAGTTTGGATGTGAAAATTTTTAAAAATAAAGCACACATAGACAACAAGCACAAATTCTATGGTTTGTAGAGACAATATTTGTTGGGTTCCCACTTGGATTTCTCCAGTCATGCCTATTCAGAGCGGGTGACCTAGGAACATGGTAGCACTGGATCCCCTCCACGACACTCACTTCAGGGTGTACTGAGTTTCAAATTCCCTAAGACCACAAGGATCTCAATAAATTTTCCATCTCTACAGTGAACTGTGAAATTCTGGGATGGCTTCAGAGGTCTGACCTCCTAGACTAGCAAATAGAAGGATTTTGGTTTTCTACACAAAGGTTTCTAGTAAGGGCATTCAGTTCAGGGGATACTATGATAAACTCCCTCAAGAGGTCTCCCAACCCTTAGAACAAGGGCTTTTCGAATCATAAAGATATTGGAGGAGAGCTATCACATACCACTTCCCATTGATTGCAACTTTCAATGCAACCACAAATTTATATAGCAGTTTAGAAGAGCTTGACTTTAGCCCGTTACCGCTTGGGTCATTCCTACCTTTCAAAGGGGGGTGGAAGGCCCTCTAATACAAGGTAAACGAAAGTGAGGAAGTGTACTCATTTTCTTATCATCCTAGATCACACGAAGCATAAGGAGAGAATATTTTTGGTACCTTCTCCTCACACTCACATCGGGTTCATTTTAAGCACCAAATCCAAATATGTGATGTGATTTTATAAATGCCAAAAAGGTGATTTTGGTCACTTAAGATTGTCTAACAGCGCAAGAGGAGAGCATACACACTTTCTAAGACACTTGCAAACCACCAAGCATGAAGAACACTGGTTAATTTTAAGCCTTTCTTACTATTTGAAAACACTTTGTAAATTTTAAACCAATGACGTAAAATAAAAGTTCATTTTAATGCCCATGAGTGTAAGAATGTAGTTTTTAGTTCTTTTTAAATCCTTATGAGTGAGATATGCAATTTCATTTTACTCTTATGATCTTGATGCAAGTTGTAATTATTCATTTTAGCCTTCATGAGTGAAAATGCATGTTCATTTTAAAACCCATGAATGGAATATGCATTCTTTTATTCATTTTAGCCTTCATGAATGATGATGCATGTTCATTTTAACCTTTATGCATGTAATGAAAGTTTGTAGTTGTTTGAAAAATAAAATGAGATAACAATGATAAAACCAAACTAAGTAAATGAAATGGTAGGGAAAAAAATGATTATGTTTCAAAAGAAATAGTTTTTAGAACTCCCTCCAAGTTGTGCCACATGCTGAAAACAAGAGATTAGTAAACCAATAAAAACTTTATGATAATAGAAAATTAAAATAGCAATAAATTTCTCAAAACTTAACAAAATTTTAAAAATCCATGGAAAGATGAAACTCAAACCTTCAAAACCCAAAAAGTATTTTTCCAAGATTCTGCATGAAAAAATTGTTATAGAAAAAAGAAAACACGGGTTTTAACAACTAAAATTAAAAAGCAATGAAAACTAAAATGGCCATAACTTTCTCAAATCTTAACAAAATTTTCAACCATTTGAAGTTTCGGAAAGCTAAAGGCGAGTTCTAAAAAACCTAGATAATATTTTTTTAAGATTTCATGCACCCATTTTTTTGTGTTCAAAATAAGATGACAAGATTTTGTGTGAATTCTTGGCTATAACCTACAAAACAACAAAAGAAAACAAGAAAAAAAATGAATTTCTCTGGAAAATTGTAAGATTCACGTCGGGTTCACCAAATTATGTAAGATGGGAAAATAAACTTATCCTAGATAAAGTGATGACCAACACTTCTAAACTATAAACCCAATCTAAAACAAGAGAATACAAACAAGGAGAGATCAAAATGCAAGCAAATGAGATAAAACACTCCATTGAAGTTGATTCCTTCTCTTGTCTCTCCTTCTTATTTTGAAAATATGCCCTCAAATTTGTAGTCTAACTTATGCAAATACCTGCAAATTCTAAGCAATAAAGTTGGAGATAAATGGTTGTTCAAGTAAAAATGGGAGAGAATGGCTTCTTTTATCAACAACCATTCGAGTGGGTAGATGAGATTAATCATCTAGAAAGATTCCAAGATCGATAGATGAGGATTGATGAGAGGGAAGTTACGAAATAGACGGTCAAGATCAATTGATGTTTAGTTCGATCAATAGCTACAATTAATCGAGAGGAGACGTGATAAGATTGGGAGTGAAGGAGCGAGAGGAAATTAATTGAAAAATCAATTAGTTTAAAAATAAATTTTCATCTTGAAATAATGGAAACATATCATTGCAAAAGGAAAAGATGAGTTAACTTTTTTATTTAAACAGAAATTTAATTCAAAAAATGAGAGAAAAGATGAATCATTAATTAAATAAAATATAATTAATTTTTGATAGAAAAGCTAACAGTGAATAATTAAATATTAATATAATTATTTAATTATAGTTGAAAGTGGAAACAATTAAATAAATAAAGTTTAGTTAATTATAGAGGAAAGACATTAGTGATGTAATTGAATAAATATAATTTATTTAATTAATCAAGGAGGAATTAAGATAGAAATAAATTAATTAAATAATTAAATTTTTATTTAATTAATAGAAGACTTATGACTTTAGAAAATAGTTAAATTATTTAAATTATTTAATCATGACGAGTGAAATAGGAAATGGTGGAGAAGTCAAGAGTCGCAGGCCTAGGACAATTTTTAGTGTCTACAATGTCCTATTGAAAGTTCTTATACAAATCTTATATTTTTTTCAAAGATAGAGATCAAATCAAGCAAATGTTTTGGCCATAGTTGACCTCATAAACACACTTGTGTTGTAAAGGAAAAATCAATACTTTATATAAAATTATAACTTGAATATTATTAGATATATATTGCATAAAAAACTATTCATTTTCAAAAATGATATTTAGTTTCAAGTTCTTATGTAGATGTTATGGCTTCTAGAATATGTACACCAAATTGAACAATGAAGTGGTGGTTTCAATATAGTTTATCCCAATTGAACATAGAATAAAACTAAGAATTTAAATTTTATTTAAATTCTTTGATCCTCAATCTAAATTAGACTTTGATGACTTTTGAGTCAAATCAAAACCATCATTGCATCTAGAATAGTTGATAAAATAAGGTTAGACTATTATTTCATTCAAATTTGACATCGGAAGGTCATTTTTTTTTTGGTTATGTTGGATGTTTTTAATTCCCAACTTGGTTTCAAAGATAACCCATGATTTAGTCACTTTCAATGATTGGTTACCTTGAGGGATTGACCAACGAACATGTGAAAGTTACAATAAATTTTCCTCTACACTTCAAGCTCTGCAAAACCTAGGAGGGTGATCCTTGATAGTATTTATCAATATCATGTGTGAATTATTACAAATACTATGATAAGAAATTGTGTTTTATGCAATTTTTCTTAAGGCTCATGAAAATAAGAAGATCTGACCTAAATCATTCAAGTATTTTAAATTCTCAATACCATAGAACAAGATAAGCATTCACTTCCAGCATACATTTTCAATAAAACTTAAAGATTAAAACTATTTTAGAATTTGATACCAGGATTGTAAATCACACACAAAGACAAGAGATTGGTGCCTTATCCTAGGGCTATAGAGTCAGAACTAGTGCAATTGAAGTTCCATAAGAGCATTTCACCTACACATTTAAAAGTTCACAATACTGCCTTACAAAATTATGCTCAGTATTCCTCACTAGCTCTACTTATCAAATCATGGTATTCATTCACACACACCTATATTCTTGTGTTGCAAAAAAGTGTAGCCTTTAAACTTTTCACTCATTTGGGTCTTTCTTGTGGTTTTTGGCCTAATTTTGCTTGGATTTTATGTTGTAATGTGGTCAACACATTCACATTAGGTCTTGAACCCTTGCAAATCAATAAGAATTCTATGGTGTCTTGCAAAGGTGTTGTGAAGTGTTGTAACACATCTTCCCAATTTTCTAAGACCCTTTCATCATAATTCAGCTAAACAACCTCTTTTAACCACTTACCAAGCCTTATTTCAAAGTGTTCTAAAGAGTTGTAACAAACTCTCACACTTTCCTAGACTATTCATCACTAAATCAACCATTTCTTATGGCATAATGACCCCTTAATGCACTTATAGGTCCTACTTTAGTGTGTTTCAGAAGATAATCTCGTTAATCAAGATTAACCACATTTTAATTCCCGACAACCACTCAAAATTTCCTAGGTGGACTAAGTCTCCACTTTGGGAAACTCAGTCCCATGTGGCATAAAAATCAAAATAAACTTAAAAATCTAGTGGGATATTGTCTCCTAAACCCTAAGGCTGACCTGTGATGTCTTATTTCTGAGGAATTAGGGAATCACATGTATAAATAAGGGTTTTTCCCCTCATTTTCACCCTAAAAATTCTAATTCTAGTCATTCACATCTATTATTCATCATTCAATCTCTTACTCACTACTCTTCTCAAGCAAGCTAGGGTTTTAGCATTCTAAGTCATCAAGACATCTTTTCTAAAATGTTGAAGGGTTGAATCTTCTTCCATTGTTGCAGCAACTCAAGATCATCACCAAGGCAAGGTACTAAATCTATTACTTTATATTTCATGCTCTATTATCTTATGTCATCATTTGATTTAATTATCTAAAAGGGGTTTTACCAAGGCAAACCCCCATGCCCTAACATTCAACAAAGTTTTCCCTTTTGGTGTGATTTGCAAGTCTCGTGTGCAGATTTGGAAAAGAACAAAGGTGGAAAAGTCTTCAAAAATTTGTCAAAGCTCTTCAAAGTGGTCAAAACCCTAATTGGAGCTTGGAGAACATTTACAGACCAGATTTTGTACTTTCGGATCCAGAAACTTGTCAGGAGTAGAAGTCAAGACCAAGGACTATAGAGTACACCTTTAGATTTCTCAAAACCTAGAAGTGGACTTAGTCACCATTAGTGGTGACTGAGTCCCACTACCAGGCCCGAAAAGGGTTTTCTATAGATTTGAGTACCCTTTTGTCAAAAACCTATTCTAGAAGATTTTCTTAGAAGTTGGAGTAAGTCGCCCAGATTGGCACAAGTGTCCCAGTCAACTTTTGCATCAGCTTTTCTAGGATTTTGGGCCTTCATGCCATCCCTTTTCAGCCCCCAAGTGCACACCTTTCATTTCTCAGTTTTTTGTTTAGTTTAGTTTACATTTCTAGGTCATATGGTATATGTTTGCATATCATTGTGTTTTTTCAAGCATAGTTCATTTTCTAGGTTTTACATTAATAGTATTTGATTTCCTTTATTCATTTCCAGCACTTAGACCCTTCCATTTAGACACATCAAACACACACCACACATCTACCCCTAATATTGAAAGTTAACATTAGCATTTTGGTATCCCTCTCTATCCTTTTAGGTGAAAAACCTTAGAAGTGTTAGAGAACCCTAAGTGGGTACCAAAATCTATGTTACATTTTCATGAACCTGAATTTCCTACACCCTCTTGTCTAATTTGGAGTCCATCATTGTCCTAGAATTCTCTTTCATTGCATTTGTATTGTTTAAGTTGCATTCTAAGGTTTCAAATTTTTGCATTAATGAAAGTGCATATAGGTTTCACTTTTGCATCTCAAATCAATGAACTTTTTTGAAATTCTGCATTTCCATCTTAGGTCTGCATCACCCAACACAAAAACCACCCACATCCATCAAAAAATTCTACAGATTCTAAAAAAAATACCGAGGTGGATTAAGTCGCCACCTTGGGTGACTTAGTCCCTTCAGGCCCATGAAACTGCCTTTTATAGAGCTAAATCCCCTATTTTAAGGCTTTTGTTTGCTACCCTTACCTATCTGTATCAATTGTTATTGTTTCTATAAATTGCATTTCATTAAACTTAGCTTAAATTATCTCATTCTATGGATTGCTTAAATTGCATTTTGTATTTACAGCATTTCATTTTCAGATCATTACATAATATAATCAGTACATTACCTTGTGTGAAATTTGAAAAATTGCATTTCATCCTATGTCTTTACATTGCATTTTAAGTTTTCATAGTTTCTATTACATTTAATTTATTAGAAATAGCATTCATGGAACTTGTGGATAGTATTAGAATTTTGCAATATTCATTTTCTGCATTAGTTCCTAGATCATTTAAATCGGATTCTTTAGAAAACGAAAATGCAAACTTAACAACATCAATAGAAACCACCCACATAATTCTTAAACCCTTTAATAGCAATGACTTTGTTATGTTAGATGAAGCTCTTGATGGCTTCATCTCACCTGGATCATCCACCAAAACTTTGACACAAGAAGATTTAAGCATTGATAATCATGATAATCATAATTTTTCTTCTCCTGATATCTCTCCCATTGGTGACGAAGGTATCTTGCGGAAAGGAAACACAATCATTGAAGATCATGAAATTCTTTCTTGTCTTCCTCCTCCTCCCCCTTGCAAATACCTTATGACATATGAAGCTAAAATCATGGTTACTACCTTACCTAGTCTTTAATCATCTCCCAACACATCCGGGCATGTGCAAGATCATCATAGAAAAAACAAACCCTTAAGTGGCAATAAAATTCAAAAAAATCAAAGTTAGGCAACTTGACATAAAGATTTGAATAAGTTAACTATATTATTTCAAAAATATGTAAGAATAGAATCTGTTGCAAATTGAATGTAGTTTCTAAACTACTAGGTTTATTCTTATTTTAAAAAAATCTATTTGGTGAAAATTTGAAATTTCAATTCAGTAGTACTTAAATTTCAGGGAAAAATAAGAAGTAGGTGTCTGTTTGACTACCCTAACCACAATAAAATGATAATATTTTTTTATAAGATTTTACATATAAGTAGAAAACTCATGTCCCAATGTGATGCATATTTTTTTGTAATTTTTTTCCAAGTAAATAATTAATTATGGTTTTTTTATTACATCTTTTTAAAAATATCGAACACTCATACGTCTAACCACCTTAACTTGGTCAAAACTTCATGAAATTCAATTTTTTTTTTAATCCTATAGTATGTGAAGCATAGAATGTGATGCATGTTTTAGATTCAAAAAATGTGATACCCTTTGAAAGCTATATATGTTTTTAATCAGCCTATCAATCAGGAATTTAGTCGTAATTCAAATAGAAAATGAATAATAATTATTTATTAAATTCAAAGTAAAGCATAATTTATATTGGTGGAAAGCTAAGAATCTCCTTTCAAAACCCTTTTCGTTTCATCAATTTTGGATTAAAAAGGGTTGTCAACCACATGGGCCATCATATCACTTACATATCGCCACTTTTTGGCCCATCATGATCCTACACATACCCATCCCCTATTTGTTATCATGCTTTAATAAATAAGGATATGTTGGTATCAAAAAACCAATGATTGAGAGTTATAGCATAATTTCTCTCCTTCCTAATGTTCCTCACATTTGGAAGGGTCTATTTGAACAAAAAAGTTCAATCATTGGTAACCATCTAATTCCTAGTTATCCTTCTCTTAACACCTCTCCTATGAGAAATGAAGCTACTTTACCAAATCCAATCATGACATGTGATGAACCTATTGTTTGTCACTCTCCAAGAATCTCTCCTCTTAGGGTAGATACTATGGCACAAGAGAATGACACCTTAGAGGAAAAGAATGCAATCATCGACAATCACAATTATAAAATTTCTCCCTCCTAATATCTCTCCTCTTAGTGAAGATATTATGGTGTTACAAGATCCAATTAATAAAAATCAAGTGAATCTTATGGAACAAGACACTTCAACCATTGATCATTCCCTTACTTGAGATAGAGTCAATTGTGCAAAGCGAAACAATGAATGTCCTTCACATCTCATTTTTAGTTCTCCTAAACACTCTCCTACTAAGAAAGGTATCATGGTGCAAGAAAACAACATGGTTGCACTCCTTTCCAGCAATAGTAATGTGTCTTCCTTGGATAATGGTAAAATGATGATACTCAATTTCCATTTCTTAGAGATACATCAACCCAAGCCCGCTAAATTTATTCATACGCAAGTTTCCATTAGATCCCCATCTACTAGTGGACCTCCTAGACATCCTCTAATCCTTCACCCACCTAAGAACAATATCTCACATCACCGGAAGTTACCATGAAATTTCTCACATCTATGACAAAGTCTACACCATCAAGGCTAACTTTTCCAAAACTTTGTTTACTCATCCACATAAATAGCATTAGTTGCTGCTCCTTTCCATGTAATAGTTGTAGGATCCTAGCACACTCACTATTGCATGTTTCACATCCGTTGCAAGGAGAAGCATACCATCATCCATCCCAGGCTCACCTTTTACCTACACTAAGTGGGGCATAGGGTTTAGTAGCCTTTTCCTCATATGTCACTTGTCATTTTCGCTTTTGAATAGTCATTAAGGGTGATCCCACAATAGTGGTTTACAATTTTTGGCCAAAGTGGACACTAAATTTTTTTTTTCTAACTAAATCTTCACTTTCGAGCACCTATAGTAGCTAAACCGTGAGGAATTTGAAGGTGATGCAAACTAGTTATTTGTGACATTTTTTCTATAGATTCTAAATATATTTTTTTCAAAAACTTTGGAGTCAAATTGCACTTATTTTTCCATCTCCTTCGAAAACTAGTTTTTTTCAGCAAACAACATTTTTAAAGAGTGATCCTCACCGTATACAACATAATTTTTTTTCCATGAAGGATAAAATTCTAATTCTTTTGAATTTAGATTTGTAACTCTAATATCTAGTGCTTCCAATTGGTCTCATAGTTTTTTATTAAATATTTTTTCCTTAATCAAGTTTCAAAGTCAAACCAATTACAATTCAGAGATAGGTGGACCGTATACAACATAAAAAAAATTGTATGTATCAAAATTCAGTTATTATTTTTATTGGATCAAGGACTTCAATATCTAGTGCACTCATATTTTTTAAATCTTTTTTTGATAATATACTATTTTTCCACATGTGCAAAACAGAGAGCTTGACTTTTGGTGAAAACCTATGTTTAATAAAACTAAAAAAACAAATACATAATAAAACCAAAACATATTCAAATTATATTTATTGGATAGCTCCTTCTGAGGACTACCATCATCCACCTAGGTATGTGAATTCTCCTCCATTTTCATCCTAAACCCAAGCTTCGAAGTGCAAAATTTTGGACTTTTTTTGGTTTCTAAGGGGGAGAAGGAGGGAAAAGGGGGGTTCGAGCGAACCCCCATTAAACATGCTTTTCTTTGTGTTTTTTGGCTAGAATGGTGGGACCTTGTGTTTAGCTATTTTGCTTAACCCAGGGTTCATTCAGACCCTTTTTTAGTTCACTCAAACCAATGGGTTCATTCAAACCCCAAAAACCATTATTTTTGCATGGGATCACTTTTTGCAAGTTTTCCTTCCTCACTCGAATTGTAAACCACTTTTTGTGGGTTTACCCTTAACCTTTCATGAACATATAAGAGCAAGCTTGGGACATGGATGAAATTTCTTAAGTTGACTCACATGTGACATACTATCCCTTTATTCATAATGTAGCTTACTTTGAAAACATAGGGCTTTCCAAGTTGGCTCTCATGTCTCCTTACCACTATCCTTCTTCTACTTTAAATAAATTGCTCACAGTGATGGTGTAGCAACTGCTTTAAAGTGGGGCCATCCATAGATGATAGCTTTTTACAAAATTTCATGGCATGATTTTTCTTTTTCTTGTGCTGTGTCCTCTTCTTGGTGGTGTGATTGGGTTTGATTCCTTCCAAGAGTGTACGATCAACTGAAGTGGTCTGATGCGAACGAGGCATCCCATGGATAATGATCTGAAACCTTGACTTTTCCTCTCTTGGAGACATTAGGAACAATGCTCCCTAAGAAGAGGACCTTACATGAACAAAGAAAAATCCTCTTCAACAAAATCATCACATAATATTTACAAAAGCATTTACTCAAGCATTGTGGTGCCTTATCAAAGTTATCAAGAGGGTAACTTTGGTACAGTTAGTATAGTGGGAAGTCGACACACTGGCATGACTTTCTCATTATACGATGGGAAGCCAACACACTGGCATGACTTTCTCAATAAACCACTTCTTTGTACTTCTCACCCGATGGATACCCATAGGTTCTATCACCTTAGATTGAGTGTGCTTTTTGGACAAACATCATAGATCTGATCCCCAACTAGTTGGACAAACGGTCGAAGCTTAATCCAACATTTTTACTTTTGTTCTTTTCTCTCTTCTAGTTCTTGCCATCGCGTGATCATGTATCTTGTTTTTCTGCAAATCATTCACCCTTGAATGTTTCCTTTTGCACTTATGTCAATTTCACTTAGGATCTTGAGTCTTAGGGGCTTGACCACCTCCTTCATATTTGTTATTCTTCGATTTCCACATTAGCACAACTTGGCTAATTTAGTGTGAGTTTGAAGCAAGTTCATTCTCTCACTAAAGTGGGGGCTATATGTGTCGCAAAAAGTGTAGCTTTGACACTTTTCACTCATTTGGGCCTTTCTTGTGGTTTTTGGCCTAATTTTGTTTGGATTCAATGTTGTAATGTGGTAAACACATTCAAATTAGGTCTCAAACCCTTGCAAATCAATAATAATTCTATGGTGTCTTCCAAAGGTGTTGTGAAGTGTTGTAACACATCTTCCCACTTTTCTAAGACCCTTTCATCATAATTCAGCTAAACAACCTCTTTTTACCACTTACCAAGCCTTATTTCAAAGTGTTGTAAAGAGTTGTAACAAACTCTCACACTTTCCTAGGCTGGTCATCACTAAATTAGCCCTTTCTTATGGCATAATGACCCCTTAATGCACTTATAAGTCCTACTTTAGTGTGTTTCGGAAGATAATCTCGTTAATAAACATTAAAGTATTTAACCTTTGTTTAATTAATTAATATTGAATGATGTGATTAAAAATAGAGGAATTTGATAATTAAATAAAATAAAGTATTTAATTTTGTTTATTAAGATGAAATAATAGAAGAATTAGAAGAATTTAAATGTGAACTATATAAATAAATATTTTTATTTATTCAATAGTAGAGGAATTTAGGGTAATTAATCAAATAAGTTGTATTTAATTAATCAGATTCTCTAGACCAATTTTAGGTGTATACATTTTGCCCCTTTTTGAAGTGATGTGTTTATACATTTCTTCAAAGAAAATTTTACTACTGCTGCTAGTATCGACAAAAAAAATTCAGTATGCCCTAGACATGCCCCAGACCTTGATTTTTAATTGATTGATGAAAATATGCCCCCTCGAGAGATAAAATAATGATTTTATGATTTTGTTGGATTTTTGGATTTTTCTATTTTATTTTTATTTGTTTATGATTTTCCAATGATTTGATGATGATTTGATGATAAAATAATTTATCTCTCGATATTTGATGTAGAAAGTTTGTCCCTGGATGAATTTCAATTAATTTCTCAATGAAAACTAATTAAAAGTTTAAAAATCCCACCATAAACCCACCTTTAATAACCTATAAAAGGTCAAAAGGGTCTTTCTCAAAATCATTTGTGCATTTTGACTTTTGAAACTTTGTGAGAGAGTGATATTTGTGACTTTGGAGCAAGATGTCGATCCCTTACCACACCCACCAATTCGAGTGAGTGTGACGTCACCAACGCCCGATTGCTTATGGACCTCTGGTACGTACCCCTAGACCTCCACGTACTTCGTTTTTTGTCTCATTTTTTGTTCCAATTGCATTTTTTAATTTTTTTTGTAGTTTTAGTGCTTCAAGTTTGCGTTGTAGTGCTTTTACACTCTGGTGTAGTGCTTTTAGGATCTATTTTAGTGCTTCTTAAAAGTAGTGCTTTGATTAGGTAGTTTAGCGCTTTGGAAATATTAGCGCTAGGATAGGATAGATTAGCACTTACAACGTTTAAATTAGCACTTTGAAAAGATTAGTGCAATGGCAAGATAGATTAGCACTTCCAATGATTAATTTAGAACTTCTCAAATTTTAGCGCTTTGAGAAATTGTTTTGACGCTTTGACCTTCTGAAATAGCACTTTGAGTGATATGGCACTTTGATAAATTGTTCTAGCGCTTCTGAGTGATGAAATAGCACTTCTGATCTTTTAGCGCTTTGAATGCCTATTTTAGTGCATCCAAGTCAAATTTTAAACTTGATTTTGTCGATTCTAATCATGTCAACCCTTTGGTTTGATATGATTTGATGATCTAAAATAACCCTGATGATTGATTCTGATGATTGATAGATAAGAATTATTCTCATGATAGGTGAGAAATAATCTCATTTGTGATGAACCTCATGATAGGCGAGATTGATTTTGATAAAGTGACCTCATGTTAGGTGAAGTATAATTTAGATTGATAATGATGACCTCATGATCGGTGAGGTTTGGTGATGTTTTCTCATGAATTTTGATCAAAATTCATACCAAGAGTTGATTAGATTTGATAGTATAATGACCTGTGATTTTTGACATAGTGTATTGATTTTGAATATTTTATGATGATAGGAGTCTCTGGATAACCTCCAGATTCGAGAGCATTTCCCATGGACATTTGACTTGATTCCATAGTTGAAACCAGATGAGACGTAGATTATTGTTCGGTGTGGTCTTGCTTGTCTTCTTGACATGCCCTAGATTAGGATTAATCAGGGTCTTCTCACAGCTTTAGTCGAGTGGTGGCACAGTGATCATAACACCTTCCACTTACCCACTGGGGAGATGACTATCACCCCAGAGGATGTCTGGCATATTTTGTGAATACCATTTGTTGGAGAGGTTGTTGTGTATGATTCATAGGAGGTGGGTGGGAAAGATTCTCTTCGTAGAGTGTTTCAGGATGAGCATATTGCTGGGATGTGGATTCCATTGTGAGAGATTGTGGATTTTTATGCCACCTTACCTTCAGTTCTGGTAGGATTTATTAGAGGTTTCCTTTGTCCTGATCACAGTTCAAAGGGACTATCTGTCGGATGGGGCCATGTACTTTGAGAGTATGATTGTGCATGGGACTAGATATGCTTGGGGGATGTGCATGCTAGAACATCTATATCATGGCTTGCATTCAAATGTCTATTTGAGAGGGCGGAGCTTATCATTAGGAGCTACCTTGCTTCAGGTTTGGGTGTGGGAGCACATTGTTATCACATGACTAGTGCTTGTTCGAGATAGGCCTGCTACTAGGCCATATGTTTTTCAGATATAGAGGTCAACTTACCCAATCTTGGATGGGTAAGTTGGAGCATTGGAGGTGCGTACTAGATGACTTAGAGGCAATGGCCTAGCACCCATATTTGGATTGTGAGCACTGGGATGAGGATGATGCAGACATGGGATACATGTGTGATTCTATGTACTTGATTGGCAGGACCCGCTTCATTTTAGAGAGATTCCTACTGCAGAGGATCTACAGGTAGTATGGTATTGTTTAGTGCATGCCTCAGGGTGTTGCACATTATACCTGACGTCAGAGTGATGTAGCAGATTGGGGGCCATTTTTATCCTATGATACCTTAGTAGAGGGATACCACACCTTACAGCCTTCAACCTAGGACATACACCACAATATTACAGAGGTGCCAGTGACAAAGGAGTATGTGGCTTATCTTGCATTACATCCATGCCCTCGGATCACTATTCTTGATGAGCCAACACCATTACCTGTAGAGGAGGATGTTGTGGTTGCACGTGGTCAATAACGGAGATGAGTGGAGGATGTGGTCGAGGATTAGGCTGTGGATGTTGAGGTAGAGGATGTGGGTGGTGAGGAGGATGTTGACATTGAGGATGTGGAGGGTAGTGGTGAGGATGATGATAGCAGTAGTGAAGACAGTGAAAGGAGCAGCAGTAGTGATGACGAAGATGATGGCAGGGACAGTGGCAGAGGTATTGTGGAAGGTAGTATAGGTCCATCCACTAGTGTGCCTCATAAGAGGCAAGCAATGGAGACATCTTCTTTGGATTATTAGACACAAATTGCCTCCCTCCAGGTAAAGATTCAGAATCTGTAGGGGCAGCTTGTTCAGGCACAAGGTTTACTTGTGCAGACACAAATGTAGCTACAAACCTAGGCATAGGCTCATGCACAAGCCTTGACATAGGTACAGGGACAGTTGGCAGCTGCACAGATGTAGATTGCCACACTGACGACAGAGAGGGATAGTGTCAGGTAGATCGTAGAGCGGGCACAGACGAATGTGGATACTCTACAATGGATTTTTGATGGTACTAGCGTTGGAGATTATATGAGGGAGGTTCTCCATGTCGGTCGAGAGGCAAAGTTTTATAGGGTTTGTTATCATGATGCAGTCCTTGTTGAGCAAAGAGTGAGTTATTCTCCTTCATGGTCAAGTAGGACACATACCAGGACTGTCAGTGAGGGTGTGACCTAGCCGCCTCACAGAGATCCAGGAGGTCTCGGTTCATCTGGCGGTGGTGGAGATATTGGTCTCGTGATGCCTACACCATCTGACAGCATCAGATCTTAGATGTTATTATTATTCTATTTTTTTTGAGACATGATGTATACTTCGATCCAACTAAGTTTGATGATATATCTCCCTTATTTTAGACTTCACTGTATACTTGACATTGATGTTTTATATGATTTACATGATATGCAATAGACTATTATTGATCTATGATGGGTTATATTATGATTCTATGATGGATGCATTTATTTACCATGTTCTACATGCCATGTGATGATTTACTTGATTCTAGATGATCATCTGATATGATATGATGGTTTATTTAATGAATGATGTATGGATATATGATGTAGATGTATGGATGCATGATTATTTTCTTTTTATATGATGATCATCTTTATACATGAATGTGGATGTAATGATGTGATGAAAATGGGATGTCTGTTCCTATGTTGATATAAATGTGAAAATAGATGATCTGTATGATATAAATTATGAATTTATGGAAATGCAATAATATGATGTAATAATAAAATGATGAATGGATGTATGATGTATTTTAATGTATGTTAGTAATGTATTGATAATAAAATGTGAATGGATAATGTGATGAATTGATGTAATTATAATAAAATGTAAATGGAGAATGCAATGATATGATATGGGAGAAATAATTAGTGGATGGATGAAAAATGCAATGATATGATTTAGTTATGAAATTTTCTTTTAGAACTTTTATATGATATGGAGAAATATGATATGATGAATGCAAAATGATTTGATTAAAATGTATGAATGATGAATAGAAAATTCCTTCTAAGTGAAAAATGTTGATGCAACTACATGGTTGCGATGAAGTTTTTTTTTATGTCAAGTATACTCAGTCTTTTATGAGAAATGATAATCATCAATTTGAATTTTTCACAAACTTTTTGTAACAAAATACTCTGTAGATGTATAAAATATTTATGAATGTAATCTAAATTTATCATGCAACTACATGCAAACATTGGCATTTTAACAGTACTTTTTGTGCTTTGTATCATCATAGAACTTTAAAAAATGTTGAAAGTAAGTACAAGCATCAAAGGTATATTTTAGACCAATGATGACCTGAGTACGACTTCCATGATTTTTGATATTGCAAGTGAACACAAGCATCGAGGTATAATTAAACCGATATGACTTGAGAATTTCTTGTGTAAATAGACAAGGATCAATCATTTTAGAGTGTGAATTCTGAATGTCATTAGTGATACATTTGTAGAGCACGTCCCATGACAATTCACAAATTAAATAATTAATTCACGAACAGTAAACAAATGAAAATACCATTCTTCTTCCTATCTTCTCTAGTTTATTACATCATTGAGTTACTCCAAAGAAATGATAAAAAATAATCGAAAATACAACATATCCAACTTTTACTTAAAGTGTTTCAATCATTATTCAAATTAGATCATCCATCATGATTTTGTGATGTTTTTGTTATTTTCTGGGATTTTAGACCAAACCTAACCTAATAACCTATCCTAGGGGCCTCAGGGGCTGATCAAAGATTAGCCTTGCCTATGTTATACATGCAAAGACCACATAGTTTGACTGGTATAGACTCATGTTTGTGACTTTTTGAGACTGGCTTTTTGACTTGCTTTTGGATTTTTTGTTGTGATATGGATGTCCAAATGTGTTTTTGATGGTGATTGATGTTCTATACTAGGTTTCATTTCGATCATTATTTTTGTTTTGTTTTTCTAAGCTCGTTTTTTTTAATGCCCCCAATGATGTGTAGATGTTTCACTCAAGCTAGGGTGAGACATGAATATTTGCAATGATATGATAATGGATGCAAAGTGATGGTGAAAGTAACGACTATGACATGTATCCCAATAGATGGCGAAAGCTGGTTAAATCACAAATAGCACCTATTTCCAAGTTTTCACTATATGTTTTTATTGCACTTTTTCATATTTTTATGATCTCTTTTTTTTTAATTTTTTTTTTTGTATTTTTTTGTTACCAAGACGCCTGTTTGCCAGGTTTTCATCAAGGAAACCATTTTTTCGAAGTTTGAAATATGCACTAGGTGATTCAGGTGTAGTATCTTATGAGATGGATACTATTGAGAGGTTTATCAAATAAATCCACTTCAAATGTTGATAGTTGATAAGAAACTGATCCATAAACTGATATGATGACAAAGGGACCTAGCTAGTTAGGTTCAAACTTCCCTTTATTTTCTATGTCCTGCTGATTTCTAGGGTTCTCTTTTAGGACCAAATCACCAACTTGGAAGACTCTAGGATTTACCCTATGATTTTAGCTCCTTGAAATTCTTTGTTGGTATGTCGTTAGATGATTGATAGCTTGTTGATGACGCTCATCCAACAATTCTAGTTCTTGAAGCCTAGATACTCTATAGTCCTCATCTGAAATGATTCCTTTTAGTGACACACGAAGTGATGGAATCTCTACCTCAATGGGTAGTATGGCTTTCGATCCATATACCAAGGCATATGGTGTAGCTCATGTCGGTGTTCTGATGCTGGTTCTATAGGCCCATAGTGCAGGATTAAGCTGAAAATGCCAATCACGTTCAACATCGTTAACCGTTTTCTTGAGTATTTTCAAAATTGTGTTGTTAGAGGCCTCTGCTTGGCCATTTCCCTGAGGATAATACGGTGTTGAGAAATGATGTTGGATATGAAATTTTTCACACAATTCCTGGACATCCTGGTTTTTAAATGGTCATCCATAATCAATGATAATGGACTAAGGTATGCCATACCGATAGATTATGTAGTTCAATATGAATGACGAGATTTTTTTTCCAATGATAGTTGTGAGAGGAATTGCTTCTATGCATTTTGTAAAGTATTTTATCGTTGTGATTATGAACTTGTGTCCTTTGGATGAAGATGGATTTATCTTTCCTACCAAGTCCAGTCCCCATTGAAAAAAGGGCCATGTTGATGTGAATGGGTGTAATTCTTGAGCTGATACGTGGATCATATTACTATTAATCTGACACTTTTGGAACTTCTTGACAAACTAATAAGACTCCTTCTCCATACTTGGCCAATAATACCTAAACAAAGGAGATTCTTTAATAGAGTTTTACCACTTGAATGAGTTCCACAAATACCTTCATGAACCTCACGTAAGGCTTTCTTAGATTCGTTATGTTCTAAACATCGAAGAAGAGTACCATCTAGACCTTGATGATAAAGTATGTCGGTGATTAAAGTATGTCAAGTGGATTGGCGGATGAAGTTACATTTTTGGTTTCTAGAAAGATCAAGAGGAAGGATGTTGTCTTTTAGGCATGCATAGGTCTTTTCATAGATGGAGGATTCAACGGTATCTAAATGGAATATGGTTTGGGATTCTAAACTATTATAAGAAGGATTAGATACTTTTTCTACCATAAACTCATAGTGACCATGTTTCTTCGGTAATTGTAAAAGAGAAGCAATTGTCGCCATAGCATCTGCCACTTTGTTTTTTGCCCTTGGAATTTGCTCAAATTTGATATTGACAAAGTATTCTTAGAGATCATCTATCATTTGCTTATAGGGCATCAACTTCTCATCTTTCATCTTATATTTGTCATTTACTTGATAAATGACTAGTTGAGAATCCCCATATACTTGTAACTCTGTGATTTTCCATTCAATTGCCACTTTGACACTAATGATTAATGCCTCATACTCTGCCACATTATTGGTACATGGAAAAATTAGTCTATAAGATTTTGGGATGGTGTGTCCTTGGGATGTAATGAACAAAATTCCCACACCAGATCCTCTTTGTGTATATGATCCATCAAAGTAAAGTATTCATTGTTGTGTTGTTACTGTAAGAATGTCTGCATCAGGAATTTCCATTGTCATAGGACAATCATCAGTTAAAGGAGCTTTGGATAATTTTTCAACGATCACTTGACCTTTGATGGCTCTTCTTTCCACATACTAAATATCAAACTCACTTAAAAGCATGACCCATTTGGCCAATCTACCTGATAAAGTAGCCTTACTTAGTAGATAATTTAATGGGTTGATGTTTGCTATGAGCCTAATTGTGTGAGTCAACATGTAATGCCACAACTGTTGGGTAGAAAATACCACCACCAAACAAGATTTCTCAATGAAGGTATAATTTATTTCATAGCCATTCAAATTTTTTTTGATGTAGTAAATGGCGTGTTCCCTTCCTTCATAATCTTCTTGTGCCAACTGTGCTCCTAAATAGATATCCATTGTTGCAATGTATGGTATTAAAGGTCTTCCTTCTATAGGTGGCATGAGAATAGGTGGTGACATCAGATATTGCTTTATTTGGTTGAAAGTTGTTTCACACCCTTGATCCCATTTGAACACAACATTCTTATGCAATAGATGATTAAATGGGTGACTTTTGTCTACCAACTGGGAAATAAATCTCCTGATTGATTGTAGCCTTCCTTGTAGTGACCTTAGTTGATTGATGTTTCTAGGTGGTGGCATTTCCATTATTTCCTTTACCTTTGTTGGATCTACTTCAATACCTTTTTCTGAGACTATGTATCCTAAGATTTTTTCTGATGTAACCCCAAAGACACATTTCTTAGGGTTTAGTTTGACATTGAACTTTTCTAGCCTTGTGAAAATTTTGCCCAGGATATCCAAATGTCCTTCTATGGAATAAGATTTAGCTAGAATATCGTCCACATAATCCTCCATAAAGGTATGCATCATATCATGGAAGATAGTGGTCATTTCTCTTTGATAAGTTGCCCCTACATTTTTCAAACCGAAGGGCGTGACATTCCAGCAAAAGGTTCCCCATGGACATGTGAATGCATTTTTCTCCTGATCTTTCGGTGCTATCTTGATTTGGTTGTAGCCAAAGAAACCATCCATTATTGGTAACATGGCATGCCCTGTTGTTAAGTCCATGATGATGTCAATATTAGGCATGGGGAAATCATCCTTCGAGAATGCCTTATTTAGATCCTTGAAATCTATGCATATCCTAATACTATTATCCGGCTTTGACATAGGTACAATATTTGATATCCATTCGGCATAATCAATAGACCTAATGAATCATGCATCCAATAACTTCTTCAGCTCAGCTTTTACCATTAGTGTGATATGTGGATGCATCTTTCTTAATTTTTGTTTTACAGGTTTGATTCCATTAGGCAAAGACAAATGATGCACTAAAATATTTGGGTCTAAACTTGGCATATCGAAGTATGACCAAGCAAAGTTAATGCTTCTATCTTCAAAAAAATTGATAAATTCAAGTCTTTCTTGTTCTGTCATAGATTATGCCAGATGTAAAATCTTTGCTCTTTCTTTTGTGCCAATGTTTAAAAACTATGTAGGTTCCACCAAAATGTATGATCTTTCATGATAATGTTCTAGAAGGGTGTCAAATCTCCCATCTTTCAGTGCCTTAGAGAGGTTTTCACCATCCGATGTGTTCTTCTTTTTTCAAGATCTAATGCTGCCATAGAATGGTTTTCACCATTAGATCCATTTTTCTTGTGTTCTATTTTGCAATTGGAAGATTTGACACCCTCCTGTCGAACCGTGTTGTTATGAGATTTATGGATAGAACTTGTATCAGGTTCGTCACAACAAAGTAAATTTATGATAGCATCATCATTTGCAAAGATGGGTACATTTATAGGTTCACTGGGTTCCCAGTCGATAAGTTCAGGATGGACTAAGGGCAGGAATTCATTGGATTGACTTGGGTTAATGGAAGTAAGGGTTCAGACTATTATGTCATCAGAGTTTTTATTAGGGATTTCAAGGTCAATGATGTTACCTTCCTCGAGATTATCTAGTTCACTCAATGTTTGTTCATCCTCACTTGAGTCATTGATATGTTGTGATTCTAATACAAGTGGTCTAGACCTGGAATTTTGTCCCTCCTCACATGTAGGTGCATATTGTTTTATGACATCAATTTGGACATCTGTGTAAGATATATCAAAATATAGATCCCATTCATATTCATTAGAATCTGTTTCAGAGCTATCTCTTACTTGAAGGATTCTTTCAACTGCCTTCTTAGTCATTTCTTATTTTTCTTCTTCTGAGTAACCCAATCCTGTCTTATCCTTTGAATAAAGAGTAAGAGGTTGAATAGGTTCTGCCTAACTTCTTTCCTTTTTCCAACAAGTCCCTACCCTTCATAACCCATTTTTTCTAAAATAGCCTTTCCTTTGCCATACTTATCTGTCTTGATGTTGATGTTTGTTAATGTTGATGTTTCTTCATCTTTGTACAACCAATCGAGGATAGCTTTGTCTTATGATTCATCCTCTATAGTATCGGCTTTTACAAATATTTCCTCTAGAACCATGGTAGGTTGTGATGGTTTTCGTTTTATCATTGATGGTTGTCCATATGACTTTGGAGATGGCATCAATTGTGAAAGATTAAGAGACTGCTCAATAGAATATTGTCCCATGCCTTTGTCTGTTAGCTTCACCTTTTCTTGGAATTTCTATGATAGAGAATTTAAAGGATCCTTATTGTCTGTTAATGTAGATTCAACAACACTTGTATCTTTTGATTTATCCTTTTTCTCCACCCACTTGGATGTAATGTTTGGAGGTTTTTCACCATATGATGAATTTGAAGTGCACGCTTCCCTATTTTGAGGCACAAAGATGTCTTGAGAAGTTCTGAGTGTGTTACAATATTGAGGATTGTTATAATCTACTGATATAGTCACCTCTTGTCCATTAACTAGAAATTTCAAACACTAGTGATAGGTCGAAGGTACTGCCTACATTTCATGAATCCACAGATGTCCTAAGAGTATATTGCAAGTTAACTCTTTTTCTAGTACTTGGCATGCTATATTTTTCACCATTGGTCCCACTTGAATGGGCAACACAATCAGTCCTTTAGAAGATCTCTCTTCTTCATCATAAGCCTTTATTGTCATTTTTCTTCGAGCATCAATAGCATTATCTGAATACCCTAGTGCATGGATTAACTTTAAAGTACATATGTTCAAACCAGCTCCCCCATCTATTAGGACCCTTTTAACATGATGTTTGTGTATCAAAACTTTAATATGGAGAGCGGTGTTATGTGGATGATTAAGTGACACATCATCCTATTTAGAGAATGATAGATAGTGTGACATGGTCAAATGTCCCACCATAGCCTAGAATTGACAAACATCTAGGTTATTGGGTATTGTGGTGGCAACAAGTGCTTGTTCTAAAACCTCCTTATGGGATGGTGATAGTTTAAGGAGTTCAATTATTGATATTTGTGTTGGTATTTTTTGAAGTTGGTCGACAATGTTGTACTAACTTGGAGGTGGAGTGGTATTTTTAGGTGCAACTCCCTTCAAAATTACCTTGGATTGCCCTCTTGTCATTACATTAACCGGTTGATAGTCTTCTCTTTCTTTGATTTTTAAAACATTTATCTGATTGTCGGATATTTGTATGCTCGGGATTAGATCTAGTGGTATAATGTCATTGGATTTGTTGTTATCAATGTGATTACCAGTGATAGTATCACTTTCTACTTCAAAAAAACAAAATATCGTGCTATCGTAAACATGATTGAAATTTTTGCCTTTAATTTTTGTAGAAGATGACTCTCCCTCGTCGTAATTTGGTAAAGGGTCTTTAAAGGCTGTATGATCATTGTTGTTTTGATGTCCCTCTACGTATACCTTTTTTTTGTCAATCAGATCTTGGACTATATTTTTTAATTCCATGCAATCATTTGTCTTGTGTCCCTTATTGTTATGGAAGTTACAGTAATTTGTGTCATTCCACCATAGTGGTTTGACTTTTAGATCCCAAAATCATGCTTCTTGTGTAGTGATAAGACCACTTGCAACAAGTTCCCTCATTGTTGACTCTAGTGTTTGGCCTAATGGTGTGAATCTACTTCGGTTTGATGATTTTTGATATATTTGTGGTTTTGATTCTCCATTGTTTAGATTATTGTTTTGATTGATATTTGACTTGATGTTTTGGTCACTGTTTTGGTTTGTCTTTACAGTAGAGGCTATCAAGTTAAAATCTAGGTTTTCATTTTGTAAGTCATTTGCAGTTTCATTGATCCCAGTATTTCTTTTCTTTTGCTAGAATTTAGGTTTGTCATTGTTGGTATATTGATTTGAGGAGTTGGTGTTATTTTATTTTTCATTGTAGTGTTTGATCAACCCTCGTTTGACCAAAGATTCTTCGATTTTAATGCCATTTTCAATCACTTTTTCAAATGTTGGAGGACATTGTAATTCAAGCCTATAGCTCATCTCACCTGTCAGATTGTCTATGAATAACTCCATTTTCTCTTCCTCAGTTATGGAGTGAGGATACCTAGCAAATAGTCTTTGCCATCGTTGTAAAAATGACAGGAATGTCTCACCTTTTTTTTGCTTCATGTTATAGAGGTCCTTTATTATGATGTCATGTTGGATGTTAAAATAATATTGAGATATGAACCTATTGATGAGCTCTTCAAAAGTTTGTATTCCTAGTTGTAGTTTGGAAAACCATTCCATACATTGACCTCCTAAGCTTCTTAGGAATAACCTCATTAGATAAGTTTCTTCTTTCACAAATTCTAAGCTCATGGTCTTGAATTCCGTTATATGGTTGATTGGATCTGTCTTACCATTGTATTTTTCATATTTTGGGAATTCACAGTGTCTAGGGAAAGGTATCATGTCTAGTGTTGGGTCAAAAGGATAAGGACAAATGTCCTGTAATGCATACCTTTCTTGTTTCCATTTGTCATGTCTTGTAGTTGTTGTTGTAAGTTTGTATTTGAATTGTTAGGGCAAGAACTAGATCTACATTTTGTGTGTATTGTGGTATTTCAGTTTCATTTGTTCGAGACCTTGCTTCTTTTAAGCGATTGACATTGAAATCTTTTGGAATTTTGGCACCCGATTCAGCTAGCATTAGGAGACATTTCTCCATGTCTTGCTCTAAGATCTTTTCCATAAATTTGTGGAATTTTGGGTCTTGTTAAGTTGTTTGTATGTCTTTTGCCGTTATTCTATTCTTGTCATTTTGATGTAAGCTATTCCAAGGATTTTCTTCTGCCATGGTATTTGATGTTTCAAGTTCTTTTCCTAAGAGTCTCTGCTTTTGTAACCTAGTGAATATTGGCATACAAGTGTTTGTTTTTTTCCTACCAAAATTTGATCTTCTATGTCTGATAAGTGTCAAATGAATTTTAACAAAGTCAAATAGGATGATATATCCTATTGATGAGACTAGGTTAAAAATATGATTACTATGCCTCATTTCATGATAGTAGGATGATAATATCCTGATGAAGAAACTTAGCTAAATAACCAAGATTTTTTTTTTTTCTTGACTCTTTATAGTTTGCAAGCTCTGAGTTCCAGTTGAAAAGAATGTTAACTTGTAGGAACCTATCTGTTTCTGGTTTCTAGATAGTGTTTGTATTGAAAAGATACTTCTAGTTGATAAAAATCTAAGTTTTAACCATTCTGAATGATATGTTTGGAAGCTGTCTATTTTTTATTTTTTTTGGAAGCGCTAAAACAAAGTGTAGAAGTGCTATTTTACGGAAATGCTAAAATAGAGAAGCGCTATGACAATTTTTTCAAGCGCTATTTTGTGGAAGCGCTAAAACAAAGGTCAAAAGTGATGAAATTGAGGGTGTAAGTGCTACTTTGGATTTAGAAGCACTAAAATAGACCTCAGAAGTGCTAACACAGACCTCAGAAGCGCTAAGACAGAATGTGGAAGTGCTACTTTGGGTTTCAATGATTTTATCTGATTTTTCTACTCGTGAAGAGATTGTTTTTCGGGAATCTTGATTTTGACAAGATATCTCCACTAGTATTTTTCTGATGTTGGATGAGAAGCCTAAAGATTCTAAGTTTCTCTATTGCAAAAGTTGATCAGGCCTAGTAGAGTATTCTATCACTGGCTATGGGATGGAGGATTGACGAATAGGTTGACTACAATTATGATATTGTGACAGAGCTCTTCTTTGGAAATAGGGTTGTGAATAAAGTGGCTCTAAGGCATAATCACCAGTATAACCCCTAGTGAAATCATGAAACCTCTGGATGAAATTTCTATGATGAAGCAATATTTTTCTACTCCAATACAAGAAAAGTCTTATTTTTAAAATATTTTTGCAACTAAGTGGTTTCTTCAGTTTCTTAACTCTTATTTTGAGGGATTTCTTGTCAAACTTTTTGGATTTCCAATCTCTATTCATAAATTTCTCAGTTTGATTTGGTTTGTGGTTTTCAGGATGATCTTTTATCTAAGTTACAATGATTTGAGAACATAGCAATAAAATTGTAGAATAATTGTTTGTAAATCTAGAATCTAAACAGATAGTGTATGTTCAAGAACCACGAATGGTCCTTATTGATTTCCATTGGTTTTCTTTAACAAAGATACACTTTAGACATACTCACTCTTAAAGTTAAAAAAATTTCATCGTTATACTCAACAACCCACATCTTAAAATTGTGTTGACTCACATATTCATCTCACCCCCTAGAGGGTGCCCGTGTTTTTGTCTTTTCTAGGTGCGTGCTCAAAGTTGGATTTCTCATCCCTTGAGAAAATGGTCCTTGGAAATTTTATGGTGAGTGTCTTGGGGGAAAATTCTCCCCTTCCCTTACATTGCGAGTATTACAATGTTTGGTTATTGACTTAGCTGGATACTACACTATGGTTCTTAGATAGGGTTTCCATGCAGTGCGGCAAATGATAAACTCCCTCAGGAGACCTCCCAATCTTTAGAACAAATATTTTAGGGATGGTTATCTTTCACACTACCATTAAGTTGTACTTTCATCAACAAATTGCATTTTTTTAGAGTGGGTTGGAATCCTTGGCTTTAGGCATTCCCACTTAGGTCATTCTTGTAGGGTGAGTACTTTTTCCCACTACGGCAGGCCTTCTAAAGGTTTTAAAAAAAGCGTAAAATTGCATGAAAAGGAAAGGGTGAGTCTGGCACTTTGATCACCCAATTAAGGGGAGAGAATAAGCCTATTCACCTCACAAGCATAGCAAATAATGATTTATTTTAAGCCCAAGAGATAATGTACTAAACTAGTGAAGATGTTGCTTCACAAAATCATGCTACTTTATTTAATTAATGCAAAAAAATATGATGACTATCCTAGGATTGGTATATTTAAATTAAGTGTCTACCCTAGGATTGATTCTTTTTAGTCCAAAATACATAACATTTTGGCTACGGTTGCGTCGAATCCAGATAAAAAAATAAAATACAGAAGCATTGAAACAGAGTTTCGAAGTGTTGAACAGAAATCAAAACCACTATAGTTTAAATCAAAAGCGCTATAAAATTTGTCAAAAGCGCCATAAAATCTCGTTGAAGCACTATAGAAATTTTGAGAATAGAGACCAACTGTGTCATGAATGTCTGGTCAATGCGCTGAAACAGGCTGTGGAAGCACTATAGTTTCCACTTTAGAAGCACTAAACAATTCTTCAAAAGCACTATAGTTTATGTTGAAGCATTGAAACAGAGTTTGGAAGCATTGAAGTTTGCATCAAAAGTGCTATATTTTTCATCGGAAGTGCCAGAAAAACTCTCGCTCGCGCTAAAATAAACAAGCCAGAAAACTATACGATACTTTTCAAAGAAAATTTGTTAAATATGGGGTTATGCCCCACGGTGGGCACGAAATTGTAAGTGTGAAATAAGTATGAGTAAAATAACACTTCTTAATGAAACATTATATCAAATATTCTACAGTAATTAACTAATTTAAAGAGAAGAAACTTGAAAGCGTCTCATTGTTTCCTATCTCTAAAGATTTATTAAGTCAAGAAGCTCTCAGATTTAATAAGACACTATGATTGTTAAAATGACAATTTAAAGAATGGAATGATGCTAGATACAATGATCTAATCCTATATGATAATATCTAAATGATAAAAGGAAGCTAATTTAATCTAAAATAGACATGAAACTATGATGAAAGCTATAGTATGCAGTCGTGACATGAAATCTATTGCTATTTCTTGATGCTTGAGGCTTGATTCCTTTACTGCTTGATGCTTTCCTGTAGAGTAAGTTTGCATAAATTTGGGATCCATTTCCTATTGAGAAAGGTTGTATTTATAGATTCACGACAAGAGATTTGCATAGGGGCAGCAAAGTGGAGGCTTGGATTCAATCTAAAGGATTGAATGGTGAGATATTAAGAATATTGAGAAGATTTTGGGAATGGTTCCTCCCCATGAAAACACCAGACAAGATGATAGGAAGGATCAGAGGAAGAAGATTGAGATATTGATTTCCAATTTGTCTCCAATTTGTCTTCACAGCTTCCCGTGAATACCAGTTGAATTAAATTTAGACATAAATTAGACATATAATGTCTAATTTGGTAGGTGAGTGAATAGAGGAAATTTTCTTTATGCCTTTATTTAAATTAGAAAAAAGGGCAATAAATAATTTAATAGAACAAACTATAGAAGTTGTTTATTAAATTAAAATAGAATAAATATGATAATTAAACAAAAAAGTATTTAACCTTTATTTAATTAATTAAGATTGAATGATGTGATTAAAAATAGAGGAATTTGATAATTAAATAAAATAAAGTATTTAATTTTGTTTATTAAGGTGAAATAATAGAAGAAATAGAAGAATTTAAATGTGAACTATATAAATAAATATTTCTATTTATTCAATAGTAGAGGAATTTAGGTTAATTTATCAAATAAATTGTATTTAATTTATTAGATTCTCTAGACCAATTTTAGGTGTATACACTTTTAGTTAAAATTATTTAGAAAATGAAAACACAAACTTAACAACATCACAAGAAACAACTCACACAATTCTTAAACCCTTTAGTAGCGATGACTTTGATATGTTAGATGAAGCCCTTGATGACTTCATCTCACCTAGATCATTGACTAAAGCTTTGACACAAGAGGATGTAAGCATCGATAATCATGATAATCATAATTCGTCTTCTCCTGATATCTCTCCCATTGGTGACGAAGGTATCTTGCGAAAAGGAGACAATCATTGAAGATCATGAAAGTATTGATTGTCTTCCTCCTCCTCCCCCTTGCAAAGACCTTATGACATATGAAGCTAAAATCATGGTTACTACCGTACCTATTCTTCGATCATCTCCCAACACATCCCCTATGTTTTATCATGCTTTAATAAATAAGGATATGTTGGTATCAAACAACCCAATGATTGAGAGTTATAGCATCATTTCTCTCCTTCCTAATGTTCCTCACATTTGGAAGGGTCTATTTGAACAAAAAATTCCAATCATTGGTAACCATCTAATCCTATTTATCCTTCTCTTAACACCTCTCCTATGATAAATGAAGCTACTTTACCAAATCCAATCATGACATGTGATGAACCTATTTTTTTCACTTTCCAAAAAGCTCTCCTCTTATGATAGATACTATGGCACAAGAAAATGACACCTTATAGGAAAAGAATGCAATCATGGACAATCACAACAATCAAATTTCTCCCTCTCCTAATATCTCTCCTCTTAGTGAAGAATATATTATGGTGTTACAAGATCCAATTAATGAAAATCAAGTGAATCCTATGGAACAAGACACTTTAACTATTGATCATTCCCTTACTTGTGATAGATTCAATTGTGCAGAGCCAAACAATGAATGTCTTGAACATCTCACTTTTAGTTCTCCTAAAAAATCTCCTACTGAGGAAGGTATCAAGGTGCAATAAAACAACAACATGGTTTTGTTCCTTTCCAGCAATAGTAATGTGTCTTCCTTGGATAATGGTAAAATCATGATACTCAATCTCCCTTTCTTAGAGATACATCAACCCAAACCCATTAAGGTTATGCATATGCAAGTGTCCGTTAGATTCCCATCTACTATTGGACCTCCTAAGCATCCTCTAATCCTTCACCCACCTAAGAAGAATATCTCACATCACACAAGTTACCATGACATTGCTCACATCTATGATAAAGTCTACCCCATCAACGCTAACTTTGTTGAAACATTTTTTACTCGTCCACATAAATAACATTAGTTGCTACTCATTGCCATGTAATAGTTGTAGGATCCTAGAAAACTCACTATTGCATGTTTCACATCCATTGTGAGGAGCAGCATTACATCATCCATCCTAGGCTCACCTTTGTCCTACACTAAATGGGGGCATAGGGTTTAGTATCCTTGTCCTCGTATGTCACTTGACATTGTCGGTTTTGACTAGTCGTTAACCTTTCACAAACATATAAGAGCAAGCTTGGCACATGGACGACATGTCTTAAGTTGACTCACATGTGACATACTATCCCTTTATTCATGATGTAGCTTACTTCGAAAACATATGACTTGGCATAGGGCTTTCCAAGTTGGCTCTCATGGCTTCTTTCCTCTATCCTTCTTCTACTTTAAAGAAATTGCTCACAATGATGTGTAGCAACCGCTTTAAAGTGGGGGCATCCATAGACAACATCTTTTTACAAAATTTAATCACGTGATTTCTCTTTTTCCTATGATGTGTCCTCTTCTTGGTGGTGTCATTGGGTTTGATGCCTTCCAAGAGTGTACGATCAACTAAAGAGGCCTAATGCAAATGAGGCATCCCATGGATAATGATCTGACACCCTAACTTGTCCTCTCTTGGAGACATTAGGCACAATTCTCCCTTAGAAGAGGACCTTACATGAACAAAGAAAAATCCCCTTCAACAAAATCTTCACATAATATTTACAAAAGCATTGTGGTGCCTTATCAAAGTTATTAGGAGGGTAACTTTGGGATGGTTAGTATAATGGGAATCTGACACACTGGCATGACATTCTCATTATACAGTGGGAATTCAACATACTGGCATGACTTCCTCACTAAACCACTTCTTTGGACTTCTCACCCAGTGGACACCTATAAGTTTTGTCACCTGAGAGTGAGTATGCTTTTTGGAAAAACAGCCTAGATCCGATCCACAACTAGCTGGACAAATGGTCGAAGCTTGATCCAATCTTTTTACTTATGTTCTTTTCTCCCTTCTAGTTCTTTCCATCGCATGATCATGTATCTTGTTTTGTTGCAAATCATTCACCCTTCAATGTTTCCTTTTGCACTTATGTCAATTTGACTTAGGATCTTGAATCCTAGGGGCTTGACCACCTCCTTCATCTTTTTTATTCTTCACCATCCGCATTGGCACCACTTGGCTACTTTAGTGTGATTTTGAAGCAAGTTCATTCTCTCACTAAAGTGGGGGCTAAATGTGTCACAAAAAAGTGTAGCCTTGACACTTTTCACTCATTTGGGCCTTTCTTGTGGTTTTTGGCCTAATTTTGTTTGGATTTAATGTTGTGATGTGGTTAACACATTCACATTAGGTCTCAAACCTTTGCAAATCAATAATAATTCAATGGTGTCTTGCAAAGGTGTTGTGAAGTGTTGTAACACATCTTCCCACTTTTTTAAAACCCTTTCATCATAATTCAGCTAAACAATCTCTTTTTTACAACTTACCAAGCCTTATTTCAAAGTGTTGTAACAAATTCTAACAAACTCTCACACTTTCTTAGGCTTTTCATCACTAAATCAACCCTTTCTTATGGAATAATGACCCCTTAATGCACTTATAGGTCTTACTTTAGTGTGTTTTCATTACCCACATTTAATTCCCGACAACCACTCAAAATTTCCCTAGTGGACTAAGTTGCCACCTCAGGCGACTTAGTCCCATGTGGCATAAAAATTAAAATAAACTTAAGAAGCTGGTAGAATATCATCTCCTAAACCCTAAGATCAGCCTATGATGTGTTATTTTTGGGGAATTAGGACATCACATTTATAAATAAGGGTTTCCCCCCTCATTTTCACCCTAAAAATTCTTATTCTAGTCATTCACATCTATCATTCATCATTCAATCTCTCACTCACCACTCTTCTCAAGCAAGCTAGGGTTTTAGCATTCTAAGTCATCAAGACATATTTTCTAAAGTTTTCAAGGGTTGAATTCCTCCATTGTTGCAGTAACTCAAGATGATCATCATGGCAAGGTAATAAATCTATTACTTCATATTTCATGCTCTATTATCTTATGTCATTATTTGATTTAATTATCTAAAAGGGGTTTGACCAAGGAAAACCCCCATGCCCTAACATTGAACAAATGTTTCCCTCTTGGTGTGATTTACGGGTCTTGTGTGTAGATATGGAAAATAAAAATGGTGGAAAAGTCTTCAAAGTGGTCAAAACCCTAATTAGAGCTTGGAGAACATTTATAGACTAGATTTTGCAGTTTGGATCCAAAATTTTGTCAAGAGTAGAAGTATAGACCAAGGACTATAGAGTACACCTTCAGATCTCTCAAAACTTGGAAGTGGACTAAGTTGCCATGCGTGGTGACTTAGTCCTACTACCAAGCCTGAAAAGGGTTTTCTGTAGATTTGAGTACCCTTTTGCTAGAAACCTGTTCTGAAAGATTTTCTCAAAAGCTAGACTAAGATGCCCAGATTGGCACAAGTGTCCCAGTTGACTTTTGTATCAGATTTTCTAGGATTCTATACCCTCATGCCATCCCTTTTTAGCCCCCAGGTGCACACCTTTCATTTCTTAGTTTTTTGTTTAGTTTAGTTTACATTTCTAGGTCATTTGGTATATGTTTGCATATCATTATGTTTTCAAGAATAGTTCATTTTATAGGTTTTACATTAATAGTATTTGATTTACTTTATTCATTTCCAACACTTAGACCCTTCCATTTAGACACATCACACACACACCACACATCTACCCCTAATCTTGAATGTTAACATTAGTATTTTGGTATCCCTCTTTATCCTTTTAGGTGAAAAACCCTAGAAGTGTTAGAGAACCCTAATTGGGTACCAAAATTTGTGTTACATTCTGGTGAACCTAACTTTCTAACACCCTCTTGTATGATTTGGATTCCATCATTGTCCTAGAATTCTCTTGCATTTCATTTTCATTTTTTAACTTGCATTCTAGGATTTCAAATTTTTGAATTAGTGAAAGTGCATATAGGTTGCATTTTTTCATCTCAAATCATTGATTTTTTTTGAAATTCAACATTTTCATCTTAGGTCTACATCACCCAACACAAACCACCCACATTCATCAAAAAATTCTGAAAATTCTCAAAAAAATCCCCAGATGGACTAAGTCACCACCTTGGGCAACTTAGTCCCTTCATGTCCCTAAAACTGCCTTTTACAGAGCTGAAAACCCTGGTTTTAGGCTTCTATTTTCTGCCCTTACCTATCTATATCAATTGGTAGTATTTCTATAACATGCATTTCATTTTATTTAGCTTAAATTAGCTCATTTTATGCATTTCTTAAACTCCATTTTGTATTTACAAAATTTCATTTTCAAATCATTGCATAATATAATCAGTACATTACCTTGTGTGAAATATGAAAAATTGCATTTAATCCTATGTCTTTACATTTCATTTTAATTTTTCATAGCTTCTATTACATTTCATTTATTAGAAATAGCATTCATGGAACTTGTGGATAGTATTATACTTTTTCAATTTTCATTTTCTGCATTAGTTCCTAGATCATTTAATTCAGATTTTTTAGAAAACAAAAACACAAACTTAACAACATCACAAGAAACCACTCACACAATTCTTAAACCCTTTAGTAGCGATGACTTTGATATGCTAGATGAAGCCCTTGATAACTTAATATCACCTAGATCATCCACTAAAGCTATGAAACAAGAGGATGTAAGCATTGATAATCATGATAATCATAATTGTTCTTCTCCTGATATCTCTCCCAATTGTAACGAAGGTATCTTGTGAAAAGGAGACACAATCATTGAAGATCATGAAAGTAAATTGCTTGTATTCCTCCTCCTCCCCCCTGCAAATACCTCATGACATATGAATCTAAAATCATGTTTACTACCTTACCTAGTCTTCAATCATCTCACAACACATCCTGTATTTGTTATTATGCAAGTTAATAAATAAGGATATGTTGGTATCAAGAAACCCAATGATTGAGAGTTATAGCATCATTTATCTCCTTCCTAATGTTCCTCACATTTTGAAGGGTCTATTTCAACAAAAAATTCCAATCATTGGTAACCATCTAATCCTAGTTATCCTTCTCTTAACATCTCTCCTATGAGAAATAAAGCTACTTTACCAAATCCAATCATGACATGTGATGAACCTATTGTTTGTCACTTTCCAAAAAGCTCTCCTCTTAGGATAGATACTATGGCACAAGAGAATGACACTTTAGAGGAAAATAATGCAATCATGGACAATCACAACGATCAAATTTCTCCCTCTCCTAATATCTCTCCTCTTAGTGAAGAACATATTATGGTGTTAAAAGATCTAATTAATGAAAATCATGTGAATCTTATGGAACGAGACACTTCAACCATTGATCATTCCCTTACTTGTGATAGAGTCAATTGTGCAGAGCCAAACAATGAATTTCCTAAACATATCATTTGTAGTTCTCCTAAACATTCTCCTACTAAGGAAGGTATCATGGTGCAAGAAAACAACAACATGGTTGCACTGCTTTCCAGCAATAGTAATGTGTCTTCATTGGGTAATGGTAAAATCATGATACTCAATGGCCTTTTCTTAGAGATACATCAACCCAAGTCTGCTAAGGTTATGCATACACAAGTGTCCATTAGTTCCCCATCTACTTTTGGACCTCCTAAGAATCCTCTAATCCTTCATCCATGTAAGAAAAATATCTCACATCACCCAAGTTACCATGACATTGCTCACATCTATGACAAAGTCTACACCATCAAGGCTAACTTTTCCACAACTTTGTTTACACATCCACATAAACAATGTTAGTTTTTTCTCATTTCCATGTAATAGTTGTAGGATCCTAGTAAACTCACTATTGCATGTTTCACATCCATCGTGAGGAGAAACATACCATCATCCATCCCAGGTTCACCTTTGTCTTGGACTAAGTGGGGGCATAGGGTTCAGTAGCCTTTTCCTCATATGTCACTTGTCATTTTCACTTTTAACTATTCATTAACCTTTCACAAACATATAAGAGAAAGCTTGGGACGTGGATGACATGTCTTAAGTTAACTCGCATGTGACATACTATCCCTTTATTCATGATGTAGCTTACTTCGGAAACATATGACTTGGCATAGGGCTTTCCAAGTTGGTTTGCATGTCTTCTTTCCTCTATCCTTCTTCTACTTTATAGAAATTTCTCACAGTGATGGTGTAGAAACCTCTTTAAACTGGGGGCATCCATAGATGACATCTTTTTACAAAATTTTATGGTGTGGTTTCTCTTTTTCCTGTGATGTGTCGTCTTCTTGGTGGTGTCATTGGGTTTGATTCCTTCCAAGAGTGTACGATCAACTAAAGAGGTCTGATGCAAATGAGGCATCGCATGGATAACTATCTAACACCCTGACTTGTCCTCTCTTGGAGACATTAGGCACAATTCTCCCTAAGAAGAGGACCTTACATGAACGAAGCAAAATCCCCTTCAACAAAATCTTCACATAATATTTACACAAGCATTGTGGCGCCTTATCAAAGTTATCAAGAGGATAACTTTGGTATGATTAGTATAATGGGAAGACGACACACTAGCATGACTTTCTCATTATACAGTGGGAAGCTAACACAATGGCATGACTTTCTCACTAAACCACTTATTTGGACTTCTCACCCGGCGGACACCCATAAGTTTCGTCGCCTTAGAGTGAGTATGATTTTAGGAAAAACAACCTAGATTTGATCCACAACTAGTTGGACAAATGGTCAAAGCTTGATCCAACCTTTTTACTTCTATTCTTTTCTCCCTTCTAGTTCTTTCCATCACATGATCATGTATCTTGTTTTTTTGCAAATCATTCACCCTTGAATTTTTCCTTTTGCACTTATGCCAATTTGACTTAAGATCTTGAATCTTGGGGGATTGACCACCTCCTTCATTTGTGTTATTCTTCACCATCCACATTAGCACCACTTGGATGGGTATGTGCAAGATCATCATGGAAAAAATAGGCCCTTAAGTGGCAATAAAAAGACACAAAATCAGAGTTAGACAACTTGACGTAAACATTTGAATAAGTTATCTATATTATTTCAAAAAAATGTGAAAATAGAATATGTAGCAAATTGAATGTAGTTTCTAATTTACTAGACCTTTATTTTAAAAAAATAACTCTATTTGGTGAAAATTTGAAATTTCCATGTAGTAGTATTTAAATTTCGGGGTAAAAATAAGAAGTAGGTGTTTGTCTGACCACCCTAACCACAATAAAATGATAACATTTTTTTATAAACTTTTAGATATAAGTAGAGGACTCATGTCTGGATGTGATGAATATCTTTTTATAAATTTCTTCCACGTAAATAATTAATTATGAATTTTTTATTACAACTTTTAAAAAATATAAAAGCTCGTCTGTCTAACCACCTTAACTTGGTCAAAAATTCATAAAATTCAATTTTGTTTTTTTTAATCCTATAGTATACAAAGCATAGAATGTGACACATGTTTTGGATTCAAAAAATGTGATACCATTTGAAAGTTATAGATTTTTTTCAATCAGCCTATCAATCAGGACTTTACTCATAATTGTAATAGAAAATGAATAATAATAATTTATTAAATTCAAAGTAAAGCATAATTTATATTGGTGGAAAGCTGAGCATCTCCTCTAAAACCCTTTTCGTTTCATCAATTTTGGGTAAAAAAAAAGTCATCAGCCACATGGGCCATCATATGGCTTACATATCACCACTTTTTGGCCCATCATGATCCTGCACATACCCGGATACTTTAGTGTGAGTTTGAAGCAAGTTCATTCTCTCACTAAAGTGGGGGCTAAATGTGTTGCAAAAAACTATAGCCTTGACACTTTTCACTCATTTGGGCTGTTCTTGTGGTTTTTGGCCTAATTTTGCTTGGAGTTAATGTTGCAATGTGGTTAAAAAATTCACATTACTTCTTGAACCCTTGCAAATCAATAACAATTCTATGGTGTCTTCCAAAGGTGTTGTGAAGTGTTGTAACACATCTTCCCACTTTTCTAAGACCCTTTCATCATAATTCAGATAAACAACCTCTTTTTACCACTTACCAAGCCTTATTTCAAAGTGTTCTAAAGAGTTGTAACAAACTCTCACACTTTCCTAAGCTTTTCATCACTAAATCAACCCTTTCTTATGGCATAATGACCCCTTAATGCACTTATAGGTCCTACTTTAGTGTGTTTCAGAAGATAATACCGTTAATCAACATTAACCACATTTTAATTCTCAACAACCACTCAAAATTTCCCAAGTGGTCTAGGTCTCCACCTCGGACGACTTAGTCCCATGTGGCATAAAAATCAAAATAAACTTAAAAATCTGGCAAGATATCATTTCCTAAACCCCAAGGTCAGCCTATGATGTGTTATTTTTAGGGAATTAGGGCATCACATGTATAAATAAATGATTTTCCCCTGATTTTCACCCTAAAAATTATAATTCTAGTTATTCACATCTATCATTCATCATTCAATCTCTCACTCACCACTCTTCTCAAGCAAGCTAGGGATTTAGCATTCTAAGTCATCGAGACATATTTTTTGAAGTGTTCAAGGGATGAATCTTCCTCCATTGTTGCAACAACTCAAGATCATAATCATGGCAAGGTACTAAATCTATTCATTCATATTTCATGCTCTATTATCTTATGTCATCATTTGATTTAATTATCTAAAAGTGGTTTGACCAAGGCAAACCCCCACGCCCTAACATTCAACAAATTTTTCCCTCTTGGTGTGATTTGCAGGTCTTGTGTGCATATTTTTCAAAGAAAAAAGGTGGAAAAGTCTTCAACAATTTTCCAAATCTCTTCAAAGTGGTCAAAACCCTAATTGGAGCTTGGAGAACATTTACAGACCAGATTCTACAATTTCGGATCCGAAAAATTGTCAGGAGGAGAAGTGCAAACCAAGGACTACATAGTGCACCTTCAAATTTCCCTAAACCTAGAAGTGGACTAATTTTCCATTAGTGGTGACTTAGTCCCACTGCCAGGCCTAAAAATGGTTTTCTGTACATTTGAGTACCCTTTTGTCAGAAACTTGTTCCGGAAGATTTTTTCAGAAGCTGGATTAAGTCTCCCAGCTGACTTCTACATTAGATTTTTTAGAATTTTAAACCTTCATGCCATCCCTTTTCAGCCCTTAGGTGCACACCTTTCATTTCTCATCTTTTTGTTTAGTTTAGTTTACATTTCTAGGTCATTTGTTATATGTTTTCATATCATTGTGTGTTTTCAAGCATAGTTCATTTTCTAGGTTTTACATTAATAGTATTTTATTTCCTTTATTCATTTCCAACACTTAGACCCTTCCATTTAGACACATCACACACACACCAAACATCTACCCCTAATATTGAATGTTAGCATTAGAATTTTGGTATCCCTCTCTATCCTTTTAGGAGAAAAACCCTAGAAGTGTTAGAGAACTCTAAGTGGGTACCAAAATATGTGTTACTATTCTCAATAAAGCATTTAACCTATTCTTTGAATAATAGCCTTAATTAGAAACATACATCCACAAACACAACTATGGGGACAAATATAAATATCCTTGATATGTGTATTCATAATATATGCAAACCATACATTAGGAGACAATTAGCTTTAGAAAATTTTCCATTGAATTCCAAGAAATGCTAGTACTCTTATGCAAAATTGTCAATTACAAAACTAAACAAACATAAAACCCTAGAATGCCTCGACTCAATTCTTTGTAATTCATTACAAAATTCACCAAAATATATGTATAGTAGGCTATGAATTCCCTTTTATAGAATAAGGGAGCAACAAGCTTCAAGCCTTTGACACTATTCAATTAAATTTTTTAATTACATCATTTAAAACCTTAAATACGCATGAGGGAGAATTTTAGAAGATACAACCATCACCACTAAGATTGTAGAAGCATTATCCCATGTTCCTTAGAAAATGTGCATTGAAGAAGGAAATTACACATTGAAAACAGAAAATTCCTTTCATCCACTCCTTTGATTTTCCCTATCTCTCTAAACATCTTCATGTCACACCAAAATTGTCAGCTACCTATTCTTATTTGAATTTTGACCATCAGATTAGAGGTGAATGGCTTAAATTAAGTCCTCTATGAAGTTTAAATCATAACTGTTTGATCACATAAGTTATATGATCAATGATTTTCACATGCCCCCGATACATTGCATCTCCCTTCGACTACTAAGAAACAACACTTGTGATGGATTAGAGTCATGCAATGAAATGATTTTTTGCTAGTTGTCCCAAGAATATTCTTTTAATATACCTCATTTTTATTCTTCACGTCGCACATCATATTTGAACCCCAACCCTTGTGAATTGAAATTCTGATGTGAGGAGACCTTCAATCATGAGCCATTTGAAACCAAAATGTGATACAAAGGATCCTTGCGATGAGCAACAATATTGACACATGTCCTCGAATATACCCTAAATATGCCTCCTCCTTTATTGCACATCACAAATAGGCCTTGGTCTTCATGAAATACAAATGTGATGTATTGAACTTATGTGATGACTATTAGATTTCCTCTTTTCCATCATAGTTGTAGATCTTAAATATTGCACATCTCACTTCTTCATACAACTCCCTCGTTCAAATTTGTGATGCATTAGAAACTTGAAATGAACCTTGATGATGCCACATGTTGCAATCTGGAAGACTCATTGCATATCATAAATAGACCTTAGCCCTCTTAATACACAAATGTGATGTATTAATACCCTACGATGGAACATGATCTTGCCACATGGAACAATCATGACCCTTAGCACACATCACAAATAGACCTTAGCCATCCTAATAGACAAATACGATGTGAAACACTTATGAGATGACTATTAGATTTTCTCCTCTTGATTGTTTCCCATTGATCTTGGAAAATCACTCATCACATAAAGGAAGCCAACGGTGCAAAGAAGTAAAATATGATGCACAAGGAGTGTGCAATGCAATGAGAATTGGCCAGGTCGGCGAAGATGAGTGGGGATAAAACAACTTAAGTGAAGGATTACAACACATGCATAATATATTGTTTTAAAAGGTGGTCATGCCTAGGAAGATGAATAGATGATGGTTAACAAAGGCAAAGGCATGAATGAAACTTAGGGGAAAATGAAATAAAAGATGGAAATCATCAATGAAGGAAAAGGTTATAGAAATCATGGTAGTGACCGACCTAGTTCTGAAAACAACATGAAATATCGACAACATTGATACTTAGCCAAATTTTTCACCTAGTCAATAAAAGAAGAGGTTATGGTAACCATGTTGGTGGCAGAAGAAGTTTTAATAAGCAACCCAAAGTTTGACAAGCTTAGGACAACCAAATTTTCAAGTGCTTGGATAAAGATGTAGAAGATACAATCTCAAACATTGAAAATGAAGCATTGGACCAGTGAGTACGTGGACTCAAAGGCATAAGACACAACTTAGACCAACCAAAAATTGACCCAACTGGTCAACAAGCAAAAGAAAGAATGACTAAGGAACAAAAAAATTAAGGTTTTAGTAGGGTTTTAGCCCTATGGTGAACCCTATACATAAAAATTGAAAACCTTATCCCTCTCAAAACCATCAGAACACTCAAAACGTTGAGTAACTTATGACCTAGAACTTTGAAAAATTTACAAACTCCATCATTGGCTCATGTTCTAGGATGTTTTTCACCATGAACAAAGTGAGAATCCAATAATCTCTCGGTGGAGCAGACCATAATGAAGAGTAGCAATACAAAAAATCCAGACAAGGGCAGGAAAACCAAAATCCATATGTAAAGCAAAAGGTAGATGCAAAACCAAAACCTATTTACATAATGTACATGGAAAATACATACTTCAAGTGAAGTATGGCTTTAGGAATTTTCCATGTACTTGCACTTGTTAGAGCTCACCTATCAGACTTTGTAAATAATATGAATCATGTTGACTAGATAAGGCCCTAGCCATAAGGCATTAAACTTGCCATGCTTTCCTTTGTCTTCAGCCTTGGCTTTCCACATTAGGACCATGTCCCCAACTTCAAAATTTCCAGAGGAAGATTTCTTGTCATACAACCTCTTCACCTGCAACTACAAATTCAAATTCCTTTGTTGTGCTTCCCTTCTTGTTTCATCTAGTTCTATCAGAGCATTAATTCTTTGCTACATATCATCTGAGATATCATCTTAATACTATTGGATGAATTTATATACTTTACAATAAAAAAATTGTTGGCATCCTAGCCTCAATACCATATACCAAGTTGAATGGAGGATGCCCTATTTCCTTCTTGGTGGTCATTCTATCTATCCAAAGAGCTTGTCTTAATTTGGAGTCCCAAGCCTTCTTATTCTTATCAATCACCCTTTTGATGATCTTCAACAAACTCTTATTACTAAATTCAGCTTGTCCATTACCCTGAGGGTGATAAGGGGATGAGTAGGAAATATGTATTTTATACTTGTAGAAACTTGTAAATTATTTAGATCTGAAACACATAGCATTATCTATTACAAAACAGATGTCCCCAAATAGAGCCATAGGCGGAACATTTTTCTACTTGTGTGACCCCCCATAATAAATGCCTCATTTTGAAAAAATTAGCTAAGTATGGAAATTTTGATGTTTTGGTATTTCACTTAACTTCTTCCTCTCATCCTCCCTCTATCGCTCTTGCTCTACTTCTTCTTTTCCCTTTCTCTCCATATCTTTCCTTAGCATTTTGAGTTTCACCCATCGGGCTTAACCCTTACCCTCTCCCTCTACCGCTTCCTTTTCTTTCCTTCTTTCTACCCCTAATCTGATCTCTTCAAAATTGGTTGTGTCGATTTGTCAAGGATTAGACATTGGGCTTACCCTTTGCCTCTTACCTTGGTTAGGGTAAGAGGTAATCCCTTCATGGGGGTTTTCTTCATTATTTGAGTGCTCATTAATATGGTAGCTTGGCATGGATGACTGGAGAATTTATAGTGGGATTTCCTCTTAGATTTACATGTCTAGGAGTTTGCACGATTTTGCTAGGGTTTCAACATGGATTTTGTCCCAATGGTGTGAATTCTTTCATTTTCATGACCTGCTACAAGACAATAGACACTTGGGTATGTGGCTCAAGAAACTCTTCTTCCTTTTTGTTGTCATGGAGTTAATGCATATGATCAATTAGTTCTAAACAATGGATTTTTTCCAAGGTATGATCAGATTTTGTGGCTTGGGTTAGTTTTTTTGTTATTTTGGAAAACCCTAGTTGGGTTAGGGTTTGTACCTTATTGGTTTTTGAGTTATGCCTAAACTATAAAGGCAAGTTTTTTAGTCTTTCAAAGGGAGATACTTCTTAGTTTTGTAAGTATTTGTATAGGTCTTAGATTGTATAGTTAGCTCTTCTGAAACTCAAAGAAGAAATGATATAAGGTTTTTCACTATAATAACATTAGATGAACTTAATGTACATTGTATTATATCTAGTGTTGAATATTAGTTTATCATTTTCTCCATTGTTGTACCTACTACTTGGGTGATCCCACAACAGTGGTTTACAATTTTTGACCAAACTGGACACTGAAATTATTATTTTTAACTAAATCTTGACATTCATGCACCTATAGCAGCTAAACCGTGAGGAATTTGAAGATGATGCAAACTTGAGTCTCGTCAAATTTTGTCTGTAGATTCTAAAAAAAAAAAATTTAAATTTTTGGAATCAGATTGCACTTCTTTTTCCATCTCCCACTAAAACTGGTTTTTCCAAAGAATAGCATTTTTAAAAGTGACACACACCGTATAACGCATAAATTTTTTTCCTTGAAGGATAAAATTCTAATTCTTTTGAATTTAGATTTTTAACTCCGATATCTAGTGCTTCCACTTGGTTAGATAGTTTTTTATTGAATATTTTTTCTTAAATCAAGTTTCAAAGTCAAACCAATTATAGTTCAAACATAGCGCAACTGTATAACACGTAACTTTTATTGTATGTATCGAAATTCTTTCTTTTTTTTTGTTGGATCAAGGACTCCAATATTTGGTGCACTCATATTTTTCAAAAAAAAAAATTGATAATCTTCTATTTTCCACATGTGAAGAATAGAGAGCTTCATTTTTGATGAAAAACCTATATTTAATAAAACTTAAAAAACAAATAGATAATAAAACCAAAATATATTAAAATTATATTCGTTGGATAGCTCGTTATGAGGGCTACCTAATACTATCTGGGTTTGTGAAGTCTCCTCCCTCTTCATTCTCAAATCGAGCTTCGAAGTACAAAATTCTGCACAATTTTGGTGCCTCAGAGGGTGGAGGTGAAAAAAGGGTGGTTCAGTCAAACATGGGTTCGACCGAACCACTTTGAAATATAATTTAAAAATGTATTTCGTGGGGGTTCAGCCGAACATGCAAAATGGGTTCAGTCGGACTCCCTGACATGAATCAATTTTACCGTTTATTTTCTTTTTCCTCCCATTTTTTGATAGTTTTATTTTATAATATATAATATTCATATAAATCTAAATTATATTCTTTTTATATTATAATATAATATAATTATTATTACAATATATTATAATAATAATATATTATTATTATTATTATATATTATTATTATTATTATATATAATTGTTATTATTATAATATATAATTTTTATTATTATAATAAATAATTGTTATTATTATAATATACAAAGTATATAGATAATTAATATATAATTATTATTAATTATATTATTATTACAATATATTATAATAATAATAATATATAACTATCATTAATTATATATTATTATAATATATAATTAATAATATAAAATATATAATTATTATTATAATATATTATAATATATAATTGTTATTATTATAATATAAAAAGTATATAATATAAAAAGTATATAAATAAAAAGTATATAATTAAAAATTATATATATTAGAAACAACTAAAAAGCATTTTGGGATGAGTTTTGGATTGGGTAGTTTACTTGAGGGCAGGAACGATTCAAACAAAAAAAAATCTTTGAGATCTCATCTAACAATATTGGAATGGCACAACCTTGTTTCGTTGCCCCTCATCCAAGGTCTAATATGAACACATGAACATCTACAGCTCTGCACCCAAGCTCTCCTTAATGCTGGTAGAGCTGTTCTCTTCAACCGAAAATCATAAAATCATGGGTATTGATGTGGAAATGCGTATTAATTTGATTTCCTTATGGGAATTTTGTTTTTTTATAGATATTTAAGTAAGTATATATTTATGATGGGCATTGTTAGATAGACAAGTAGCTTGGAAGGAAAACGAGACATGTTTGGCAGCAGCGGTGGAGAGTGTAATGCCCCGCCAAGTAACCCTAAAGGAAGTTGTAATTAACGACTTAAGCGAACCAATTTTTATTTTTTATTTTTAGTGTAATTAACATACACATTCACTTACTAATAACAACAACCTTTAAGGCTACAAGGTTGGGAATACTTAAACCCACACATACATATTACATATAACCATAGCAATATATATTTTATGAAATAAACATCCTACAACATAAGGATACCACATAGCATAATAAGATAAACATCCAAGATACAATTTCATAATCATTAACTTAATCCAATAGTTACATCTCTCATTCCTAGAATGAGGCAATAGTACATAAGTGTTACAATTACATAATTCCACCTCGTAAATACATGAGGGGTAAATAACTAATTACAATGCAAGAATAAAACACAAGAACTGTGAGCTATCCATCTGGATGTTTTGCCTCCATGTACTGAAGATCAAGGGGGACCCAACGGTTTATGGTGCATGTTCCACCCAACCAAGTGGTACCTGAAGGCCCACACCCCATGCTAGGAGATAGTAACAACGCAACATGGACAAAGAATCTACTACCTCAAACCAAAGGCAGACTCATACTGACACATATTGACATAATCATAAAAATGCACAACACAAGTACAACTCACACATCACTGACATAGGTCACATTGCTTCCAGACATAAAACAGATCAAGTATGTTCAGAGAACCATACACATAAAACATATACCAACTATTGTCCTAGATAGAGTGTCATCGCATAGTTAGTCATGAGATCTCCTCTGGGAATTCTTCATAGGCTCTGGTAATCCTGGTGACCTCAACCGAACCCCGGCCCTCATGCTCACTCATGCGGCATCAAATACCTTTCGTAAGGACAAGATAGATGACCACACCATTCCAGGCCTTCTCACTCATCCCAAGTCTAAACGAGCCCTTGTGTCTATGAGTGAGGCTTAATTATCTTGATTAGTGTGAAATGCATCCTAATCATCTAAGTACATTAATTTAATTATCACTTGATTAACTCACTTCTGAAGGTTACTTGGTTTACCTCTTTGGGCTCCGATGCCTAACAGAAGCCACTCTTCTATTCAACAACACACACCCAAACAATCCACCAAAGGAATCACAAGTGCATACAAACTGGGCATCATAACCACTCCATCTAAAGGAGGAAAAAAATAATAGAACTCACTCCAAAAATCTTGGAGGCAACAAACACATAGTCCACTCCTTTCACAGGAGGTACAAAACATCCCCGTTCGTGAAAATCGGGTAAATACTGAAAAGACACTGTGCAGTACCCAAGGGAAAAATAGCTGGTTGACATAAAGAAACTGACAACCCTCACCCTCTAAGATCCTCTGGAAGACTTAAAAATTTGGACTAACACTTAATCCCATATCCCACAATGCAACTTGATGACATAGCTACAAAAGCATTCAAGTCATAATTCAAATCTAATATTTGGATTTCCTAAATCCATACTCATCCAATAGGTAACGTTGACAAGTCAAAAGCACGATAACTAGATCATCTGAAATAATCATTTAATCCTATTTCCTCTTTCATTATTGGAAATCTAAAACAATTAAACTCACTTCCCTTTTTGAAATATAGAGAAAATAAAACATTTAAGGCAATCACGAGGATATCTCTATTTTTGGATACTCTAAATCCATATCTCTTTCATATTTCATTCTCAATAATTAAATTGCTCTAATAGACAATAAATAAGTTAAAATAACTTATTGCCTCATCTATATAACAACTCCTTAATTAACTTTTAAAACAACATAAATCTATACAAGTAAATCTTTCCAATTTTCTAACCAAAACCTATACCTCATTCAATTTTCCTTTCAAAACATGCAATTTCTTTAATGTATAATAAATTATCTTCTTCCTTATCTAATTTACCATGCATTAAAATCTTATCCTTTAAAACTTCATTCAAAACTAGATCACATGAAATTTGTAAAAATAAGATAAATATTGAATGTACACCTAATTGAAATTACTCATGTAATATATACATCAAATATATATTAATATATTTTACTAAACAAATACATCATTTAATAAAATATATTAATATTCAATCAATAACCTCCAAATGCTTATGCTATTTAAATATTTAAATAAAACTCAAATGTTTTAAAACATCCTTTCTTAATATACAAATTTACACATTTTATTAACAATATATATTTAAATATTAAATATTATCAATTTTTCCATTGTAATTAAATATCAAATATATATATTTTATTCATATTATAAACAATGTATATTTATTAAATATATTTAAAATGAATATTAAAAGAGTAAATAAAATCCAAAAGCAAACTAGGGTGCGGACTGGTTTTAAATCCGCAGTTCTCATAAATTAGTGGTAGCCCACGGACAAAAGAAACCCCAATGTATTTGGGGGAGGGGCAGCGGAATAATCCAACCGACCCTCTTCCCAAATGCAATGGGCGACAGCAATGAGGGGATGTGGAGGGGGTCTCCCTCCACACAGTCGCTCCCATATGGGTGCAGCTGTGGGGAGGTAGATCCTCCCCAACACCCAAACCCCTTACAATATAAACAACGAATTAAATTTGCTTAAAAACAACGACGAGGGTTCGCTAAAAATAGTGAATAAAAGATCTCGCCTCCCATAAAAAAATAATGGGTATCGCCGTACGGATGGCGCAAATACAATTTAAAATCAATATTTTATAAAACAAGCCAAAATTGTATATATATATATATATATATTATATATATATATATATAAATAGATTTAATATAACAAACAAATTGGGGAAATTTAGTGATAATATTCATCTACAGGTGAAATTATAAAACTTTTCCAGAAAATCCAAATTTCACAGAGGCTTAAAAAACTAATTCTTTTGAACCATTTTCTCGAATTTGTGAACAATAAAACTAAAAGGATCAAAATTAAAATCAAAAGTTTTTAAATCCTCAAGGTTTCTCCACCTAATTTTTACAGAGGTTTTTGAAATAAATTGATTTTCTATAGAGGTTTATACAATCTTCCCCAAATTTCAGATTAATTTAAATCTAATTTCCATTAACAAATCCAAATTCCCAATGAATTCAACAACAAATTCTTTAAACAATATAAATTTGTTTTAAAAAAACAAGAACAAGAAAAACACAGAACAAAACCTAGATTTTGAAGCTACGAGAAAAGATGAATTTTTGATGCAAAGCCTCCTCCAATCTCACGAATTCTCTTCTACTATGCAATGAATCCAATCCAAAAGCTCAACCAATTATAAACAGACTTTCCTCAAATCGATTCGACAATCAAAAATTTCTTCAAACCCTTCTCTGTGCAATTTTCCCCAAAATCTTCCTTCCAAAATCTTCTCTCAGCCTCCATGAATTTTCAATAATCTCTTCTTAATAATTAAACATCCACTTCAATCCTAAATCAAAATATCTTAAACAACCAAATATAATTTTGCATGCAATATTGAAAATTAAAATATTCACTTAATTCCCATTTTCGAAAACCAACTTTAAATTTAAAATCCAATTTCAAATATCTTTCATTTTAGCTTTTATTTAATATAATCCAAATAAAACTTAATTAATTAATTTTAATTATTTAATACCTAAATTCAACCCTTTTGAGATTTAATTTAATTTAATTTAATTAATAAATTTAATTTAATTTAATTTAATTTAATTTAAATTAATAAATTTAATTTAATTTAATTAATAAATTTTATTTTATTTTATTTTATTAATAACTTTAGATATAAATTCCAAGCATAATTTTTAATTTAATATAAAATAATCACCACTTTTAACCAATGCAATCATTCTAAAAATTGATTAAATAATCACACCCATTCAGAATCAAATAACATTAAAATAAGGTAAACTATGACTCAACAAACGAAATTGATGACACACTAAGGCTAGGGCGTAGACTTGACACATGTTACCTAGATACTATCTCTCGTTCAACTTAACCATTGGATCGACATGCTCAAACCTGTGAATCCAGGTGGAGTCGATGTCATGTACCTACAACCTAAAAACCAAACAAACAACATCATACAATATATCTAGCATATAATACACACCGTGAAGAAGAAATAACGGATTCGTAGGGCGCTCGTAAGTGAGTGATGCGAAACCATCCTCTTCACCAATACACTCATCAAAGACTAACACTTCCATCATAATTCCAATAATCTCATAAGCAATTACATGTTATATCAACTAGCATCCTTACACCAATTAAAGCATGTAAACTAAAGCATCAGATAAATCAAATCACATCACATAATATAGTCTATCGCTCAATGAATAGCAACCAAATACACACGCAAGATAAAGTATTTGAATATCTAGAAACATAAATCAATGCAAAACAAGGACACATTGTCCAGTCCAGAAAGAAAAACGGAGGGATGTTATAGAGAGTCTCAGCTTGGGATCTACAGAGAAATGAAGAACTGTGAGAGCAGGTCTGGTAGTGACAACATCGAAGGGAATGGATTTGGTGATGAGTAGGAAGATAACCATCCCAAAAAGAGGTGCTATCACATGCATACTTAGAAAATTTAGGAGATGGAAGCATATGCCCTTTTTCACTAAACAATTCAATACTTGTCATTCATTGAGAATTGTTGTTTCTAACTTTATTGCTATTTTGGGTTTTCTACAGGCTTTTCAAAGAGTGCCCTCACCCGGATTAGAAGCAAAGGTAGATTAGATGAGTAAGCAATTGGGGTTTGCACCATGCCAGATTAAGTTCTGGTTCTAGAATCGGTGAACCCAGATGAAAGTATGTGGGGATTAAGAAAATGACCAAAAATTTGTAGTAATGTTGCAAAATTGATGAACTTTAGGGTTTCATTCTTTATTCCTTAAATTTTTGTAATCATGGCTTTTCAAATCTTGGATTTTTAGGCTCAACATGAGTGTCATGAAAACACTCTCCTCAGGAAGGATAATGAGAAGCTTTTCTTGGAGAACATGGCAATTAAAGAATCCATGAGGAATCCCATATGCACCAACTACGGAGGACCTGTTGTTATTGCAGAAGTGGGAGAGGGTACAAGGGTTTAGGGTTTAAGGGTTAAGGGTAGAGGGGAGAGAGGGAGAGGGGGTAGGAGGGAGAGACTTGAGAGAGAGAGGGGGGAGTGGGAGAGAGATAAAGGGTAGGGGGTACAAGGGTTTAGGGTTTAAGGGTTAAGGGTAGAGGGGAGAGAGGGAGAGGGGGTAGGAGGGAGAGACTTGAGAGAGAGAGGGGGGAGTGGGAGAGAGATAAAGGGTAGGGGGTACAAGGGTTTAGGGTTTAAGGGTTAAGGGTTAAGGGTAGAGGGGAGCTCGAGATAGAATTAGTGAGTGACTAAGAGAGAGATGGTTTAAGGCTTTAAGGCTTAAGGTTAGAGGGTAGAGGAGAACTTTCTATTTCCATTTGCGGTATTTTTTGTGAATTAAATTGATGGAAACTTTTTTTCTTTTTTTATTTGGTTTATGTTTTAAATATGTGTACAATAATTTTATAATTAGATAATACTTAATTTTAAAATTTACATAATTGCCCATGGAGCAATTTGATGGAATAAATATAATTTGTATATATAATTGTATATAAGATTATTGAGCTTAATAATTCCATGAAACAAATATAAGTTGTATATAATTGTAATTTAGGAAAAATGATTTTAAAAAACTTCACTAGGTTTCAAATAAGTATTGAAAGAATATATATGGGTTTACATGCAAGCAAAAAATGTGAGAGATGATGCTATCAAAGATTCTTGAACTTAAGAATTTTTCATGGAACAAATATGTACATATAATTGTAATTTACACAAAATGATTTAAAACTATGTGTAAAAGTTACTATAAGTTCTCACTTGAACATGTATACGGTTACAAGTGAACTTGAAAATCATGGATATAATCTAATTCAAAGATTTTGGTTCAGCCCGCTCTTCAATAACATGTAGAATTTTTTGATGATCATCACTATCTAGTCTCCATTTTCTTCGGCCATGTGCATGTGGAACTACATGAAGATGTAGGGTGGTAGTAATTATCAAGTGACTATATTGATATGCCTTGTTATCAGGTTGATAGTCAACAAAATGAATCCCATGCTGAACAACTTTGACTTGTTTTAGATATGTCCCTTGCACTACAACAGAACCTGCATGGTAAACATGAACCTAAGGTAAGACATATGAATGTGTACAACATTTTTGTGCTCAAGGTTTGTACAATATATATTTAAATGTTTATAATGTAATGTGCACATGTGAACACAATGTATATATAATTTTAAATTCAAACTCACTTGTGGGAAATGGCATTCCATCACTTGTTTCAAGTTGTGTTAGCTTATTCCTCTCTTCTGTGCAATGCAATAAATAATAGCTAACACCTTCGATGTTTCCAGACTATGCTATGACTGCAAAAACATCTCCTGTACACCAATTTACACAAAAAAATCTTAAAAAATTAGAAATGGCTCTAAAGATCATTAACTAGATATATATATAATATTTGAATTATTGAAAACTTACACATACATACCTTTTCTAACCAATCCTGAAATATGGTCATAATCAATTGAAATCAAAGGAATGTGTTCAAATATTTCTTCCTCATTTTCAACATAAGTTTCTGATACAACTAGTGGCACCGTATCCCATTTACCAACATATTCAAGTTCTTGGTTGTTGCATGCATGATCACAGTTTCTTGCAATGCACTCATTGCAAAAACAAGAGTAATCCCTTTTGTGTAATGTCCATCCATGGTGACTATCTTAACTCCTAACACAATGCAAAGATCTTGTTTTTTCTACCCTCTTGAATCCATGCATCAATCTTCTGTCCACACCTAGATACATGTACAATAGCAAACTTATGTGAAAAAACATGTATGTATATATATATATATATATATATATATATATATATATATATATTAAATTTAAATAAATTCAAATTTTTGAAAATGTAATTTATACATACCCAATATCTCCCAAAACACTCTATGTGGAATGTGTCGGTTTGTTCTTGAAGATGTGTCGATCACATTTGATGCAAAGTGTTCCTTGCACCATTCAACAACATCGTGTGCATTATCTATATGATCTTCTGGATAACTCATTTGATGCTTTCTTAAAGCTCGTTTGATGCAAGCTCCTGTTCCATCATGTTCACCTTTTCCATGCCCACTCTAAAAAAAACTCCAAACATGTGGTATTTTGTAGATTTTATGATATCTACAAAGTGCATAGAATGTTCATGAAGATTTGAATTGTGCCACACATCCATCTGATCATACAAAATTATTTTTAAATTTTACACCCCTACTTGTCAAATTCTCAAAAAAATTGTAAAGCAATGTTGGACAAAAAGCGTGTCATGCTCTTTATCATCACTAATATAAAAGTGATATTCTTTCTTGATGACTTGTTCTTCATCTGTACTCTCAACACCATCCAATTCTAATTGTGCATGTCGATAACACACATGAACCATAATAGTGATCTGCTTTGAAAAGTAATACTCTGATTGAATCTCCTTTTGAGATCAAGTTCCTAGCAACATCTTCAATCATGTCAGAACGGGGAGCTCTACACATAATTTCCCAATTTCCTTCTAAACTCTCATCCAAAAACTTTCTCTTTTTCTCATACTTTATTAATGTGGTTCTACTATAACCAATTTCAGCCGAAAGTGCGGACATTTTTCTTTTTCTTGCTATATTGTTATGTACAATAGATGTCAGCATCACCCTTCTTGTAGTGGCCGTATCCACTGATCGAGATCCTTTCCCAATGGAATCTAAACCCTTTTTAACATTTTGAGCAATATCCTTTTGTAATCCCATGTGTTTCTTCTTATTTGATGCTGAATGTACACCCAAAAATTGTAATGAATCTTTCAGCTCATTACGAAGAAGTAAACGTGATAGCAATTGGGTTTTTTCAAGTGTATCAAGATGATTGAAATGATCATTGATTATTTCATTTACAGATTTAGTCATTGACCTCTTTCTCTTATTATAAGGATGTTTGACATAATATTTTAGTTTCTCCATATCCATTTCAAGTAAATGATCTAAATTTCTATAAGAAATTTGTTTCATCACCTTTTCAACTATTTTTATATGCTCATGCATACCAGTAGAATGAAGTGATCCTGAACCCTCTCCAACATGCATTGGGTGAACTTGGGCCTCCTCCTTATCTTCAAGGTCCATGTGTTATTCAATGGATTCATTTGATCCAATATCTAGATTTGGCTCGACTTCAGCATGAGAACTTCTTGCTTGTTGAGCCCTTTCTACATGTTAACTTTTTTTTGCAAATAAAGTGAGAGATGATTCTATATAAGTGAAGTTTATGTATGCAAGCAAACAAAGTGATATAAGATATGATGCTATAAGTGAGAGAAGTTTCAGCTAGTTTTATATGCTCATCCATACCAGTAGAAGGAAGTGATTCTGACCCCTCTCCAATAAGAATTGTTTGAACTTGGGTCTCCTCCATAACTTCAAGGTCCATTTCTATGAAAGATGAGTACTTTTTAGTATTAAAGTTTCTAAGTTAAATCTAACATGGTTTTCATAATTGGAAATATATTTATAAGCAAAACAAATTGAAGTGTTAATAAAAGTCCTAAAAACACACTTAAGAGATAGAGAGAGAGAGAGAGAGAAGAAAAAAGCATGTACCTTGTTTCTTTCTATTATAATTTTCCAAGTTTTGTTCACGCCTCTTTTGTTCTTCTTCTTTTGACATTTTCGTTGAGACGCATTTTTTCTTTTTCTTTGTTGTCCCATTTTATTCTTCAAGTTAAAGATGACTCGAAAAAAATCCCCTACCAACTTAGTTAAATTCTCCTCCAATATTTTCCACCTTGTTAAATGTTCAAAAACCTCTTCTCCAAAATATGTGCTCCAAGTGATATAAATGTGAATTAATCTTGCAATTTGATATGGAAATATGAAAAATAAGCGTGTATTTATATGCATATGGGAAAAAAATTATTCTAGTGTATGGAATAACTAGATCCTAGTTTAAATGAATCAAGTGGTAATCAAACAAGTTATTTCATTGTGGAGTTTGTTGTTATTTAATTTATAGATATGCAACATATCTAGTAATTTTAGAATTTTGTTACTTGTCAAAAAGATAATAGAGGTATAATTTGAATTGAATTTTCTTAATGTTTCAAAGAATAAAATTTTCCTATAATTTAATAATGGTGTAGATTAAGAGATTATTTATGAAATAATTTAACATAAAATTTTATAACTTAGAGGGAAAGTGTTTGAAGGATGGTATATTTAATTATAAAAGGAATGTTCCTACCTAGATTCTTTATAATTTTATATTTTGTTCTCAACTCCTCAATGGTTCATGTTAAGTAATTTTTAAAAAATAGGAGTTTTGTGTACCACAAAGTGATGCACTTTATTTTTTCTTACTTTCTATCAATATTTTAATTTAATCATTTTTATCAAATTTTAAAACTAGAAGAACATGTCCAAATTAATAAATTATAGGCTCAAGTAAATACACTCATTTATAAAATATCATTAGTTTACCTGAGCTTGGGAGTCATTTATTTTATAAATTTTGACTGTTTACTATAAGTTATTCAATGGGCATGCGTGTGCAAAATATTTATTGTGATCAACATCAATGAACTTAATTATAAAGTGGCATTCATTTCCTAAAATTCTACTCTAGAGAGATCAAATGTATATATCATATAAGGAAATGTAAGTTGTAAGAGATCATCAAATAAGAAAATGTATGTATATTGAATATAAGCAAATGTATACATATATCATATAAACATGTAAACATATCAATATTGATCAATGTATAAACATGTAACTTGTTATAAGCAAAGTGCCAAATGTATGTATATCATAAAATCAAATGTAAGTTAGAGATCATCAAATGTGGAATACTAAAGATCATCATATAAGATCATCATATAAGCAAATGTCAAATACTAAATATCATCATATATAGAAAATGTAAGTTAGAGATAATAAAATATAAAATACTAGAAAGATCATCATATAAGAAAATAAATGTAGTAAATATCATAAATCTAATGCAGGGCCTAATATGAATGTCGACTCCTAGTTGAATGATCATCTAAATGAGAACGGTCCTGCTCTGATGGATGTGCTGAGCCCTACAAATAAAATGGTGTACAAAATGTATTAAATACATATAATTTATATTAAATATGTATATTTTTAAATATGTATCTAGATCTATGCATACATATTCATGTACATATACACATGTATATATAAAAATTTAAAAAACACATGTCCACTAGTAGCAGATTCATCCACAGAGTCACGTCAATGTACACGATCTAGAACAAGGCTAGGAGTGACATGAGGTATGTCCACCTACAATATATATATTCATATATATCAATACATGAATATCTAGTTAAAACTAAAATATAAAAATAATTAAAAAGTAATTGAAACATGCACATGCACACATACATGCACATCATCTGATATCGGATGACCTAAGTCCTCTGAAACGGTTGCCTCCACCATATCAACTATACGGTCAAGCAATGAACCAATATCTGCATCCATCTGATCTATCCCATGTCATGCCAAAAATGATGAGTGAAGAAGACTATGTAGGTGAGATGGCATCGGCAATAACAAATCGGCACCAATCAACATCTCAGTAAAACCCATAGTCTGTGCAACTACCGAATGATCAGATGGTGGATCCTGATGTGCACTAGTGTTGGGTTAAGAGTGATGGGATCCTGGAAGTGAACGAGCTTCGTGTTCCAAATGATCTCTAACATGCTCTACATTGATCCCATAGTCTAATGCAATGAAGGCATATGCCTCCAAGAGGTCCTCAGCCAAACAATGTAGAGTCATGCATGCCATATCTCCTGTAAGTGCCTCAAGCTCTGTGGGAGTAGGGATGCCTGCTACTATGAAAGGATCCATGGTGATCCACTGTGCTAAAAATGGCATGGATCGGGGACGTCTAGACATCAAATACTGACCTACACGATCAGTAGATATCCTAGTGGTGGCAGCTACAATGTCACCTACAGTGTCAATTGCTTCCTTTTGGGAAGCAACGACAACCTCATCTGCTATGGGGGCTAGGTCTGGGGTGAGAGCAAGGGACCTCTCGCCAACCAATACCCTAAACACTAGGGCTATTCTATCTGCTCAATGATAAGTGGGCCTATCGGCAATCCTACCACACCCCTGACCAGCATATGGTGGAAGCATATGGTGGAATGTCCAAGTAGTTGACTTTGAGGCCCAAATGGACCTCAGCATACAACTGTTGAACAAAATATAATGGAATCTGGTCACTGTTTGGGTATTGACCATGTGCTACAAGAAATCATGGGTAGATCAATGAGGCCATAGCATGATCAACACATCTAGTGACCTAGTATGCCCTAACCTTACGTGCATTTTGATAAAATGGAAAACAATTGGTTTTTATCATTTCTTTAGTCACACTATCCTGTATTTGTTTAAGGGGAACCTCACCATGTACTTCTTCCCGCATGTAGGAAAGAATAGCAGCTACTCTATTTGGAGAAAATGCACTAGTCTTCTCAAGTTCATATCTTAGTTTTTCTAGACAATGTAATATTGACATGCATGGTTCAAAATATATCCCTAGGTTTGCACCCTGCGCTAATGAGTCTTTCAATTTCTTAATCTCATTAGTGGTATTTGCAAACAAAGATTCTAGAGGTGGAACATCTGCATTTTCCATGTTATATATGTATGTACACCTAAAGGAGCAATGAGACCTTGGTTTAAATAATATATCTAGATATAGGGAATAGAAATCTAAAACAGTTCTAATAATTCATCTACTCATCAATAATATTTTCATACCATTAACAAAAAACATGTTCAACATCTATTATAGTTTTTAATAATCAAAACATTCAAATTACTAGATTGCACATAAAACATAATCTAAAACAATTCTAAAATTTAAATTTACAAGTGTGCACTCTAGTACAAAATGTGCCATTAAAGACAGTTTAAAAAACATTGATAAAGGTTGCATCTAAGATTTATTTCCTACAACTATTAATAAAGGGAAAGAATCATTAATTAACATTGGTGGTCATGTAAAATCAATTTAGTCATTATTGGAGGCACAAATAAGAGAAGAAAATGAGAGAGATGATAAGCTTGTAAATATGATTTCTAAATTATTGAAGCAATATTTTGATAAGGAGGAAACCAAAAAATTAGAAATAAACTTCCTCATATCCATAAAGAAAATTTGATATGAGGAAGAGACATGCACATAATATTTATCATGAAAGTTACCATACAATGTACAAGAACATGATACTAAGGAATAAAGGTTTCTTATAAGTGCACAACAAACCTAGATGAAGATTTAACCCTCGTGCCAAAAAAAAAAAAATGAAAGAATAGGAGAAAATGAAGATTTAAACTTTGTACATAATTTTTCTATTACCTCAAATCTTCCACCAATATAAATTGAATTAGTGATTAAACAAAATAGTAAACTTATAAAAATTGAAAATTGAATAAACATTAATTTACCCTTCACTTTCACCTAATTGAATGATTCAATTGATCGCATCATTTAAGTTTTAGTGAATATAATGAGGTCACATCTCAAATCAATTATCAATTATCTAAATTATCAACTTTTTGAGAAATTTTGTGATTTTGTGAATTTGTGAATTTGTGACTTACGACAAGAATAAAGATGTCAAAAACTACTAGTACAATCTTTATTACTTAATTTATTAAAGTTTTAGGAGATGTTATTTTCAAAGGACAAAATAAAAGAAAAGGTTAAATATATGAGAAATTTTTGTTTGTAAATATTTTATAGATTTTATTGATTAAGATAATTATTAAATATTTTCATAATATTCTTATAATAAGAGGTGCAATAACTAACTCATCTCCTAAAATTTGGCCTCGAGTATAGTTATAGTGTGTCAACTTTAAACTTAGACAACTATACGCAAATTTATATTTTTATTTGTGATAAAAATTAAAAGATCATTATTTAAGATTTAAAATGATATTATCTTTATAAAACTATTTAATTATAATGGCTTTCATAACAATTTTACTTAAATTTATTATCTAAGTCTAATATTATTTTGTTATGGTGATACCCACAAAAATTATGAGTGTTATAATAAATTTAAAAAATAGCTATCGTACACTTAATTATTATTTTTTTCCTGAGTTTTAGGCTTATATTAATTCACTACATCTTTATGTTTTCTTGATATTTAATACACCCTTTTTCCCAAATGAATACTTGGAAGGATTTACACATGATTATTTTGATGAAATAGTTGGAGGGCTTGATATAGATAAAATATGTTCTCTTCCTAATGATGTATGGATATATAGGAAAATATATCATTAAAGAATATAAAAAAGAATTTCCAAAGAAAGGGTTAATTTTTTTATTTATCAAGATTTCAAATGTAGACATGGAATGAGTAAGGAAAAATGACATCATGAAACATTTTTTGTGGCCCCATGAGCTGAAAGTTTAGTATTAGTAGTGTCATCTTCAAGTAGAAATATATGGTGATAGCTATATTATTAAGTATATTGTGGAAAATAAAGTTGTTACATGAAATTCATTGAGTAGCTCGTCAATCATAGGATTGGGAAACATATCCTTGGTTGTGAGTTTTTTTATATATAAAAATATACACTTAAACAACATGAACCATCCTTTTTATTAAAAAAGAGTACATGGGAAGAGTGTGGACCACACTAGGTTGAATGACCCCCACCTAAAGAAGGTTGTGCGCTATTGTTTAGTCTCAAGGTATTTTGCACAAAAACATATCAAGGTACTTAAATATTATTTGGTGTACTAATTGGAATCAACTAAAGTTCATGATTATGGGAATTTTGAGGTGATAATATATGGGAATCTATAAAAAATGAGATATTTTTGGTTATCACTTCATGTAATTTTGATGATTGAGTCAATGTAACAAATTTAGATAATAACTTGGTAATTTTTTACCCAATGATACCTTATTTAATAAATTATCTATGTTACCCTTGATGATACCTTATTTAGATAATAACTTGGTAAGTTGTTACCCAATGATACCTTATGTGATCTAATGAGGTGTGTGGAACCTAATTTCACCCCTGTGAGAGTGTACTTGTGGGAACTAGTAGTAAATTGAATCCACATTTTAAAGAATTTGTAAATGATGGTCTCAAGTTTATGTAACTATTATTCTCCCAAAACCATGCCATAGCCTCCTAGTGGGAGACCAAACATATTAGGTTACAAAATATAGTTCTCTACAAATATTTAGAAACTTCCTATGTTTCTCCATGCATGCTAGTATGCCCTTATTAACTATCATTACATAGGAAGTATAGAACATCACAATTATAGGATAATCCTTTCACTTGGTTACTAACCATCTCTTCATGGATTAGTATCTTGACACCTAGTGAGTGGAGACTCGGATTAGTGTGCTTGGCATGTGACATGATGTCATATGATATGAAATATTAGTTAAGTGATAGTTCTTGAGGCATTATTCATGTTGTGCATGATATTTAATATTAGTTAAGTGATAGTTCTTGAGGCATTATGGACTGTGTTATGCTATAAATTTATCCTCAACTAATCTATCTAACTTGAGCTAAATTATTTGAATGTGGTAGGCCTAAAATTTAAAATTTAGCATAAATTTCATATTCTACACCACTAATAATTTTTTTTTTTATAAAATTTTAATCAAGACTTGGTGATATTCTTGTCACATTATATTGAAAACCCATATTTCACCTAGAATAAGATCATTTGTATGGAATATTAGGTATCATAGATGAAGAAAATGTGATTTCTTTGTTTGGTCTCATCTACCATGGGTATCTTCAATTTTTTTGATATTTCCTCCTACTAACATTTTGTCTAATTTTATCTCAACTCTTGTGTTGACATTGAGGTTTTAAGTTAATATTTTATTTTCCTTTATGGTTTGGATTCTTCTTTTAGTTCTTAATATTTATCTTTTTCCATTAATTTGACGCTTGAATTTAGTTACAAATGGTTTACACACTTATTCCAAATATTCCATTTCATGAATTTTATAACACATGAAATATGAAATATAACACATGAACTCTATTAAATATGAAATTTGGTCTTTAGTTGTTGGCTTCTAGTATGAATGTGATTTATAAGGTGGAATTCTTAGTTGAGACACTCAATCTTCCATTGTTGGTTTCTAACTTGTGATTATACAATACATGAGCTATGTATTAATCTAATGTTAATTCTTGAAAGAAGGTATTTATGATTCTCATCTTAATTCTCACACAAAGTTGTCTTAGTCAATTTCTCATAGAGTTCCATATTTGTAATTTTTTCTTAATATAAAAACATATAAATTATTTCAAATTAATTAACCTATCTATTATATGTTATAGAGGATGCTTTTATTTTTTTTAAGGATATAATTCAAAATTAATTAGTAATTCAAGATCTAGTACACACAATATTTAGTTAAAATAAAATAATATTCCGATTTCCATTAGAGTTATGTAGAATGGTAGCAATGTCTCAAAAATATTTCTTTGCTACTAAATTTTTATCATTGTTATGAGTGAATCATCTCAATTATATAGACAAGCACATCAAAAATTTATAGATTGGAAAGAAAAATAATCACACATTTATCATATTTTTATATGTATATATAAAGTTTCTACCATCAAACTATTTATACCTATAGATTCTATATCAAAAAAAACTTCAATCTCAATGTCTTATGAAATTTATATATGATAATATTACAAATTATAAATTAAAGGTTTTATATCAAAAAAAAATCAATCTCAATGTTTGAACTGTTTGACAAAATGCCTCCAAGAAATTTTTTCTCATGGAATTCCTTGTGCAGGATATTCACAAAATAGATTTGTTGTTCAAATAATTTAGAAATTTTAAAGCAAATACGAAAGAGGTGTTGAAAATAGATTATATGTTTTATAGTTGTTATCATTCTCACTATTGTGCAAAAATGGGGGTTTTGGAACAGGGTATGGATACCCATCAAAGCATTTAAATTATAGAACAAATGCAATTGGCAGCTGTAAATCCAAATTATGTTCATGTAAATGGGTTTGCTAAAAAGGCTTTAGAAACTTTCAAGCAAATGCAATTGATGTTGTAAAGACAAATTCCACAACCTTTGCCCTACTTGGGCCAAAATGGTAGTTTTGGAATAGTGTATATATCATTTTTTTTATTGTTTGAAACTATAAACAAATTATTGTCAAAAATTTGAATGTTTAAAACTTTACACAAAATTTGGCCTCATGGAATTGATTTCTTTGTATTTAGGGTATATATCACAGTTTTTGAAAATTCAATTCATGGATGTATGCAAATGGGAAGCATGTAACCAACCTTGGAGGAAGCCTTGGAGGGTAATAGACTATGGAGGTTGCTCGAAGGTGGCTCGTTCATTCACCCAAAAATTCATGTGTCCACATGCTTTGAATGTTCATCACACTGTTCGTCGTTCACATGCTCTATTCGTCGCATGTGAAAATGACAGTCACTTTTTTTAAAATCCCTAATCAGGGAGTTTGGTCGAACCCATGTTTGATCGAACCCCCTTATTTTAATATTTCTGCTCATTAATGGGATGGGTTTGAGTGAACACTGGGTTCAAGAAAACCATAGTGTTCGCTCGAACCTATAAAATGGTTCACCCGAACCATTAGGTTTGAGCGAATCCCTTCATTTTGTGTAAACACAAAAAACAAAATTTTCCTTCCTCCACAAAAGTGTTAACCACTTATGTGGGATCACCCACCTTTGAATCAATATAATCAAGGATTATTTTCTAGTTCTCATTTCATATTTTGTGTCATGGATGTATGAATTGTTTGATTCTATTCAAGGAATGGAGTAATTTTTCTTTTAGTTCATTTATCTAGGTTTTGGTGTTGAAATATGGATCTTCAAGTAGTTTGATAATATTGTTCATTTGTTGGTTTCTTACTGTAAGAAAGTAAGGTTATTAGAAGCCAAAGGTTGGTTTGTTGTAGGATTTTTAATTCATTTCTAGACTCTTTGTGGATAAGGAACTAGTCAATCTAGATCTCGAAGCTTAAATATTTGATAGAATAAAACATAAAATCAAATCAAAACCTTTTACTTTCCTATATTTTTAATTTTTCATGTCCATTACCACAATAAATATAGAGGGTCATCGAGATGATTTAGCCCATCATGTTACCATCTACAATATTAGTGTGAGGAATTTGTTATCAAAGGCATCATTGTAAAGAATTTTTATATACATTGAATGATGTTTTAGGGGAACCCACCTTAGTTTTATAGAGACTAAAGTGTGAAGGAGAAAATTATAAACCCATCACCTATTCGTTGGCCACTGACCTAGGGTTTCTAAGTATAATATCTATCTAATCTTTAGGAAAACCTAAACAATCAGTTGGAAGCACCAACAAGTACCAAGGCCACCAATATATTGTACAACAATAGCCCTGAGGGGGTTCTTACTATACCACCTCCACTACCCATGCCAAGATTAACTCTTGCAGCACCAAAAAGAGGGGGAGTACACATTTGGTGTTGAAAGTCCAATAAAATTGTCTTGCTTTTCTTCTAGGGTTTAGAACCTAGAATGACAATCTTCACTCACATTCATTCAAGAACAAACCCTTGAGATCTCAATGCAAAGGAGAAAGAGATCTTGCAAGAGGATTGTTCTAGGTGCTGAATATAAGCTAATAAGGGGTTCACCACCAAGTAATAACTTGGAAATATAAATGAAATGCAAGATGCAACACTAAACCCTAATTAAATGTAATGACCTACAAAATGACCTAGAAAAGTAAATGAAACATAACAGAAAATTAGTAAGATGAATGATGTGCACCCAAAAATCTAGAAATGACTGGAAGGAGCTCTAAAACACTAGAAATCTTACCTTTAATGCTAAGTGGGACTCATTCTCCAAGCTAGGTGAATCAGTTCAAAATATGGGTTTGTGTGTAGGAATAGGAATCTGCCAAATGGGTATCTAAATCTGTAAAAACCTAAATTTTGACTTAAACTGGGACTCATTCACCAAAAGTGGTGAATCAGTCTAGTTAGGGTTTTTTGAAGCTTCAAAGTTTGATCCTACTCTTCTCTATCTTCTTTATCTACTTCTTCAAGTTTCCAGATCTGAATCTTTGTAAATCAAATTGTAGGTGTTCTCCAATGTTTGATGACAACTTTAGGCACTTTGACAACTTTTCTCCAATCTTGCTCCTTAGAAAATCTACAACCTAAGGAGAGGGGAAATTTTGGTTGGGTTAGAGAACAGGGGTTTGCCTTGGTCAAACCCTTTTTTGGTAATCAAACCTTGAAATATAATGAATGGAGAATGGAGAATGATGAATGGACAAAATGTGATGTTGCAACTCACTGAACCCTAGAAATAAGAGCCTACAAACATGTATGATATGGCTCCAGTGGATGTAGATCTTGACTCTTGCTTGAAGGTGATGTATCTTGAATGAAATTCTTGCTTGAATCATAAACCCTGCATCACAATTATTAGCTTAGAAAAAAAATGTGATGCATGAAATATTTGACATGATGATTGATGCTTGAACAATGCTCTAGAATGCTTGATAATCTACCCTTGAAGACTCTTGAATTCTCTTATAAATTATTGAATTCTCTTGTGAACTCAATTATGCTAGTATGAATGCTCTCACAAAATTCTTTGGTGAAAATGAGTGAAATAACCTTGTATTTATACTTAATTATGCAAGAATTCTTGAAATTACAACACTACAAGTCGACATTAGATCTAGGAGAATAAAATCCCACCAATAATTTGAATTAATTTGGATTTTGGGCCACACGGGACTCATTCACCCAAGGTGGTGAATGAGTCCCATCAGGCATAATGTATGGGACCAAAATTAAAAATGCTTAGAATTATGTAAAACTAGGTTCGAGACCCAAAAATCTAGGTGGGACTCATTCTCCCAAGGTGGCGAATGAGTCCTAGATCACTAAATTTGGGGCATTCAAGCCTAAAACACTTTAATTATGATTGGCTAATGATTTGTGTTTGGATTATCCTCAAAAAGATGCAATAAATGAGGCTTGTGGATGCAAAATAAGGCCAATTAAAGTATAAGAAAGCCCAATCATCAATCAAAAGCCTAGAAAAGTGTGAAAGTGTGTTACAACACTTCACAACACTTTAAAATAAGGCAAGAATAAGATTTATTTTGATTAAAAGGAGTTTTATTAGGTTCAGTTAATTAATAAAACCTTAGAAAAGTGTGAAAGTGTGTTACAACACTTCACAACACTTTAGAAAGGTATCATTCAAATTCATTAGTTCACAAGGGCCCAAGACCTAATGTGAATGTGTCAATCACATTACAACACTAAATAAAGGAAACATTAGGCTCGATTCTACAAGGAGGGCCTAAACAAGTGTGAAAATGTCCCTGATGACATTTTTCAACACTACATTTAGTCCCCACTTTAGTGAGAGGATGAACTTGCTTCAAACTCACACTAAATTAGACAAACATGCATCAAGAGGGGTCCAAGTGCACCAATTCCATTAATATGGGATGAAAACAATCGAGAGGGGTGATCAAACCCCCAGGATCAAGATCCCATGACAAACCAACATAGGCACAAAAGAACACACATGAGAATGATGTAAAGAGCAATAAAAAATCACAAGCATACATTGTCAAAGACGAAAAAGAGAAAAGGTAAAAGATAAAAGAGTAAAATCAAGCTTTGACCATTTGTCTATCGCGATGTGGATCAGATCTAGGCTATTTGTCTGAAATATGCAAGCTCATTCTAAGGAAACATAACTCTAGATTATCTGTTGGGTGAGAATCTGAAAGCGGTGAGACACATACACACATGACCGGTATGCACTCACACTCACACATGAGTGGCTATGGGAAATTCATGTCTCAATCAGGATTCCCATCAAACCATACCAAATTTATACCCCCTGATAACTTTAGTAAGGTGCCACGCAAAAATGGTTTTCAAGCTTCATGAGGCAAGCGAAACTTCATATGCTTGGAACTCATGGATAAATAAGAAGGCTCTAAAGGCATGCAAGTTGTGTTATGCAAGGTGGCCATATAACTATAAATGCAAAATTCCAAAATGTAAAGAACATTCAAAGGAGTCTTGCTTAGTTCATGTGAGGTCTTAACTTAGGGAACATTGTGCCTAATGGCTCCAAGAGAGGACCAATCAAAGAATAGAAGATTCACAATTTAGGGGATGCAGTGTGTCACATCAAGCCACTAAGAGGAATGTAATATGCTAAGAAAGATCACACTCTTGATGGAAATCACACCTAATGTCATCCACAAAATGATAAATGTATCGTATGAAATAAGAAAACTGCACCATGAACCATGAAAAATAAAAAATGCAAAAGAATAATGCCAATGTATGCCCCCACTTTAAAAATATTGCTAAACACCATGCTATGAGAAATTACTTTAAAGTAGCAAGTGATAAATGTAAACAAAGAAGAAATGAGATCCAACTTGGAAAATCCCTAGATTCCAAGTCATGTGTTTCCAAGGAAAGCCACGTCATGTAAGAGAAAAAAGAAAAGAGAGGTTTTGTCCCCAAAATGAAAATGCCAAACGCATAAGGGATTTATGGATTTGGGGTCAGTATGTTCTTGCTGCAGTTTTTTTAGAGAGCTCGAAACTATCATCATTCCCCAAATACACATAGAATTGGAAGAATGACATAAAGAGATAAAAATGAAGAAAAATCCTTTCGGTTCAACATGGAAGAGACATGAATGTCTTGATGCCTTGTGTCATACCTGAAAGGAAAACACAAGACAAATGAAAAATAAAAAAGGAAAACCTTTTGGTTCAACATGGAAGAGACATGAATGTCTCTATGACTTGCATCATCCCCAAAAGGAAAACACAAGAAAAAGGAAAAATGGAAATCTTTTGGGTCAACATGTAAGAGACACGAATGTCTTGATGCATTACTTGATCCACAAAAGGAAAACACAAGACAAATGAAAAGAAAAAATTAAAAGATTGATGACAGAGAAGAATGAAGGTACAAATAGAGGAATGTCACAAAGAGAGAGAGAATATCAAAAAAAATGTCACAAGGGATCACATCACGCACATGCAATCACACAAAAGAAAAAGGAAAGATGCAAAATACTAGTAAGGTGCATGCAAGTCAACCCTAAAGCAAGTCATCCACATCCCAATCATGTTCATTGTATACCTAAGGCGGACAACAAGCCAAAGGAACAATAGAAAGTACTTAACTAGGGTCATTACCAAGTTCAACATTCTTTTTAGGAGAATTTTTGTTTAAGCTCATGGAAGAGGAAAACAAAGTATTTAATTCATTATGCACCTCTTCATTAATTTTAGCAACTTCCTCATCATCATCCAAGTTAATCACAACAAGAGGTTGAATGATAATGTCCATGGAAGATTTCAACTCTTGTTGTGGTTTTTGTATTGGATTGTTTTGTTTTAGGGAAAGGGTAGATTCATTATGCACTGCTTCAGTCAAGTTTAGATTTTGATTTCTTTGTTTAATTCTTCATGTAACCTGCAAGCAAGAGCAGGATGTCTACACCTACACTCTCTAGCACCTTTGTTTCTTTTAGTTCCATTTTCAAGTTGCATTTGTGTAGGAGTGGGTTGATCAACCATAGGTTTCTTTTCTTCCCTAAGGGGAGAAACGAAAGGAACCACGAGAGGTTGTTCAACCACTTTCTCTTTGACTTTATAAACCTAGTTTATTCTAAGAGATGTGACTAGGTTGTTTTCATTGTCTCTTGGTCTTTTGTAGGAGGTAGATGAAGGTTTTTTTTTAGGTTGGTCTTGGTTATTTGAGATTTCTTTAGGTTCAATCATCGTTTCATCAAGGATGGTAGGTTTGATGGTAGTTGGAGACATGTTTCAGAGGGATAATTCTGCTATTTTATTTGCCTTGAATTTTTGATAGGACAGGAAAAATAAGTCTTGTCATGGTTTTATAGGTTCTATAGGCTCAAGCCAAAAGAAATCTAAGGAAAAGTTTCCACGAGAGGACAAAGGGTTAAAGCTGCTATGATAGACAGTGAATATTTCATTGTCAAAGGGAAAAATTTAAGCATTTATGTATGACTAACGAGACCAAATTTATGGAGAAAAGCCATGGATAGCCTAGCTTCACACGAAATTGGTTCGACTGTGGGATGATGGAAAATGAGGTGTCTAATGTTTTCGGTCCTATTTTCATGGTAAGGTGATCAATCCCATCATAGGGAAAGCAAAAACATTATGCGTCTTGATCCATGCTTTCGTTTTATCGTATATGTCTTGATAGAGCTCATGTAGAAGTAAGAATTCCTTGGTGATCACGTTCTCTCCACACACAAGATCTATTAATATTCAATTAGTGGGCTTATCATAGATACGGTCAGCTATATAAAGAGGACCATCAAGTGCATGTTTAAGTATATCTTGTGACGAGAAAGCAATCACAAGAGGCTTTTTAGGTCATCCCTTACAATGTTGAGTTTCAACCAATGCAACCAAACCATCAAAAGGATTTTTTTCTTATTGATCAGTATCCATAGGACTTTTTTGAGTTGTATTTGTGTTTTCATCATCCATGTCAACATTTATTATAACAATCTTTGTAGTTTCATTAGCTTTGAAAAATTAAATGTACTATGTTTTGGCATGGGGTTGGTAAATATTTGCAAGTTTTGGTTAGGAGGGGCAACAGAATTATTTCCTTGATCACTAACACGTCCAATGGAAAGATGAATAGAATCAATGAGGTCTTGCACAAGATGTTTAAGACGCTTGCAATATTTTGTATTGTGCCCATTTTGTTGGTGATAATGGCGGTAAGAATTTTTGTTATAACTTGCAAGTAATGGTTTACTAGGATCAGGTTGCTTAACGGGAGGCAAGGTAATCATCTTCTGTTCTATGAGTTGTGACATTGTATTATGAAGGGTTTCAGGTAAGGGAGTGAATATTCTTTTTGGGTCTACATAGCTAAAGGGTATTGTGGCCTTAATAGTAACTACTTGGTTATTGACATTCTAATTTATTTGTTGAGGGGAATTGAGTTGAAGGAAACCTTTATTCTTTTTTCTAAAAGGCTAGGAATTGTTTTGGTTTGTGGGCTCAGATTTCTCAACTCGACTAGAAGTGAATTTTGTATCTCGACTACTAACTAAATTTTGATAATCATAGAGGGCAGTACACAAATGTATAAAGGATAAAATGTAAGCTATATGAGATTTCACTAATGCAAAATTAGAAACCCTAAAATTCGAATTAACTAATGCAAACCCTAATGCAATATTAATGCAAGAAAGATCTAGGATGATAATGAACTCAGATCAAAATTATGATGCTCTAAATGCAAGTTAACCAAAATGAAAGGAAGAAAATTGTTTTGATTTTCTTCTAGGGTTTAGGACCTAGAATGACAATCTTCACTCACTTTCATTCAAGAACAAACCCTTGAGATCTCAATGTGAAGGAGAAAGAGATCTTGGAAGAGGGTTGTTCTAGGGGTTGAATATAAGCTAATAAGGGGTTCACCACCAAGTAAGAACTTGGAAAGATAAATGAAATGTAAGATGCAACACTAAACCCTAATTGAATGTACATAATGACCTACAAAATGACCTAGAAAAGTAAATGAAATAGAATAGAAAAGTAGTAAGATGAATGGTGTGCACCTAGAAGTCTAGAAATGATTGGAAGGAGATCTCAAACACTGGAAATCATACCTTTAATACTGAGTGGGAGTCATTCGCCAAGCTAGGCGAATCAATCCAAAATCAGGGTTTTTGTGCGAGAACACGAATCTGCCAAATGGGTATTCAAATCTACAAAAAAATGAATTTTGATTAAAAATGGGACTCATTTTCCAGAAGTGGCAAATCAGTCCAATTAGGGTTTTCTAAAGCTTCAAAGTTTGATCCTTCTCTTCTTTGTCTGCTCTATCTACTTCTTCAGGTTTTCGAATTTGAATCTCTATAAATCAACCTATAGGTGTTATCCAATGTTCTCCAATGTTAGATGACAACTTTAGGCACTTTGACAACTTTTCTCCAATCTAGCTCCTTAGAAAATCTATAACCTAGACCTGCAAATCATAAATAAAGGAGAGGGGAAAATGTTGTTGGTTTAGAGAATAGGGGTTTTCCTTAGTCAAACCCCTTTTTGGTAATCAAACCTTGAAATAGAATGAAATATGAATGGAGAATGATGAATGAACAAAATGTGATGTTTCAACTCACCAAACCCTAGCAATAAGAGCAATGATTTTTTTAGTGGCTAATTTTTGCCAATTGGCTAATAGTTGAATTTTGGGAATTCAAAATTGGCTAATAGTTCGAGCTATAATGCGACTTGAATCGCCATAGTTTTTCAAAATTTTATTATAGTCTTATTTAAATTGCCAAAGAATCTATTTTATTAAAAAATTTAACTTAAAAATTTCCCACAATATAGGATACATGATTAGATTAGATTCACCTAGATTTTATAAATTATAGTAGAAATCTATATTAATTACCCAATAGTATATCATAATTAATATTAGCTACTTTAGGACCATATTTCTAATCTTTAGTTTCAACCATTGAATTATAATATAATCTAATGGCCCTTATTGTATTCCATGAGATAAAATCTGCCCATGATTTGTAATACTCATGGGGCCCACAACTTCAGGTCTCATGAGCTTTATAGATTGTGGGTACATTTTACCTTGCAGTGTACAATGAGGGTCATTTTTTATTAGCGTTAAATAGGTTTTGATGGGAACAAAAACCCATTACAACACAATTTTGAAGGGACTCAAAACCCTATCCAAGAGAGTTAAGATGCAGCAAAGATAATCCATAAACCAACAACATTCCCTTAGCAGCCACACCAAGAATAAAACAAGACAACGATGGTCATTAGATCAATGATCTCAAAGTATTTTTTATCCCCATGAGAAACACAAATCATGGGTACATTTTACCTTACAGAATACAATGAGGTCCATTATATCATATTTTAAAACAATGGTGGCAAGTAAATATTATAGTCTACCCCTTAAACCCATCAATAATTTCCACTCTCGGGCCCCTACTTAAATTCCATGATAACAATTTTTAGATTGGATGGATTCACCATCATAATTAATACATTTTCCTATTATTTTTCAAGATTTGCCAAAATTTTCTACAAAATTTTAATGATGTAACAAAAATTACTATTAAAATTGATATTATTTTCGAAAAAAGGAAAGATTCGCCAATAAAATTAATATTTTTTCCTAAGAAAATGAAAGATTCGCCAAGATTTTATATATTTTTTTGAGGGGGGTTTCTTAAAGTTATCACTGAATAAGAGGTTGCAAACATGTATGAGATGGCTCGAATAGATGTAGATCATGACTCTTGCTTGAAGGTAATGTATCTTGAATGAAATGCTTGCTTGAATTATAAACCCTGCATCACAATTGTTAGCTCAAAAACAAACATGATGCACATGACGTCTTTGACATGATAATTGATGCTTGAACAATGCTCTAGAATGCTTGATAATCTACCCTTGAAGACTCTTGAATGCTCTTGTAAATTCTTGAATTCTCTTGTGAACTCAATTATGCTAGTATGAATGCTCTCACAAAAATTGTCTTAGGTGAAAATGAGCGAAATAGCCTTGTATTTATACTTAATTATGCAAGAATTGTTGAAATTACAACATTACAAGCCAACATTAGATCTAGGAGGATAAAATCTCGCTGAGAATTTGAATTAATTTTTATTTTGGGCCACATAGGACTCATTCGCCCAAGGTGGTGAATGAGTCCCATTAGGTATAATGTATGAGACTAGAATTAAAAAGCTTAGAAATGTGTAAAACCAGGTTTGGGACCCAAAAATATAGGTTGGACTCATTCACCCAAGGTGGTGAATGAGTCCCAAATCACTAAATCTAGGCCATTCAAGACAAAAATACCTTAATCATGATTGGCTAATGATTTGTGTCCGGATTATCCTCAAAAAGATGCAATAAATGAGGCTTGTGGATGCAAAAAAAGACCAATTATAGCATAAGAAATCCCAATTATTAATGACAAACCTAGAATAGTGTGAAAGTGTGTTACAACACTTCACAACACTTTAAAATAAGGAAAGATTAAGATTTATTTTGATTAAAAGGAGGTTTATTAGGTTTAATTAATTAATAAAACCTTAGAAAAATGTGAAAGTGTGCTACAACACTTCACAACACTTTAGCAAGGTATCATTCAAATTCATTAGTTCACAAGGGCCCAAGACCTAATGTGAATGTGTCAACCACATTAAAACATTAAATCAAGGCAACATCAGGCTCAACTCTGCAAACAGGGCCCAAACAAGTGTGAAAATGTTCTTGACAACACTTTTCGACACTACAGGTGCGTAATCTTGCCATCTTCTTTGTCATATGATCAACATTATAGTATGAATCAATAAAACCCCATTTAGTAGTAATTTTAGATTCCAAAAGGATAATGGGGAATCTAGAGAAGGCCAGTGATAGACAAAAACATTCTCCAAAAGAAGTTTGCAAAAAGTCGAATAGACCTCCTCAAGACTCCTTTTCATATCTCTAAAGATCTAGTTGTTTCTTTCCTTCCAAAGTCTCTAGTAGAGGTGAGGAGGTATCTACTTCCATAACCCTTTGGTAAGGGGGTGATGAAAATGACTAACCCATTCCTCTAGAAGGCCACCCAGATCTTTGTTCATGAGCCAACAAATTTGGAGCTTTTGTAGCATAAATCCCCAAGTTTTTTGGGCAAAAGGACAATGTATGAGAATGTGGAGGATTTTTTCTTCATTCATGTTTCAATGAACACATCTATTAGGTAATTGAAATCCATTCTTGATGATATTTTCTTGGGTTAGGATTCTATTGTGCATAGATATCCACCAAAAAAAATGATTTTAGGAATATGCTTGTTATTCCAAACATTCAACCAGTCAGCACAAGTGTCCTTTAACAACAAATTGTAAGATGATTTAATAGAAATGTTAACTTTGTGGAATTTTTTCCAAATGAAATGGTCCTCCCTAAGAAATATGGGTAGTATGATCCTACATAGGTCATTTTGAAGGAGTAAAGCACTTTAGTGCAAAAGATAGTGGTTTCGACAACAAGTCCAAATAGGTTTCCAAGAATTTTCATGCATAACCTATAGTTAGAAACCAAAAGGACAAAGGTGCTTAAAGCAAGAATTTTAAGGTTTTTAAGGGAAGGTTGTTTTCTAAGAGGTTGGTCAAAAAACCAACAATCATCCCAAAAATATATAAGATTGTCATTCCCCACTTTCCACTCTAGGCCCATCAATAGAAAACTATGAGTTTTAAGGATATTAATCCAAATCTTTGAGCCTCTAGAGAAGCCCCTTTTAGAAAGAACACTATGGAATCTTAAGTGATTAAGGTATTTTGCACTTAAAATTTTGCACCAATCCTTATTGTTTTGAATAAGGTCCCAACCCACCTTAGCCATTAGAGCTCTTTTTTATATTAGAGGGGTAAACACTTTTGACCAGGAGCTATGAATCGGTGAGATCACAACTGGGGAACCACATCCCCAACATAAATACTCAATAATTACACCCCAATTGGGTTTGAGCCTTGATGGAAAGAACAACATTCCAACAAATTAACCATCACACCATGCCAATATTGGAAGCCATTAGACCTTTGTTTAGATGGGTGATTTTCCTAATGCCCAGACCACCATACACCTTAGGGAGGCAAACTTTATCCCAGTTGACCATGGCCATTTTTTTCTTTACTTCTATACCTGACCATAAGAAATTCCACTAAATGTTTTCCAACTTATTTGTAATATAGGTCAGGATTTTTAAAAGAGTTAGAAAGTAAACAAGGGTTCTTTGAAGGGAGGCAATAGGAATTTTCAACTTACCAGAATTTCTTAGAATTTTCCCTTTCCAACCTGCCAGTCTTTTATGTATGCATTCCAAAATAGAGTTGCAGAAAGAGGGGGTGACATCTTTAATAGTAAGGGGGGGGGGGGGCCTAGATAAATACCACGAAGATCAACACATTGACAACCTAAAATTTTTTGTATTTTCTTCCTTAACACCTCATTGGAATTGAAGAGATAAATCTTGTTTTTTCATAGTTAATATATTGACCAGAGGTCGTTGCATAATTAGACAAGAACATTTTCCAGTATCTAGCTTCAATCACAAAGGAAACACCAAAAAAGATGGTGTCATCAATAAATTACTAGATTGCAGAAGGAGGGAGAGAAGAAGCCACCCAGACTCCTCTTAGATCACCATTCTCAATGAGATTTAGTATGTTCCTACCTAAAACCTTTGCAACTAATATGAACAAGTAAGGGGATAAGGGGTCCCCTTGGTGGATACCCCTATCAGTCCCAAAGAAGCCCATTGCACTACCATTCACCAACATAAAATATTCCTTAGGATGATGTTGAATTGTATATCATTCTAACATAAGTTGTCAAAATAATAAAAATAATGTTTGATAATTTATTAAATTCAAACAAAAATATGTAATCATAATATATTGTGTTAATGCAAGACAAAAAATAGTTAGTTTTTCTAAAAAAAATTATTTAATGATTCATTTAATATCAAATTCAATTAAAAATATACAATTAGAATATTGTATGTCAATATGAGAAATGATTTACTTTAGTCAAACAATGATTGAAATTTCTCAAAAGCATGAAATGTGTGACTATATGTCATAGGATATGTAGAACACACAAAAAATAGAGTATATGAGTTCAAAATCATGGGTTTAAGGGTGAGTGTAGGATCATGATGAGCCAAACAATTTACCTCTACGTGGAAATAAAAATGCTAAAAAAAAGACCTTCAAAACTTCACATGAAAGTTTGAGTGGGTTATCTAAATAATTTTTAAAAAATTAAGAATAGAATTTATAGAAAATTGAATGTAATTTTTGTGTTGCTAAAAATTTTGAAAAAAAAATCAGTGTCATTCTAACCAACCTAATTATTTACAAAAAAATGAATTTTTAAATATAAGTAAATGACGCATAACTAGATGTGATGCATATTTTTTAAAAAAATGTAAGTAAATAATGAATTATGATTTTTCTACTATTACTTTTTAAAAGTATTAAAAAGTAATTTTTTGACCAACCTAACTTGGTCAAAAAAATTAAAAAAACATTTTTTAAACCTATATCTAGTGAAGCATAGAGTCTAGTGCATCTTTCAAATTTGGAAAAGGTGAAATAATTTGGAAGTTATGAATCAATCTATCAATTAAGACTTCAAGCATAGTGTATGTAGAAATTCATTAATAACTACCTATTAAATTTATAATCAAACGTATCTAATATTTTTAGAATTTTGATAAACTCCTCAATAAGCTCTTTTCATTTCTTCAAATTTATTTGGATTAAAAAATTTCATTAGCACAATTTTTGAATTCATGAAAGGATAATGAAACCTATAAATATGTTGTAGTTGAACAGTTAGGCTTGACATTCCCAAACCTAAACCTAATGTATTCCTGAGGGAAAAAAAGAAGGAACAACTTTTTGCTAGAAATAATGAATGTTCGTTTTCAAACAACAAATATTTGTTACATATGTTGAATAACAAATATATATTACCAAATAAAAAATATCTATTACATATGTTGAATAAAAATTATCTATTACCAAATAACAAATATCTATTACATATGTTGAATAACAAATTACATATGTTTCAAGAATAACAAATATCTTCTTGAGTGATTGGTATGCTATTGCCTAGTTGTTGTAGGCTTTTCTCTTGGGTTTGATGTCCCTACCAAAACCTGGTTGTATTGGGTTGTTGGTCCCATCAAAACCAATGGGTTCAAGATCCATGTAGTTTCTTGGTTTTGTGTTGGACAGTTGATTTCGGTTGCTGGCTTGTCTTTGTTTCACTGTTGGGCTTTATTGTATTCTCTTTTGATAGCTTGTCCACCCTTGTTTGGGTTTTGGGTCCCTTCAAAACCTGATGGTTTTGGTTCCATTCAAAACCTATTGTAAATGGTTTCGGGTCCATTCAAAACCTTTTTCTTCTCTTATCAAAAACAAATATCTATTACCTATAAATGCATTGTGTGCTTTAGGTAATGTATATCTTTTTTTGTAAAATAGATATCCATTATCTAAAAGCCCAAGAGAATTGGAAACTACAAAAAAAATATTCATTTTGTTATAACAGATATATGTTACTAAAAGATATCTATTTTGATTTAATCAACTTTATATTCAACTTATACAAAAAGTTAAATATGGCTTCAAGAAAATTCACCTCCAATAATTCATCGCCATGACAAATTCAACACCAACAATTTGATATAAATTGCTTGTGATGAATTTTCCACGAGATGAATTTTTCATGGAAATGAATCAAGTTGGTGATGAATTGTTGGAGGTGAATTTGTTGATGATGAATTATTGGCGATGAATTTTCCTAGAGTCGTTAATTATATGTTTTAAGATTTTAAAAATAAATACATTTTTTCCTACTATCACTATTTGGCTCTAAAAGGAAGAAAATTGTTGTTTTTCTAGGGTTTAGGACCTAGAATGAAAATCTTCACTCTCTCTTATTCAAAGATAACCATAGACATCTCAATGCAAAGGAGAAAGAGATCTTTCAATAGAGTTGGACCCTAGTGTCACATATGGATTTTCATTGACTTATTTAAAAGCAGACATTAATTATTATGTCAAGATTTAGGTAGAAATTGAATGATTATTAAATGATTATTTAATGATGGTTGAAATGAAATTGAAATCGAAATGCAAGTATTATGATTTGAATTATATTTATATTTATTTCGGGGTTTGTCATTACTAATGATAAATCGAGTGCAAGTGAACGCAGGAATAGGTGAACGTGATGGAAGGCGAGAACAACGATCAAGTAGAGTTGTTTAGCCAATTGACATTTATGAATAGATGGGATCTCACACACTCACATAGATTTATATTTTAATGTATTGTGCGTATATCATGCTTGTGAATTGAAAAATTTAGTTTTAGTGTAACTTCTTGGAAATTGCAAAAATGTATGTGTTCAAAAGATGATTTTGTTAAATTTATGAAATTTAATGTAATTTAAATGTAATAGAATGTTTGTTTAATATTTTATTCTTATTTTGGAAACATGAAGTTGAAATTTTGAATTTTAAAATTAATAAAATTCTAAACTCGAAATTTGGTTAAATTTAGTTAAATAAAGTGAATTTGAAATTTAAATGTTATTTACAATTTGAAATTGTGAAAATAAATGAATTTAATATTTGGAAATAGAATTCATTTTTAAATTTAGTTAAATTGTGAAATGGAAATAAATTTAGTTCAAAATTCAAGATTGAAAATTGAAAACAAATCATGAACTCAACAAAAGTAAAAGAATAAAATATCTTTAAATATCTTGAACTGAAAGTTTTAATTTTGATCTGAAGATCAAATTGAGTAAATGGTGGATCTGAGTTTTGCATGAAGGCATGAAAAATAGAATGATATATGGAAAAGAAATCCGAAATTGGAAGGACACAGAATTTTTAGAGGCAGAAAAAAAATTCGAAATTGAATACACAGGAAAAAAAAGAAATTGATATTAAAAAGTTCATTGTCTATTGTATTCTAGATCTGACCAAACGCACCAGAGAAGAGAGGGAGTTTTGTTTTTGTTTTACCAGAGGTAAATATTAACCACTTCATAGAGAGGAGATAGACAGAGGAAGGATTTCCTCACACACCCCACGCACCTCCACTTTGCAATTAATAAGAGCCCTTAGGAAGCCTGCGAAGGCACTACCTTCCCTCCCTATACCTTCTAGACAAGCAGCAAGGGTACGCAGCTCCCCTCCATTTGCAGCTTAAGGGACTTAGACAAGGGTGCCAGTTTAGGAGTCTCTTCCCAGCACAAGGTTTCCATGCACCCATCAGGGGAGGAGTGGTCAGAGGGAGGCGCAGCTAGTATAAGGGTGTGCAGGAGACTAGCAAGGGAAGACCCTTCCCTTTCCATGCACAGCTAGGGAGGCCATCCACGCGCCAAAGGGAGAGAGGTACGTACCACCTCCAAACATCTCTCACACCCGTGCACAAGGAAAGTGGGCGCCCACTGTGTAGCCAATAAACTAAAGAAGAATACAGCCAGGAAAGAATTGAAGAAAGAAAGAATTTACTAGAGCAATAGCAATTTGGATAGAAGCAAAACAACCAGAGGAAAAAAGGCAGAAGGAATTTACCAGGTAGGAATTTATAAATTAGATCTTTCAAGTTTTAATTCAACAAATTCTGGAAATGATTATTAGAAATTTAAGGAAGATTTGATTGTTACAATTTAGGAAAATAGACAAAACTAAAATTATGACTATTAAAAATTATACTTGAAATTTGCTAAAACGGAAAATAGATTTAAATTGGATTGATTTCCAGAATCTTAGACAAACTTTAGACACATATTTAATGAAAAATCAGTAGATAAATCTTCATCTTAGGTAAAATTCAACTGCATTTTTATTTTTCTAGAATTCAAGAAAAGATTTGAAACAGAAATTTAATTTATTTATGCTGAGAACTATTTAAATTTTGATTTAAATCGTTCAAATTTCAATGAACTGAAAATTAGAAAACCAAATTAAACTTGGAAACGAGCTTACAATTTTGAGAATAACAAAATTATGCTAATACAAATTAGTTGAATTATGCTGACAGAAAATAAGAATTATTGACAGAAAAACACAAAAACAAAATTTTAATTTGAAATTTTAACACTATTCTTGAAAACTGTCAAAACTCGGAATTTTAAAATAGTTAGATTAAATTTGATAAATGATGGATATTTAAACGCTGAAAATAGGATTAAATTGAATCAACACGTTTTAACTTGAGTTTTAGTCAATTTTTGAGAATAATCAGAACGAATTTTAAACAACTTAAATTAAAGAAGAGTTTGAAACAACTGAATGTGTGCTCTTTTAATTTACGTTTTTATATGTATTATTCAACATACTGGAGATACACCTTCATTTTTTAAAAACTTGTTGATTATTTAAATGACTGAATTAAAATACTGATTTTATGACTTTTTACGAATTGGAGCAATGAAAAGTAGTATTTGATTAACTGTTTTTGCATTAAACGATGTTTTCAGTTAATGTTTGAAAGATTGTGAAAGATTGTGTTTGACTGTTTGAACCATGCATGAATGATAGATAATTCTGCATGTAATGTTTGAAAGATTGTGAAAGATTGTGTTTGACTGTTTGAACCATGCATGAATGATAGATAATTTTGCATGTGATATTTTTGGGAAAGTTACCTTCCGGGACGGGTGCCAAATATGGGTAAATAGAGAGTGTAGTTTTGCTTTTTCCAAAACTACTTTTTATTGTCGTGCATGACATTTTACTTGGCCAAGTAATTTTTGTACCATTGAAATAGATGGATTATTTGAGCTCTCTACCATATCCTAGTACCGAACTTGCTTCTTTCTTAACTGAATTAGAAAAATGAAAATTTTTGTGGTTTACTAGTAGTACTAGGAATGCACCAGATTCCATCTTGCTCGTAGATTGCTTTTTGCTAAGCAATTCGTGCAGAGTCGGGTATTTCTTGATTGACTAAGAAATTCTAGGGAAGCGTAAGCTTCGAGGTTGGGCGGAAAAGCACCTAATCCTTGATCTCATCTTCTTTTGAAGATTTGCTTATGGATGGAAGATCGACAGACTGAATCTTCTTTTTAATGCTTTATTATTCATGATGTATGTAATGACGAGCTTATGGCGACTGAATGCCTAAGTCTTGAATTGTAAACTGGATATGTATCATCCTTTGTATTTATTATTGAAATGTGTATTTTTGACACTTGTAAGATTTAGACTGAATTATAATGAAGATATCTTTTCGACTTTTATGTCGTTGTATGTAATCAACTTGTTCTTTTGATGAATATATGAATGAGATGATGACTTTATTTGGAATATAATGGAATTTATTTTAAGTATTGTCGAATTGTTTTTAAGGAGTTTTCCGCTCTTTACACCTAGGGGTTGAATGTAAACTAATGAGGGGTTCACCACCAAGCTAGGGCTTGGAAATAAAAATGTAATGCAACTCAAGATGATTAACCCTAATTCCATGCAATCTTTCACTAAATGACTTAGAAATGCAAATAAAAAAAATAGAAATCCACAGGATGGAATGTGTGCACCTGGAAATTTGAAGATGACTAGATGAAGGCCTGAAATGCTAGAAATCCTAGAATTTTGACCTAGATTGGGACTCATTCACCAATCTAGGCAAATTAGTCCTAGGTCTAGGTTTCTGCATAGGAACATATTTTTGGAAAAAGGGTGTCTGAATCTGCAAAAAACTTGAAACATCCCTGTAGTGGGACTCATTCGCCACTTCTGGCGAATTAGTCCCATTTTGTAACGAAGTGTCCTAGGAGAAGAATCTAGAACTGAAACTTTGCAAGCCTCTGAAGATGGATCAAATAAGCACTTTCCCACTGATTTCATGCAAATTGGATGGATATTTTTCCCTAGATCTGAGTTTTTGTGAGTCTTGATAACTTTTCATGACAACTTTGTCACTTTGGTACTTTTGAATGCTTAAAATCCACTTTTCTTCAATCTATAAACCTATAATCACACATGTAAAGAGGATAAAACTTGTTGATTGTTAGTGAATATGGGTTTTCCTTGGTCAAACCCCTTTTAGGTAATTAAACCAAATGATGAAACAATGAAACAAGGACATGAAACATGAAACATAGGATATGAAACATGAACAATGATACCTTGAATGATGTCTTGTAAATCTGCAACTCAGCATGAAATGGCCATAAAGGATGTAGTTCTTGATTTTGACGATAGGTGTAGAGCAATGCTTGATCTTGGATCTTCAATGCTACATAATAACACTAGCTCAATAACATGCTTGATGCTTGATAATCTTGACATGATAATGGATCTTGAATTGTTGCAATAATTGATGATGAATCTGCCCTTGAAGACTCTTGAATTCTCTTGTAAATACTTGAATGCTCTTATGAACTCCAATTTTCTATTATGAATGCTCATTCAATTTTTGTAGGTGTAAAATGAGTAAAAGAAACTTGTATTTATACTTAATTATGAAATAATTCCTTAAATTACAACACTACAAGCTGACATCAGATCTAGGAGGACAAAATCCTGCCTTTTGAATTAATTTTGATTTTGGGCCACACAGGACTCATTCATCCAAGGTGGAAAATGAGTCCCATTAGGAATAATTTATGGGACCATTTTTTAAAATGCTTAGAAAGGTGTGAAACTAGGTTCAAGACCCAAAAACCTAGGTGGGACTCATTTGCCCAAGGTGGCGAATGAGTCCCAGACCACCAAATTTGGGCCACACAAACTGAAAACACCTGAATTATGATTGGATATTGATTTGTGTCAGGATCATCCTCAAAAAGATGCATTAAATGAGGCTTGTGGATGCAAAATAAGGCCAATTAAAGCATAAATAAGCCTAATTATTAATGAAAACCTTATAAAAGTGTGAAAGTGTGTTACAACACTTTACAGCACCTAAAATAAGGTGGGATTACATTTATTTAGTTCAAAAGGGCCCAAGACCTAATGTGAGTGTGTTAAACACATTACAACACTAAGTCAAGGCACCAGTAAGCTTCAATTTTACAAGGAGGGCCCAAGCAAGTGTGAAAATTTCACCGACGACATTTTTTGACACTACATTTAGCCCCCACTTTAGTGAGAGGGTGAACTTGCTTCAAACTCACACTAAAGTAGACATTCAAGAGGGGTCCAATCGTGCTAATGTGGATGGTCTAGGATAACAGAGATCAAGGAGGTAACCAAGCCCCCAAGATCTAAGACCCTACATTAGACTAACATAAGCACAAAAGGGGAAACACAAGGTGTATAATATGCAGCATCAAGATACGCAAACATGCAATGTTAATGACTAAAAGAAAGAAAAACAAAAACAAACAAAAATAAAAAGAGGTGGATCAAGTCTCGACTGTTTGTCTAACACAATGTGGATCAGATCTATAAGTTGTTTGTTTAAATATGCACACTCACTTTGAGATAGCGAAACTCTTGGATGTTTGCTAGGTGAGTATCCAAGAGGGTGAGACACATACACACATGACCAGTATGTTCTCACCACACACATGTGAGTGGATAAGGGAAATTCATGACTCGAATCAGCTTCCCATTAAACCATGCCAAAGTTATACCTCTTGATAACTTTGATAAGGCTCCACACAATAATGAACTTCAAGCTTCATAAGGCAATCAAAACTTTGTATGCTTGAAACTCATGAACAAACAAGATGGCACCACAAGCAAGAAAAGTGTGTTAAATGCAAGGTCGCCATGTAATGATTGTTGTGAATGTGAAATAGTGTAAGGTATGTTCAAAGGGATTTTGCTTAGTTCATGTAAGGTATCTTCTTAGAGAACGGCGTACCTAATGTCTCCAAGAGAATACAAGTCAAAGAAATATCACACTCTTAGAGGGAATCAAGCCCAATGACACCACCAAGAAAAGGATGCATTGTAAGAAGAAAGAAAATCACATAGTGAAACCTGAGTATCGATGTATTCCCCCACTTTAAATTGGATGCTAACACCATTACTATGAGAAATTTCTTTAAAATAGAAGAAGACATGAGAGTTTATTTAGAAATCCCTATGCCAATTCATATTTTTCAAATAAGCTACGTCATAAATAGGTATGTCACATGTGAATCAACTTAAGGCATATCATCCACATTCCAATCTTTCTCTTATATCTACATGAAAGGTGATCAACTTAGCCAAAGGAGACAACGACAAGTGGCATACAGGGAGAAGGCTACCTAACCCCTTGCCCCAACTTAGTGCAGGTTAAGGATGAGCTGAATAGAATAAAAATAAGTATCAATTAGAGGAACTAGGTGCTTTAACACAAGGAATAGCACCACAGTCCCTAAGATGTCAAATTTTGCTACTTAAAGCCTTACATTCATTAGTAGAATGACCATGAAATCTATGATATGTATAAAATGAATTCTTGTAGTAGAATTTATTTCAAGTTCTTGGAGGGAGAGATATCAAACGATCTTGAAGGAGTCTCAACAAGATATCCTCTTGATCAAAAGGAGAAGATGTTCAGGTTTATTTTGTGGCAAAGATGTGTCTTGCTTAGTACAGGATGGCATACTTACACAAGACTCTTTATATTGCAAGATGTTGTACTCTCCTTTGTACATAAGGGTGTAAAATCTAACGAATTCAAATCATTAGTGTTTTGCATGATGACATTGACATTAAGTGAATATTTCTTTGTTGGTTTCATTTCTTGCAAAGGATAAAAATCAAAACCACTAGTGTCTATCAATTTAGGATGCACTATGATTAAATTCAACTTAGAAGAATCTTTTGTAAGAGTGTTGATATTGAGCGAAGGCTTGTTTTTTTCTTTCGAGGGATAATAACCAAGACCACTAGAATTTTCTTGCATGTGAGGATCTATAGGGACACTGATACCTTTTTCTCTAGCACCACATCCTTTTCCACTATATTCAAGTTGTTTCATAAGTTCATAACCTTTTCCATAAAGCATTTTCATTTCTTTTAGACTAGGTAGTTGCTCATAATTAAATTCATCAAAGTTTGTTGTGTAATTTGTTGTCTTTTGTTCTAAAGTGGTTGAGGTGGATGCTTTCAAAGTGTCTTCTAAATTTTGTGTTGACATTACTACTTTTTCTTTTCCCTTTTTAGATTCTTTGTTTATGATCTTGTATTCTCCCATGACTATTGGTTCGAAGTCTAAGGAACCCCAATCATCTTCTAATAGCTTCGTGACTTCTTTAATGTTTTTTTATTTTTATTTTTGTTGCATGGGTTCCACTTGTGTGGTTGGTGTTAATTTTTTCAAAGGATTTCCCTTGCCTTTCTCAACGTTCAAACAACTGTTTGGTTTGAGATCAACTTCAAGTGTATACACTTTTTTCTTGTAGACATACTTCATTTTATGATGAAGAGTAGAAGGCACCACATTCATTGCATGAATATGTGGTCTACCTAATAGGAGGTTATATGAAATATCATTAGGCACAACATGGATCAGTGTTTCTAATGTGGCCTTTCCAGTTGTAATAGGCAAAGTGATCACATCGAGCAGTTGTTTTCCTATGTTATAAAATCCATGAATTGACAAGGAATCGGGTTGAATTTTTGACTTATCCACACCAAGTTTATCCAAAAGTGTGATACTACACACATTAAGAGTGGAACCATTGTAAATAAGGGTTCTCTTTATTCCTAATCTATTGTGGTTGGATATTATCATGAAGGCATCATTTTTTTTACATTTCCAAAGGAGGGAACTCGCTTTGGTGGAAAACAATGTCAACATTTATTCCTTGAACTTGTTAGAAGGAACTTGTTGTAAATCACTTTGAATCATGTTGTGGTAATGAGGGGAGGCCTAAATAAGGTCCCATAAGGATATCTTAGCAGGAGTATTCTTTAGTTGTTCAACAAGATCATACCCCTTTCCACTTTGTGAAGGAAAATGAGGAGCACTAGGCAAGATGGGATTAGGCAAAGGTAAGGTTTTTCGGGCTGGTTGTCTTGGTTGCAGATTGTTTCTAGTGTTATATGTATGTGCAATGGTATTATGACTCGACTATTGAAAAAAATTATTCTTAGGTGGGTAAAGGATAAGTTCGAGTTTATTTTGAGTTTGAGGTTTGTGTGAAGGTGGGTAAAGGATGAGTTGAGGTTGAATTATGTTAACTCCCCTTAGTGAAGGAGAGTCTAATGTTACCTCATCATCTTCATCTAAGGGCACTATATCATTATTGTCAATGTTATCCTTTTCTTGCACCATGATATCTTCCCTAGGAGGAGAGGTTTTAGGAGAACTACAAGCTAGATGTTCATGACATTGAAAGGTTGGTTCTTCTAAAATGACTTAATCACACATGTGAGGGAGGTCAAAATATCTTCTTTATCAATAGTGGGAACATTAAGAGAAGGCTCAATTTGATTGTCCTTTTTCTCTAAGGTCTTGTTCTCTTGTTCCCTACTATCTACCCTAGTAGGAGAGCTTGTAAGATGTTCATCACATTCCATATTTAGATTTTGTAAAGTAGCTTCGTCACAAGTAGGGGAAGCATCAAGAGAAGGAAAACCATGATTTTCATTCTTACCAAATAGATCTTTCCAAATGGTAAGAGCGTTAAGGAAGGGAGGAACAAGATTCTCATGAATCTTAATAAGTGTATCTTTTAACACCAAACTATCTTCTTCGCATTGAGGAGGGGTATTAGGAGAAGGAAAAATTTGATTGTCATGCTTACCTATGATTTCATCCTCTTTCACTAAAAAATTCTCATAAGCAAGGGATGAATGAAGACTAGGTAAGGTGATGTTTAGAAATGTGTCTATGATCTCATATTTGTGTGTCATAATATCTCCAAAGGGGGAGGAGGAGAGGCACAATCAAGACTCTCAATGTGTGTATCTTCTTTCACCAAGATACCTTCGTTACTAATAGGAGAGGTATCAGGAGAAGAACAAGTCTGATTGTTATGATTGTCTACGCTTGCATCCTATTGTGTTATGGCGTTCCTACAAATCTGATAGATGCTAGGAGGGTATCCAACATTCTTATCAAAGGTTTTACTTTGCTTTCCTAGATTATGTGCATGAGTAGGGAAAATGGAATCATACAAGCGATTTGATATTCTAGAAACACTAAATTCTTGAAAAGAGAACATGCTAACATGAGAAAGTAATCTATCTAAAGTATGAATGTTTTTGAAATGTAAAGAAATGTCCTATAGATCTGATACTTTTAATATCAAAATGATTTTTTGAAATGCTTTAAAAATGACTTCACTATACATGAATGATTTGACCTAGATACATAAAACAAATGTTCCTTAAACTTTCCAAACTTATACTATATGAACATTACCAACAAGCTTAGGAAGCATAGAAATGAGGTTTTTAATGTTGTAAAAGGCAATTTAAAATTTGGACTGGGACTGATTCGCCCAGAGGGGTGAATGAGTCCCAGTTGGAGTTTTTTTCAAAAATTTCAAAAAAAATCAATTGATTTTGATGCTTTTTATGTTGTATGACCTGAAGACTAAATGAAAATGAAAATTTTATATGATTTTCAATTATTTGAGATGCAGGGGCGAGGGCCCTAGCTCGGTTGGCTAAACCTTTCCTGTTGCAAGAGGTCTAGTCTCCCACACCCCCGTGGTACCAGAGGGCGTGTCACATCAGCGCCGCCGGTCAAGTTAAAAAGTTCACCAGGCGCATTGCAGTTTATAGGCAGTCATGCTACCCAATTCCTATTGTCTAAAAAAAATGATTTGAGATACAAAAATGCAACATATATGCACTTTCACTAATGCAAAATTTAGAAACCCTAAATGCCAAATAACTAATGCAAATCCTAATGTAAAGTCAATGCAAACTAGATCTAGGATGATGATGGACTCCAAATCAATAAAGAAGGTATTCTAAATGTAGGTTCACCAAAATGAAAGGAAGAAAATTATTTCCTCTCTAGGGTTTAAGACCTAGAATGATAACCATCACTCTCTCTCATTCAAGGATAACCCTAGAGATCTCAATGCAAAGGAGAAAGAGATCTTGTAATAGGGTTGTCCTAGGGGCTGAATGTGAACTAATATGGGGTTCACCACCAAGCTAGGGCTTGGAAAGACAAACGTAATGCAAATCAAAATGCTTAACCCTAATTCAATGCAATCTTTCATTAAATGACTTAGAAATGCAAATAAAACAAAACATAAATCTATAGGATAGGATGTGTGCAATTGGAAATCTGAAGATGATTGGATGAAGACCTGAAATACTAGAAATTCTAGAATTTTGACCTACTATGACTCATTCACCAATCTGGGTTTCTGCACAGGAATAAATTTCTAGAAAAAGGGTATCTAAATCTGCAAAAATCTTGAAAAATCACCTGTAGTGGGACTCATTCGCCACTTCTGATGAATCAATCCCATTTTATCACGAAGTGTCCCAAGAGCATAATCTTGAACTAAAACTTTGCAAGCCTTTGAATATGGAGCAAATAAGCACTTCCCCACTTATTTGATGCAAATTGGATGGATATTTTGCCATGGATCTGAGTTTTTATGAGTCTTGACAAGTTTTCATGAAAACTTTGACAACATTTGCAACTTTGTCATTTTGGTACTTTTGAAGGCTTCAAATCCACTTTTCTTCAATCTATAAACCTGCAATCACACATGTAGAGAGGAAAAAACTTGTTGATTGTTAGTGAATAGGGGTTTACCTTGGTCAAACCCCTTTTAGGTAATTAAACCAAATGATTAAATAATGAAACAAGGACATGAAACATGAAACATAGGATATGAAACATTAACAATGATAGCTTCAATGATGTCTTGTAAATGGTGTCTTGTAAATCTGCAACTCAACATGAAATGGCCATGAAGGATGCAGATCTTGATTTTGACAATAGGTGTAGAGCAGTGCTTGATCTTGGATCTTCAATGCTACATCACAACACTAATGTGAGTGTGTTAAACACATTACAACACTAATTCAAAACACCATTAAGCTTCAGTTTTACAAGGAGGGCCCAAACAAGTGTGAAAATGTCACCGACGACATTTTTCGACAGTACAAGCTCATCATGATTTTGTACTTATCCTTAACCTTTTTGGAAACCATTGCTCTATTATTTATATAAAATAAAACACTCATATTTATAACATGTACTTGTTGTATCTTTCTTGAGAAATTAAACATCCAACTCAAAGGATTGGATCTACCGAATACATTATTTCAAAAAAAATAAACAAAAATAAATAAATACTGAACATACTCTCCATCAGATTTAAATTTTTTTAATTATTTTGAAATTTCCCACGATGATGTCAATATCTCTATTACCTTTATTACCATTTTAAAATATTAAGATTTGCATCCTCGATTTGTAAAGGTTATTTCTTAATATAATATACATCTAACTTGATAATTGAAACGGTCAATAATCATTTTAAAAAGTGGTAAGTAAAACTCTCCCCCATGCTGCTATGAGATTTTCTCCATCCTCAATCGAGTAAACTTTTGTGCATCTACTGTAGTCGATATGTAACCATCATAAGAAATTTAAAAATAAAAAAGTCGAAAAGGCGGGGATGGGCATTGGCAGCGTCAAATCTCGAAAAGAAGCCCGGTTTTATCTTAATGCGGTAACGTGCAGACGGTTTACTGAGCTCTCACCATTTACCATACGCGAATTTTCTGATTCGCTAATGGTTTTGTCGTTGGGATTTCTCCTTCGATTTGATTATGAAGGAATATCTGCTTGATGTCTCCTCTCTGCATTGGAAACCGAACAAGGAAATCCCCGCACGACGAATTTGACCCATGTCGACTCAGTTTCTTCAATCTTGAGCGAGGAAGGAAGGAATAGATTTGGATAACAGAGGGAGGAAAAACCATGGTTATCCAAAGCAACAACAAAGGATAGCCGGTCCCTCGATGCGGGACCCGCTGGACACGACAAGAGAAACAGTGTGATCCATCGTCAAAGCTTCGGCGAACTATTCTCCGAAATCCAACGCAGTTGAAGTGAACCGATGCCCATCATGTTGGCAAGTGGGCAAAAATCTGCATAACTTGTCGTCCTCTATGGGCTATTAGACTCCCCTCGCACATCATCTTCTCATACTCTCTTAGTATTTTTTGCTTTGTCTAAAGAAAAAATTTGCAGACATCTTCTTTTGGAAATAAGTGAGCGAGAAAGAAGTGAATATGGATGCAATTTCAGTAGACGGTGTTATGCGGAGTGATCATGGTCATGACCCAGCGAGAAGCAGAGGCAGATCAGTGAAAGAGGAATTGGAGGGTTTTATAAGAGTTTACAAAGACGGCTCCGTTGAGAGGTTCTCCTACGTTGTATCTGATGTGCCCGCAACGGAGGCGCCACAAGAGCCTGTGGCATCCAAAGATGTTGTAATGGACTCGCGTACTGGTGTGTGGGCGCGCTTCTACCTTCCCAGAAAAGCGGTTTCTCGAGGAAGCAGACTGCCTCTTATCATTTACTTTCACGGCGGAGGCTTCGTGCTGGGCTCACCGGCTTGGTCTATTTACCACGTATTCATGTGCAGATTAGCTTCTGAAACAAATTGTCTGGTAATGTCAGTAGGGTACAGGCTCGCCCCCGAGCACCGTCTTCCTGTCGCCTATGACGATTGTGTAAGTGCCGTCGAGTGGGTCCGCCGGCAAACAAGGCAGCAACTATTACACTCTCACGACCCATGGTTATCATCCTACGTCGACTTCTCGCGGTGCTTTCTAGTAGGCGATAGTGCAGGAGGCAACATCGCTCATCACGTTGCATTGCGGTGTGCAGGGGCTAAAATGAAGCCGCTTCAGATGAGAGGAGTCATTCTTCTTCAGCCCTTCTTCGGCGGAGAAAGTCCATGTAAAAGGGAAGCGGAGACGAAGGAGTCGGACCCAAATCTGTCGAGGCGATGGATGGAGGTGTTTTGGAAGCTGTCGTTGCCGGTGGGGGCGAAGAAAGACCATCCTGCCTGTAATCCGCTCGTTAAGCCCCTGCGAGATATCAGTTTACCACCAGTAATTGTAATCATCTCCGAAAAAGACGTGCTGAAGCAGAGGAACATGGAGTACTACCAAGCCCTGAAAAATGCCCACCAAAATGTGAGTCATGTTATGTTCAAGGATGTGGGTCACGCCTTCCAAGTTCTCAATCCCGACTCTCAATCGATCCCCGAGCTGTTAAGCGTTTTAAACAACTTCATTACCAACAATCGTAGTGCATCCGCCTCGACCATGTAAACAAAGCGTCCCTGCTAAGATTGTTACTGTGTAACAACTCAATAATCATCCTTTTCTGTGATATTATTGCAAATTTTCATTAATCTTGAATATTTAAGTTTTAGTGTCGAATTAATTAGTTTAGTTGTAATGTCTTTTTGCAGTTTCGTTTATTTTACGTTTTGTTTATTGTCTACTGGACAGACACGTCCTGAGCTATATTTGAATGGCTTAAATGACAATATTAATGGAAGTTTTCACTGCCCCAAAATTGTCTGAGTCGTCTTTACTGTAACTGCATTAGGTGTAAGATTATAAACAATGATGTAGAATTCAGGGTATACGCCGCACCTCCGATGGTCTCTCGTACCGAAACTGGATGTACGTACAGTTTGTGTATATGAGAGGTGGAAGGATAGGATAGAGACTCAATTATTTTTATATTTTGCTTGAATTTCTCGTCTACGAAATTGACCTTTGGTGATCAAAACACACTTTTCTACTGAATATACTTTAGAGCGATATACGTTACCTTTCGAGATAATAGTTTCTAATTGTTTTGATTAATTTAAGAACATGCATTCATTCATATTGAACGTGTATGTTCTTAAATAGAATGAATTGGATTTAATCTACCCCTTTTTATGTTTGTGGGTTTCAATTGAACGGACTTTAATTAAAATTATTTACGTGGTAAGTTTTTTTTCTTTTATCTATATGTAATTTTATTTATTAATACAATCAATTTTGTATCATGTATGTGAGAGTCAAACGAAATATTTTGGAGACAATATTTTACATGTATGTATCTCTTAAAATTGACTTTCTAAAATTATAATACATAATATATTTTTGTATTTATTTTATAGACAAGATAAGTCCATTATAGAAAAATGCCTCTATTATAAACACTAAGAAAAACAACAAACTAGATCAAATTCAAATTTTCATACCATGCATGTGGAGTTAAAAAATGTCACACAAAGAAAAGATTTGACATGTCTATATCCCTTGACACTAGCTTTCCAAAATTATAGGATAGAATATATTTTGAATATTATTTTTATTTTATAAGCAAGATAAATCCATTACAAAAATGACCTCTATTATAAACACTACAAAAAATAGAAAGCTTTCCCAAAAACTAAAAAATTGCACTATGCTCTGCATAGATGTTCTTGTTTAAAAAAAAGTTCAATAAAAATATCAAAAATATCTTTGCACTAGATATTGGAGTTAAACACTTTTATTTTGAGAAATCTTAGAAAATATTTTATTTATTTAGAAATGTTTGGTCCTCCATTTTCATGCACATACCCTTTTGATTCTTAATAGTTTATTTAGTATAGTTGACAAAATATGCTAATTATTAAAATACTAATTTTTGTGGCCCAAAGGCTGAAAAGTTGGACACAATATTATTCTTTAGAAAAAAAAATCACTCCTCTAATTATTCCTAGAAAATATATATTGATGGATCACTTCCAATAATTTTTCGCATCATTTTCATTATATTTGTAGCTATGTATCATTTTTTATTCATTTAAATTTTATGCTTGAATAATTTGGTATGATTTAAATTTTTCAATATTTTATCCTAGGGTATTTACTAATATTTGGATTTAATTGTTTATTTACCCTAGGACTTATGAAATATGTATACATGTTATTTGTTTACAATAATAAAAGTGATTGATTGGCATACATGACTCATCACAATATAAATGAAAAAGCTACAAAAATAAAGACATCAATCCAAAACACTAAGAAAATGCAATTACACAAGGAGGGAGAAGTGGGACATCTTGTTGAGAAACCACCTAATGCTAAATTTTACCAAAGGGAGGATTTTGGAGCTCCCAATCATCCTATAAATTTTAAATTGTGAGTGGCACCATCAAATCTAACTAGGAGGAAGAGGAAGAACATTGTCCTTGATGCCACTAAACATAGGCCTCTCAAGAAATTTTACCCACACGAAAGGTGTATAAGCCCTATACTAATAAGGAGAAATGAGACCTCGTGTGACATGACTTTAGATATACGAATGTAATCACCAATTAAGAGCTAATTGTAGCATTTTCTAATAAGGACCTTTAGGCGAGATTATTCTCATAGTATAAGGTGCACTCCCCTATTTGCTCAAAAGTTCATAGATATGTTGGAGTTCTAATGTCACCTCCTCCATGTATGCTTAGATGTTAAATTAATTAGAGGTAAGAATGTGATTTTTTCTCATAAAGAGAAAGACAAAAATCAATACCTTTCACATTGAAACAACATTATTTCCAATTTTTTTGAGCTAAAACACAATAGAATCTATAGAAATTATAAATTTTAGAAATATATATCAACCAAGAGGAAAAATCCTCAAACATAATAGTTATCAAAGAAAATAACCTTGGTGAAAAGATTGAGAAAAGGTTGTGTATCCATTTTCAAGCATATCGAGCTCATGGAAAAATCCAAAGAAATGTTTTTTTTCATATTCATGACAAATATGACATCTTGGATGAGCTATCACAATATGCAAGACTATTTATCCAATAGGACTCCCTTGGTAGACCAAATGCATTAAAAGAATGGGCAAATTGAGGCTCCATTCTAGAATGTCAAACATGATTAAGCTAACAAAACAAAGTTTGATGGGAGGAATTCAATTCTAAATTATTTTTAAACTTGTACAAGGTAGGAGAAAAAGGGTTAAGAGTATTGTAGAGAGGCCAAGGATAGTATTTCTTAAACGTAATATAAAAGTTCCATATTTACTAAACATGGTATCAAAGTTCCACGCTAATTCTCCACTAAACTAAATGAGTTTTAAATCTAATCTTATGAATTTTAACATTAGGTACAAAAATTTTAATGTGAAGGATGAAAATAAAATCAATACATGAAAGAGAGAATTATTGTTCCAATTTTAGATGTTTAAGGTCTAGTCTCTAGAAGAGACGATGTTTCTAATGATATAGATTTTTTTGAGATAGATTTAAAGATATGTAATTTTAGGTGCCTCTACCAATGGTATACTAGAGCTATTGATAATTATAGAGACAATTAAATCCCATCATTGTTGAAATATTTATGTCAAGTTTGAATCGATCTCTAGGTCATTTAAGGAAGTGCTTAACTACCACAAGATCCTTTCAAATATTCAAATCACAAAAGAACCTTTAATCTTGATATGGCAATGTTGTGGCCTTGTTATCACAACATGTCCAAGTTTTTATATGAAATATTGGATCTCCTTTTATATTCCTAATTAATCTAGATATTAGTTTTACTGGGCATGATTTTGAGTAATTAGTGTGATCCAAACTCCTACTATGATTAAAAACTATGATTTCAATTAAAATTCGATGATCTAAAAATTAAATTATTAAATCTACTATTTTATATTAATTTTGATATTTGTATTTTTTTTAATGTATAATTATAAATTTCGTATTTCATTACCAAACTAAATTTATCTTAAATATACAATGAGATTTAAAATTAAAATTACTTATTAAAAAATAATTGAATCTAATAAAAATAACTAAACTACTTAATATGAGGGGAGGGAAAGTAAATCAAAGAAGAAAATCCTCAAACTTTATTTTTATGGAGTGGACTTGATATGATCTATAAAAAAGACTTTGAACAAAAAAACTATATATATTTAAATATTTCCTAATATTTGAAGGACAACTTTTAATAGATCGACCCGCTAGATAAACAAAATGATAAGATTGAAGTTAACCTTAGTGTATAATGCAAACCACTTTATCTTAGAACAAGGTGTAGATATGAGGAGAAAAGGACCTGAAACATGGCTTTTGTGATCCCATACAAAATTAATCTGATAGAATTAAATATAATAAAATAGAAGATATTTAACGTCGACAAGACTAAGGAAAAAAGTCGCCTATTTCCAAGTAGGCCCGATTATAGATTATATTATAATTAGAGGTCGAGTCAAGAATACCTGAATTCGATTAGATTGTCTAATATTCTAGTGGAGCCGACAATGGATTATAAAATTGGGCTTATGAAGTGTCACGTCCATCAAAGCGCAAGCGTACTGATACCAAACCGTTTTATTAGAATGGTTCGACATCGATATGAACCCAAATTAATATATGATTTCAATGAACATTTTATTGCATGAAAGTGTGTTGTACATAACAAAATAAACCTTTGAAGCTTGTTTAAAAAAAGCAACGCCTATATAATTTAAAATAGAAGGTAAAATTCATTATGTGATGTTTCAAGTTAGAAAGTTTTTATATGTAATTTTTTTTATAATTTTTATTTTTATTATATATAATTTAAATAAGTTTTTTATTTTTTTGCATGTGTAGATATGAATTAGTGCAGTGAAAGTAATTTTAGATATTGCATGAGTCATGTAAAAGATAATATGTGTGGTTTAAAATATAGTTGAAAATAAAAAGATATATAACACTATTTAGAGACATTAGATTTTCATCGTTCATATTGATAAAAGTGCTAATTTTTGGATTTAACTCTGTATAGATATAACATCATTTTTTTTCCTAAAAATATTAACGTCTTTTTTAGAATTAGAAACACTTTCGAATTAGACGTAGAAAATGTATAATATTATAGACACCTAAAATTGTCATAACATATCACACACTTTGAATTTGCCTTTAATCATCATTTTCCTCATTATCACCAATTTCCTCATTTTAATTAAATAATATCCAATTATTTGATTAAATTCACTATTTTCCTCTACTAATTGAAAGAATAATGTTATTTGATTAATTCATCATTTTTCATCATTTTCTCACTAATTCCCCTTTTTTGTATTAATAATAATTCAAGCGCTCAAAATACACTGATCAGCTCCAACACATTATAACTGGTTTAATAGCTATACATTGTAAAGCCACTTGCAAACTATAACTTGCCTATACATTTCACCTTACTAGGTATAGATCTCTTAAACTTAACATAACTATGCTAGCATAAGATGCTTATTAGTTGATGTTCTACAAAATTTATACAAAAAGGGGTCTTTGAGTAGATCATTAATTTATGAAGTATTTCCCCTATTCCTTTTCTCACTATAGGAATCACTGCCCCAGTTTACAAGCGTGTCAATGGCCTCCAGTTCTTCGTTTGAGAAGACTTCTTCAATTTCCTATTTATCATTAGTGTGTAGCCTTGGAGCCCTCCTTGCTAAGTCTTCCTCTTTAGTTGCAGCTTTATCCTTGAATTCCTTTTGAAACGCTTCTAGAGCTTGCATAAAGATAGCCAAGCTTGGTTGGCCTTGTTGCCATGTGTGTCCAAATCTGACTTCATGTTGATTGAGCAACACTATCCCATCCTTTAGCAATCTCAAGAATTTACTCTCTATTATCTCCATAGTGGCCACCACCTGCATAGAAAAATTAAATATAGTGAGTCTTTTCATAGACTCAGTAAGTACCCTCTGACACCCACTAAATTTGTCCTCATTCCTAGCCTCCTAGATGCACCACATAATTTTAGAGGAAAGAGAGAGCCAAAAAAAATGTAAATCCTTGCTAAGATTTTTGTCATGATTCAATAAAAAAAATTCCAATCAACTTTCCCATTAGAATCCCAGATATCCTGCTAATTGCAAAACAAATTCCAAATTTCATTAGCAAAAAAACAGTCAAAGAAGATGTGATTAATTGTTTCAGGAAGCCTTTGCAACAATAAAAGCCATCTAAAGCAGTTTTGTTTGCATCCATATCGTTATGCCAAATTGAAGTAAACACGTTTTTACAAAACTTACAATCAAGATTAATCTTCCAAGGTTTATTAAGGTGTTCAATAGGAGGATTGGAGCTAATTAGATCTTTATAAATAGCTTTAGTTTTGAATTCACAGAGATGGGTGGAGTCATGCCACACATTGTCAGATGGGGAGGGGTCCCCATCCTTGGTGTTGGAACTCAAATTGATGTCATTGCAAGCACCTTTGATAACTAAGAAAGTCTTGGCATTAAAAGGGGGAAGGTTAAATTCCTCTTTTAGTTGATCCCAACCTACTAATGTTCCATCCCTTAGAATACAATTAAAATTTTGGATCCCACCTTGATGCTATTTTTTAGTAGAACAGCCTTGAGGCAGAGCCAAGGCCCTCCCATTGTGTTCTAGGTTCCACCATATAGACCTATTGGGGTGGATGAAGTTTTGGTTGTGATCAATAAGAAGAGGGCATTTGATGTCCCTGACTAATTCCTAAGCTCTATAAATGATTTTGAACACCGTTGACCCTATAGGAATGATAGAGTGCTTGGTAATAAGCAAATCACTGAAAGGTAGATGTTTCTAGGTTTTGGCCATCTTAGGCATTACCTCTTTAATATTATTTTTGACCAAGCCTTTCCATGGCTCATCTCCATCAAGAGATTTTATAATCCATTTAGCAGCCAATGCAGTACCATGCTTTTTTAAATATTTTAATCCAAGCCCTCCATTGGACCTTTCAAGACAACACCATTTCCATTTGACCAAGTACATTTTTCTCTTTCCTTTCCCATCAGACCATAGAAAGAATTTGATTTTATTTTGTATTTCATACACTTGATAGCTATTAAAAAACCAAACTAATGCAAAATATATTGTATAAGAAGACATTATATTTTGGAAGATCTGGATTCTACCAACAATAGAGAGGTGCTTCTTATTCCAGCTATCAATATTTTTGTGATATTGCTATCAGGATTCAACTGTGTAGTTTTATGAGTCAAACTCATTGACCCATGTTTCATGAGTAGTGGTTCACAAGAACCCATCTCTAATGATAATGAATGGTCCACTTAGCACTCATTGCATCTAGGTGATGGTCACAAAGGTGAAGCACTGGGCCATCTCGGAAGGTCACCCATCAATCTTTTTGTCTATCTTTGTTTTGATCCATAACCACATTTCCTTTAGGTTGGGATTCACAGAAAAGGGAATCCCCAGGTACCTTACCTACTTTTGAGAACCCCCCATTGGAATTCATACTTGTGAATCCATTCAGGAAGAGATTCAGACCATCCTAGCATAATGGACTTCACTCTAGAAATTTTTACCCCTGAGGCCAAGCAGAACATGTTGAGCTTTTCAAGCAGATTGATTAAATTTTCTTCTTGGAGATCAATAAAGATGGTGGTGTCATTAGCAAATTGAATGTTAAGGAGCTCATTCTTATCTAGTAATTTCAATCCTTTAACTTTGCGTGAATTACAAGTATCTTTTAGTAAGTAATGTACAAAATCAAAGGAAATGACAAATAAGGCTGGAGCTAGAGGGAAGCCTTGCCTAATTGAATTTCGAGCTTGAGGACCTCAAAGAATGACCCATTAACATCAGCTTGAGAAGTAGAATCTCTTAAGAGTGTATCAACCATGTTACAAAAGTCATGTGGGAAGCCAAAATCCTCCAAAGTCATTCTAAGAAAGGACCATTCTACCTTGTCATATGCTTTCTCAAAATCAAGCAAAAGCATGACAGCCTTTTGGTCCGATCTCCTTGCCCAGTCCATGGCTTCCCAGCTTGTAATAAATTTTTCAAGGATATATCTTCCTTTGATAAAACCTATTTGGATGCTATTGATGAATTTTGGTTGTATATTGGTGAGCCTCGGGGCTAGTACTTTAGCCAACACTTTATATGATACATTCAGTAGAGTAGTAGGCCTCCAATTCTTTATCATTGTTTTTCCACCTTCCTTGGGTAGTAACTTGATGAGTCCATTGTTTATACTTTCCCCCAATGAGCCTTTATTAAGTGCTTCCATGCAGATTTGGTAAAGATCATCACAAATCCAGACATTGAATGTCTTATAGAACTCAACTAGTAGTCCATCAATCCCAAGAGATTTGTCATTATTCATAGATGTTATAGCCTTCTTTATTTCTTCTTTGGTTATGTTACTTGACAATGCTATGGAATCTTCTTTGGTAATCTTAGCAAGTATTAGCCTCTTGACTGTGTTCCTTACATGGATACAACCTTCCTTGTCCCCTTCTAATTGAAACAATTCTCTGTAGAACAGATAGAATTGATGCAAAATGTCTTCTTGGTTTGTTATGGAGGTAAGTTATTTTGGCAGATTTTTTCAATATTCTCTTTCACTCCTTTCTCCTTAATATATCTGAAAAAACCTTGGAGCCCTTGTCCCCATATTCCGACCAGTTGATCTTAGCCATGACCTTAAGCCCTCGAGTTTTATTTTCCTAGAGATTTATCAGCGAGTGTTTGGCTTTATTGAGTTCTTCATAGCACTTAGAATTGTTGGGTTACCTTTGTATCCTACTTTCAGCATTGAGTTACAACTCATCCTGAAGGAAGATTTATTCCTTTCTACTGTCTAGATCCCTCTTCTTACCAACAATTTGGAATAGGACTTTCCAAATTTTAACATTTTGGTTCCATCTCTCAATTGGGCTTAAGTGCTTGAGGAGCCATTTATTGACCTCTCTCAAGGTAATTATAGCATCAATACAATCCCTATCTTTTAGCAAGCCTGTGTTGAGAATGAAGTTTTCACTTACCTTGGAATATTTTCTCCTTACACCATTTATCCCAATACAATATTTAATTGGGTGATGGTCAAAGAGGGTGTATAGGTACACCATCACCTTATTCCCATCACCGAGGGGTTCAAAACTAAAGGAATCTTTGTTGGAGTGGAATCTATCCAATCTACAATCAATTCTTCTCCCCCCCTTCTAGGAATTATACCCTATGTATTAGACTGCATTACTTTATTTTTTCAACCCTTGCAAGGGGTCTACTAATTTGAGATTGGCCTTCATTCTAAGCCAATAGTATTTTTCATTACCTCTCTAGTCCATCTAGCAAGACCTCATTTTTTATCTTTATTCTCTTTAACCATATTGAAGTCACCCCCTACTATCCATGGGACATCCAAGAGGCAGCTTAGCCATTTCCAAAGACTAATTCTGTCAAGGTACTCATTTGGAGCATAAATCAAACAAACACCAAATTTGGTCTCACCTTTTTCAAAATTTTCCCATATAGCCCTGTTGCAAGGAGAGACCCTAGAGGTAGTAAGGAACTATTTCCATTATTTTTCCATGAGGATAGTTGTACCACCTTTTCCCCTTTCATGTTGTGAGGCGATGTGGGAGGAGTTACCCCAAATGAATTTCATGTTGGCTTCCAATGTAAACCCTACTACCTTGACTTCCTGTAGTAGGACAAAATTCTTTTCCTTTTCCAAGTTTAAGAACCTCCTCACTATGTATTTTCTATAAAGGGACTCAAGTCCCCTCACATTCCATGAAATTCAATTAAGACTCATTATTGAATTTTTCACCTGAATTCTCTTTGGCATTCCTAAATAGCATGAAGTATTTAGGTGTCCCATCTTCGCCCTCCATCTTTTTTGCCGAGGGGATACCAAGAACAATGCTTGTTTTTTTTCCTTTTCCCTTTTAGGATGCCAATGCTACTTTTACTAAGGGCAATGTAACTACCCTTCTTTCTTCCCCTCTTTTTCTTTGGGGGGTCAACATTAGTTATCTGATTTCCCCCCTCTGAGGGATCTTGGGTGTTATCTTTATCCTCTTTTCCATTTCTATGCTTCTCCAGAGAGGCATTCAAATCAGGGGGGTTATCCATGGAAACATCAACCTCTATTCTAGTGATATTCTTATTATTGAGGTCTCTTAATAGGTCATGCAAGGTCAATTGGTGAGTTGAAGACTTTTTCGAGCCATTTCTCACTTTTTGCCTTATCTCTAGACCACTTGCTGATCAATTCTATGAGGGAGTCCAAACTTTCCTTTAGAGGTTGTGACTTATCGTCACTTGTGGAGACCTCTGGATGTGTTTCACCCTCCCCTCTCATGAAAATGGTGTTGTTAACATTTAGGGTTCTCTTATTATTAAAATTCTTAAGTTCAGCATTAGGGTTTGAGTGGATTCCTTCATCAGGTTGGGGGGTCTAGTTTTCCCCTTCATCATTCTTGTCAAAGTTCTTCGATAAGGTGGTGGGGTTTCCCCATGCCTTGCTACTACTAATAGGGGGGTTACCACCTCCCTTATCACCATTTTTTTCCATTATATCCGATGTGAAGAGGTTGAGATTTCTCAACCCGGTTTTTTGGGCAAGTTCAAACTCATCTTTTGAGGTTTGGACCCCATTAATGTAATACTTGGTTTTCTCATAGTTCATGTTAGTTCTTTTATTTTCTTCCATATTCTTTCGTAACTTAATTAATGCAAGTTTTTGAGCATTTTTCAAACCATCAGCTGGGGCCGATGTGAGGGAAGAGGTAGATGGAATTGGAGCACAGGGAGTCATAGGAGGGGCAAGGTTACTAGGGGAGGAAAATGAGGTAGAGGGGCTAGGGGTGGTTAGGTTTTCCAACTACCTACAAAATTTAGACTAGGGAGAAAAGGTGAAAGATGGAGAAACAAGAGAGGTGGAAACGAGTTGGAAAACATTCTACAAGGGCACATTGGACACAGGAGGGGGGAAAATCTACGACAGTGGCAATGAGGTTGGCGACATCGACCTACTTGGAGGAAGTTGGAGGAGGCAACATGGCAACGTTGGATGAATGAGGATGACCCCCATCCTTTTTAATAAGAGGGAAATTCTTTCAAATGTTCCCATCCCTTCTGCAAAGGTAACAATACCCTAACCCGCCCAAGAATTTGACAGGGCAAAGGTGTTGAGAATTATCAAACAAAATGCCAATATTTCCTGGTAGTTCCACACCTGTATTAAGAAAGATGAGAGCATGAGCATTCATACCAGGGAGAAAATTATTTGGTTTATCCACCCTTATAATGCTTCCAAATTTTGTGAGGACCTAGGGTATGAACAACCAAAGATCATGTGGGATGTTCTTGAACAACAACAACTTGGGAGAAGATAACGCAAGAATTTCGTTGCAGTTAGCCTCATGGGACCACACCATTGCCCTGAAAACACTCTTCCCTATGCTCTAATAAGGTTTACTAAGTTTTTTAGTTTGCATTTCATGAGTTCTAACAAATATTTAAAAAATCCCCCTTTGAATCATGCGACAAAGCAAGACTTGCACATTAAGTTTTTGTTCCAAACATAATTTAACCAATTTTCCAAAAAATTCCCTGCATGTAGATTTACTAAATCAATAGAAACCAAGAATAAAGCAGCATTCAAAAGTATATTTCTTTCATTAAATACAATGTTATGTATTTCTTCATTAGGAGAAATTATAGCGGTTTTGGGAGGGAACTTACCTTCTGCTCCACCATTTCTTGTAAAATTATCTTTGTCCTTGCTTGGTGCAAAAAGAAACTACACATTTACAAAGCAGGTAGGACTTTCTTCCATGATGACATCACAAAAGGTTTTGGATGACCCATTGTTATTACCTATGCCCTTATCCTTGGGGATTTCCTCAAGAGAATCTGAGGGGTCGTACCCCCCTCCTTTAAATAACAAATGCTCAGGGGGCTCGATAGCCCAAGAACAAAGCAAGAACAACCTGACCCACACAAGTGAAATAACCACAAACAAAAAAAAATAGGAAGGATAGAAAGGAACGCATTAAAGAGGGTATGGAGGGTAGTATAGTGCAAACCTCCATGGGGAGGGTTGGCCTCCCCACCACACATGGATGATGAAACCCTAGCAACACGCGAGCAACTTGCAGAGTCTGATCCTTCATGTATTCATTTCTCTTATTTATTTGATGATGTTTTGTATAATTATTTTACACTAGTTCTAATTCCCCTTTTGATTAAATAATTTACAATTATTTAATTAAATTCTATTCTCTCCTTCCACCATGATTAAATAATTTTGAATTATTTAATTATTTTCATTTTCCCTCAATCCCACTTGATTAAATAATTTCCAATTATTTAATTAAAAATCCTAATTCTCTCGCATCCTCACAATTAAATAGTTTTCATAACTATTTAATTCACTAATTTTCCTCCAACTTGCACAAAGAATATACCTTTTTCGAAAAGAGAATATTTTTAATTCAAATATCTTCTTCCCTCCAATTCAAAATATCGTCAACCAATTTTCCATGAAAATAGGGATATTTTGGGCTCTCATGAAGCCTCGTCCATTGATCTCCTTGATTTCCTCTCATCCATTAATCTTCAAATTCAATCTCCACTATTGATCATAAATCTTGAAATCTATAAAACAATTCATTCATTCATGAAAATCATTCACAATTTTCATAAGCTTGGGCATTCTTGAATTCTTAAGCACTCTTAAGCAATTTGAGCATCACTTTTGTGAATCATATCTTCAATTAACATTTTTCAATCATGGATTATGCATAATTTGATAAATTCACATCACAAATTGTCATCAATCCACAATGGGATTGAAGGTTTGCATGCTTTATTTGGTTTAATTTCCTTTGAATTGTATTTTTGTCTTTTGATTAAATCTTTGAAGCATTGTTTACTAATCTCATGAGTATGAGTTATAATGATCTTAATTTTATAATTTTTTAGTGTCTTCTAACTCCAATGACTTGAATTATGTTCTCTAACCATAAATTATATTTATCCTATGATATTTTGGCATGCTCAATGGGACCCACATCTCGGATTTAACATTTTTTGGAATTTTTTGTCGATTTGTAGGTTATAGAGGCACTTTTGTAGAACAACGATGCTTATGACTGACAAAGTTTGGCGTGTATATATAAATACAATGACACTTTTATTCAGAAGAAATGCTTTTGACTAATACAGTTCTCTATTTGTGTTGTAGGTTACAAAGTTGCATTTGATAAATTTTGACGTGTTTGTCAAAGATTGACGCTTATGTCTGGAAAATTTTGATGCATTTGCAGAATGACAACACTTCTATTTTGATATCACTATTTTTGATTTGCAAGTTAACTCGACATGTCTATGAAAGATAATCACTTCTATCTTCTTACAACGTTGTTAGGTATAACTCGATGCTTTTGATCTGTTAGGGCTTTACATAATATTTTTGATTTCTTTCATTTTCCTAACCCTAACGTGTGTCAGTTTCTTAATCTTTTCTATTTAAGCTAAATTTTGCACAACATGTGGTGTACGTTGGAGAAGACTAATTTCAAAGACTAATAATTTTTTTTGTAGGTTTTGTTAGTAACTTATATTTTCACACTTCAATTGGTACTTTAAAAAGAACAACATATTTCACCTTTCAGTTGGTGCTTTAAAAACAACATATTTCACATTTCAATTGGTGCTCCTAAAAGAAACCTACAACTATCACATTTCATTTTGGTGCTTTAAAATAAATGACAACTTGCATATTTCAATTTGGGTTTAAAATTGAACAAGACAAATTGCATATTTCGTTTGGTGTACTAAAATTTGATGCAAGAGCATCGCAGGCGTATGGGAAATCCTCATCACCCAAAATATTTGTAATTTCATTTTGTAAATATTTTCTTTCAAATTTTGGATTTCTAGTGTGGAGATTCTTTTGGTGGGTTCTAGTCTATTCATTGTGCTCTTAATCGCACTCCCACAACAGTCATTTTCTAGACTTGTGGTGTCACGGGATAACTTCATTATACTCTTAACTACACTCCCACAATTGTCATTTTTTGGACTTTCGGTATCGTGGGATAACTCAAGAGTTACCGCTAACCGACAACGGTTAAGTCTTTAGTTGGCAGTATTGTAGTGACTAGAGAGAGACTAGTGGTCATTACCACTACCCCATGGCAGAACATTTGGAAGCATGTGATACTACAAGGAACTCATTCAGCCACAACATCACGGTCATCTACCTAGGCCATCACGGCATTATGGGATCTGATGTGTTAGCTGCAGATCTTCTCTAAGATCAAGGGTGGATATTTGAATTGGAAATAACAAAATTCCAATGGTCATGTAAGGTTTGATTTTGGCGGGGAGAATGGAGAGACAAGGGATGCGAAGAATAGGAATTCATTTTGAATGGAGGTCAAGGAAAATTTATTGAGATTGAATTGGGGATTATACAGGTTGTGTAGCAGATTCTTGTAAGGAGGCATATTGACATATAAATGTAATGTGTTGATGAACTATAATCGAAAACCTTGAATGTAATAATAATTCTATTTTGTGGTTCTTGTTATCATTTGTAATGTCCTCTTGTTTTGAGTAATTGCTGCAAGATCAGTTAGCCCGAAAAGGCCAACTTTTCTTGACCTACATCAATTGGTATCAGAGCATGTTTTGGTTGGGTTGATAGAAAACCTAGAGTTGGTGTTGTGGTTAGATTGAGAAGAGAGAATACCTACAATTGTAGAGGGTGTAGACATGGCTCAACAAGGATGTGGTTGGAGAGGTCAATAGAATGATAACCTAGTGCTTGTCATGGAGATGTTGAGAGAAATTACAACAAGGATGGGTGTTGTTGAATTGGCACAAAGAAGAGGAGAACATGTAGAATATTTCAATGAAGATGAGGTAGAAGAAGGAGAATCAACCCCCCAAAATATTGTGGATGATGATGATGAGAATGTGAGATTTCTAAGGGCTATGGCTAGAATAAATAGCAAACCCCAGATGGACCCTCCTTCCTATAATGGGAGTTTAAATTCAAAAGATCTAACTAATTGGATCTCAGAGATGGAAAAGTATTTTGACTTGGAATCTGTAGAAGACCCACAAAGGGTGAAATTTGCTTGTACAAAGTTGAGAGGACATGCTTGCATATGGTGGGATCATGTGTAGACTAAAAGATAGAGAATAGGCAAGGATAAAATCAGAACCTAGGAGAGGATGTTAGCCAAGTTGAAGGCAAATTTGTTTCCTATATATTATCAAATGAATCTGTTCATGAAGCTACAAAATTTGAAGCAAAGGGAGAAAAGTGCACAAGAGTACGTGCAAAAGAATTCTATAAGTTGAGCATAAGAGGACACATGGAAGATGACCTGGAAAAGGTGTCTAGGTATATGAATTGGCTGCATAATTGCATTTAGGACAAGATGAGACTGGTCAAATTAACCAACATTGAAGAGGCATATCAATATGCTTTAAAGGTGGAAGAAAAGATTGCAAAGAAGAAACAAAATAACTCTAAGGGTAGAGGCATATTTTCTCATGGAAGAAGAAAATTTAGTAGTGGTAGAGGTGGCTAGAGCCATCAAGAGGAGGCTAGCACATCTCAAGAAAGTGCACCAAGTAATAGAGGAAGAGATTCCTTTAGAGGGAGAGGAGAAAGTTCTCATGGGAGAGGATTCTTTGGAAGAGGTCGAGGAAGAGGCTTCAGTGGAACATGTTTCCAATGTGGAGAAGTGGTAAACATGGTTTTTGAATGTCCACAAGTCCAGAGAGGCATGTGGCACAAGTAGAAGATGATGTGATGAGTACAACAAGGTGTTGAGAAGATCTTGAAGATGGGGAGTCATTGATGCTGTGTAAAATTTTGTTGTCCTGAGAAAGAGAAATTGGAACCAGTGCAAAGGAGAAATCTGTTTAGGACAAGGTGTAAGGTGGATGGAAAATGTTGCAAGGTGATATTGGACAGTGGTAGTACAAATAACATAGTCTTTGAAGAAATGGTGGATAAATTGAACATTAAGAGGATAATTGTAGTGTAGTAAAATGCATACCCTTGCATTTTCACACTTATTTGAGCCTGCCTTGCTTTATTTATCCTTCTTTATGGCTTAATTGGCCCTATTTTGTGTCCACAAGCCCTATGAATGGCATATTTATCTAGTTAATCTCGACATTCTCCAATGTGTAAATGATCTCCTAATTATTTTGATTGTTGTGTCCCTAATTTGTGGTCGAGACTAAAATGCCACTTAGGGAGTCTTTGTCCCCCCGAGGTTTTGGGACCCTAATTTTGAGGTATCTTAATTGGGCCCCTTTTTGGTGTTTGTTCCCCAAGTTTCATCACTTGGGACTAAGATGCCACCTAGGGCATCTTAGTCCTCCTTGAGTCATTTTTGGGATTTAATTTCAAATTATGATGGGATTTAGCCTCCTTCATTTAATGAATTCACATGTTGGCTTGTTGTGGTGCAATTTTGGGATATTAAGCATGAATAAGTATGAATACAAGGTTCCTTCACTCAGTTCAATCCAAGTCTTTTGTGAGATTATTCCTAATAGTAATTTGAAGTCCGCAATAGAATTCAAGATCAATTCATCAAGCATTTGGAGCCATCATCAAGATTCAAGCATCATCATGTTTGTTTTGGAGCTAACAATTTTGATACATAGGTTTTTATACTTCAAGCTAATATTGCATTCAAGATCTATCTTATTTAAGCAAGATTCAAGATCTACATCCATTTCAACCCTCTCAAGCATATTTGTAGCATTCTATCACAAAGGTTTGGTGATTTTTAGCATTTTTGTTTGTTCATTCATCATTCTCCTTCTCTATTTCATTTCATTTCAAGGTTTAATTACCAACAAGGGGTTTGACCAAGGAAAAACCCCATTCACTAACAATCAACAATTTTTCCCTCTCTTGTGTGTTTGTATTTGTAGATCTAGGTTGAAGACTTGAAGATCATTTCGAGTGAAAGATTGAAAAGTTGCATTACAAAGCTATCATCTTCATAGAAACTCACCTACAGGCTAGATCAGGAAGTTTCAGGACCTCAGATCTAGGGAGAAGGAAATGCAAACCTTGGAGCTCAGGACCACATTTAGAGTCTTCAAAAGTTCAAAACGGGACTAATATGCCACCTTGGGTGTCTTAGTCCTCCACAAGGTATTTTTCAGAGATTATTCGGGATTTGGTTTCCACATTCGAAGATTTCGTATTTTCCCTGAAAAAAAACAACGGGACTGATACACCACCTTGGGTGTCTTAGTCCTCCATAGCATATTTTGACAGCATTTTTGCATTTCCAAAATCCTCATTACATCTCCAAAATTCCCAAGGACACATACCCTACCTTGGTGTTGCATATTTTCATTATTTGCATCTCTCATTTAGCTTATTTTAGGTTATTTTGCATATCACATTGTCTTTTCCAACATTGTCTTTTCCAAGCATTTGCTTGGTGGTGAACCCCTTAAAGCTAAGATTAAACTGCTTCCTAGGTCCTCCTAATTGTGAATTGACTCACCTTGAGAGGTTGGTAGTCAATCCAATTAGGATTCCTAGGACATTATTGAATGATAATAGAAGAGTGGTGTCCTATGACCTAGGTTATAAAGCACCCATTTTCCTATTGTTTATTTTGGTGAGCCTAACTTTTTTTAACATTCATTTTCTAATTTGGAGTTCATTAAATTCCTAGATCTAGGTTGCATTCATTATTTCATTGCATCTTGTATTAGTGAAATTGCATCTAGGGTTTCTCATATTTGCATTAGTAAAAGTGCATATAGGTTGCATTTTTGCTTTCTTGCATCATCTTATCTCATTGGAAAAATGAAAAGTACATTGTCAATCATTCTAATTTCATTTAGGAACATTCTTATTGCATTCAAAATTTGAAAAAATTGCATTCAACTTTGCATCTAATTGCTTCATTGTAGTCATCTTTCCTTGCATTCATTGGCATAACTTTCTATTTCCAAACTTCAGGTCCCTGGATAGGCAAATTGGGAAGACTGTTATCAACCCAGAATTGTCTGATTTTCTGAAGAAAAAAACAGTAACTGGGATAAAAATTCCCTTGGTGGCATCTTAGTCCCTCTCTAGATTCTCATCTTAGATCCCTGTTTGAACCATTTACTATTTGTTTCAGCTTTTGAAAACTCAAAATTTCACCAGGAGGACTAAGACGTCCTTACTGGCATATTAGTCCTTGTTGACTTTGACTTTGCAGTTTTCAGGGTTTGAAATTGCTCTTTGGTGCTTTTGTTCATTGTAGTTACTTTCTTGTTTCAGATTTTTTATTTGTCATTTCATCAAATTTAGAGAATCTATCTCAATTATTCTTCATTCATTGCATTGTCAACATTCAAAATGACATTTACATCATCTCATTTTCAATCTATTGCAGAGTGTAGTCAGTAAATTACTTTGTTTTAGGTCTGAAAATCTGAAAATGTTTACATTTCTGAAACTTTGCATCATATGGATAAAAGTGCTTTTCACTTTTGCATATACAATGTTTACATTCATAAAACTTTGCATAAGTTTGATAAAAGTGTTTTTCATTTTTGGATATACATTGTTTGCATTCTTAAAGTTTTGCATACATTGGATATGCATTGTTTACATTCTTAGAGCATTGCATGAGATGGTTAAAAGTGCTTTTTATTTTTGGTCAAACAATATCAGTAACCTTTCTAGGCACGTTAAGAAAAATTTCACAACCCCTCCCTATGAGAGTGTTTTAATGAAAGAGAATACAACCTTGGACATTCCTAATGATCATATTAGTTTTTCTCCTAATATCTCTCCTATTGGTGAAGAAGAAATTTTGATGTTAGAAGAACTAATCAATGAGATTTTTGAGTCCTAGTTGTTTCTCTCTGTCTACCTCTCTTAGTGGGAAATACATTGATGAACAAGAGGACATAACAATAGGCAATCATGACCATCACATTTTCTCCTCTTAGTAACTCTCCTAGTTTTGAAGAAGATACTTTGATGATAGAGAATCTTATGTGTCCCCCTTCACCTAGGGAAACCCTTATTGAGCAAGAAAATTCAACCAATGATCATTTCTCTACTTGCGATGAAGTCATTTTGGAAGAACCAATCCTTGAATGTCAAGAACATTTGGTTTGTAGCTCTCCTAAAAACTCTCCTCCTAGGGAAGATATCACAATGGAAGAAAATGAGAACATTGACAATAGTAACTCCTTAGATGAAGATGATGAAGTGACATTAGACTCCCCTTCACCAAGAGATCATGCAAATAAATAAAATATTATTGAGGTTCTAACAACACAAATTGGATCTCCTCCCATTAACTAATCACATAAGAAAATAAGAGATTTCTTGAAATCTACGATGCAATCTAAAAATGTTTGGCAACAACCAAGATATAACATAATTTTTCAAACATGTAGGGGACCACAAATAGCTCTTGCAACATCACCATCACCTCAACATATCTTTCCTAATGCTCCTCATTCACCTTTTCATAATATAGTTGAAGATCTCAAGAAGACCCCTACTAATATATCCATACGACAACTTATTCAGCTATCACCTACATACAAGTGCCTATTTCAAGAAATGTTACAAATAAAGCAAGAGTATATCCAACCTTCTATGAAATTGAATAATGTAACATCCTTCTTTCATCCCACACAAGTCACACAATCAGAAATCACATTCACTAAACATGAATTTCCCTCACTTGAGACTCAAAACAAGAATGAAGCCTTGATGATAAAGGTGATCATTAATGAAACTACAATTAGGCGCACTCTTATAGACAATGGAGAAAAAATTAATCTTTGTACCATTGACCTCCTAGAAAAAATTGGCATGGACAAGAGGCTTATTCAACTTAATTATGTTCATATTCATGGCTTTGACAATATTAATCGTCAACCACTAGGAATGATCTCATTACCTATTGAGGTCAGACTTGTAGTGTTTCCTACCCCTATCCATATCATGCAAGGACCCCTTTCATACAATATTCTCTTAGGCAGACCATGGATTCATGCTAAGAAAGGATTCCCCTCTACTCTCCACTGTACAATGAAATTTGAATACAACAACAAGATATACGCAATTGAAGCATAAGAATGAAGATATGAATCACATGATCACAACACTTCCAACTCTCATAATACTTTCATTCCAAAACCAAAAGATGAACCTATACACATTGATTCTTATCCTTCACCTACAACAAACCTCTTTAGTGATAATTGGGGGTCATTAGATTTTATGCCTCCCTTCAATAGAGAATCCAAAATCTCACCCTCAAAATCCAAAGAGTCATATACCAACAATTCATTTTCAGATACAAGTTCTAATGATGATTGGGGTTTTATGCCTCCCTTTATAGGAGAGTGCAAAATCTCACAATCTAAATCAAAACAACCTTGTGTTTCATTTGCTCAATTTTTTTCTACATTACCCCATGGTGGTGATGGGGGCTATATAACACCCATCCCTCATGAAGGAATGACACATAACTTTAAAAAGGATTTGTGTTCTCGTGAAGAAACCAATCCTTCTCAAAAGCATAAACCCCCTTCATCTGACTTGGAAGATTGTTATGGTATTGGAAAAAACCTCCCTCCTACAAATGGATTCAATAAACACGCAAAGCAAAATGACATACCATACTCTTTCAAGAAAGATCTAGGTTTACCACCTTTATCCCCACTTTCATCTAAAGCCTTTAGTGTGTGTATTACATCTTTCACAAATAATGGAACATCTTCTACTATTGATCAAGAGAGTATCTTGTTGAGACTCCTCCAAGGTTATTTGATATCCCTTCCTCAAAAACATGAAATAAATTCTACTACAAACATTCACTTTGTGCATATCATAGATTTCATGGTCATTCTACTAATGAATGTAAGGCTTTGAGTAGAAATCCAACATCTTAAGGAGTTTGGTGCTCTTCCTTATGTGGGGTCACCTCATTCCTCTAATCAATACTAATTTTCACTCTAGCATCTTTCTCATCAATCATTTTGGCTCATCCTTGTCCTGCACTAAGTGGGGGCAAGGGGTTATATAGACTTGTCCTCACATGTCACTTGTCATTGGCTCTTTTGGATAGTTGAACAAATTTCATGTACATATAAAATCAAGCTTTCAATGTGGGAGATGTGCCTTAATTTGGCTCACATGTGACATTTTGGAGGCAACCCTTTCCCTTTTCATGGCATAGCTTATCGAAAACATATGACTTGGCATAGGGATTTCTAAATAATCTCTCATGTCTTCTTCTACTTTAAAGAAATTTCTCACAAAAATGGTGTTAGCAACCACTTTAAAGTGTGGGCATACATCAAAACTCATGTTTCATTGTGTGATTTTCTTTCTTCTTGCAATGTGTCCTTTCTTGGTGGTGTCATTGGGTTTGATTTCCTTTGAGAGTGTAATATTTCTTTGACTTGTCCTCTCTTGGAAACATTAAGCACAATGTTCCCTAAGATGTGACCTTGTACAAACTAAGAAAAATCCCTTTAAACATATCTCTTTCCTCTTGCGTTGTATTTTATCTTTTTGTCCTTATTAAAGTCATGGAGGTATGGCTTTGATAAGGACTTCCTGGGGCTCACCTAGTGAACAACTAGCTTCACTAGCCCTTATGCATGTGAATTTTCTTTTTGTCCTTATCATATCCATGGGGGTATGTCATTGATATGGACCTCTTGGGGCTCACCTAGTGGACAACTAGCTCCCACTAGCCCTCGTGAACGTGTATTTTTTTTGCATAGTGGACAACATGTTCCACTTGTAAACCCTCTTCAAGCCTAGACCCAATCCACCACATTGGATGGTCAATCGAAGCTTGATCTATTGTAGTTCTTTCCATGTTTTCCTTTTTCTTATCTTTGATGGTGTATGTTTGTGATATGTTTATGCTTCATATATCATCTGCATGTGTGTTCCTTTGTGCCTATGTTGGTTTGTCATAGGATCTCGACCTTGGGGGCTTAATCATCCCTCTTGATCGTTGTCATCCTATCTTACTAACATTGGTACACTTGAACCCCTCTTGATTGCATGGTTGGCTACTTTAGTGTGAGTTTGAAGCAATTGCATCCTCTCACTAAAGTGGGGGCTAAATATAGTGTAGTAAAATGCATACCCTTGCATTTTCACACTTGTTTGAGCCCGCCTTGCTTTATTTATCCTTATTTATGGCTTAATTGGCCCTATTTTATGTCCACAAGCCCTATGAATGGCATATTTATCTGATTAATCTCGACATTCTCCAATGCATAAATGATCTCCTAATGATTTTGATTAGTGTGTCCCTGATTTTTGGTCAGGACTAAAACACCACCTAGGGCATCTTTTTCCCCCCGAGGTTTCGGGACCCTAATTTTGAGGTATCTTAATTGGGACCCTTTTTGGTGTTTGTGCCCCAAGTTTCATCACTTGGCACTAATACACCACCTATGGCATCTTAGTCCTCCTTGATTCATTTTTCAGGATTTAATTTCAAATTCTGGCAAGATTTAGCCTCCTTCATTTAATGAATTCATATGTTGGCTTGTTGTGGTGTAATTTTAGGATATTAAGCATGAATAAGTATAAATACAAGGTTCCTTCACTCATTTCAAACCAAGTATTTTGTGAGAGCATTCCTAATAGGAATTTGGAGTCCACAAGAGCATTCAAGACCAATTCATCAAGCATTTGGGTCCATCATCAAGATTCAAGCATCATCATGTTTGTTTTTGAGCTAACAATTGTGATGTAGGTTTCTATAATTCAAGCTAATAATGCATTCAAGATCTATATTATTTAAGAAATATTAGAGATCTACATCCATAGTATCCCTCTCAAGCATATTTGGAGCATTCTATCACAAGGGTATGGTGCGTTGTATCATTTCCATTTGTTCATTCATCATTCTCCTTCTCTATTTCATTTCATTTCAAGGTTTAATTACCAACAAGGGGTTTGACCAAGGAAACCCCCGATTCACTAACAATCAACAAGTTTTCCCTCTCTTGTGTGTTTGTATTTGCAGATCTACATTGAAAACTTGAAGATCATTTGGAGTGCAAGATTGAAAAATTGCAAAAGTTGCATTGCAAAGTTGTCATCTTCACAGAAACTCACCTATAGGCCAGATCAGGAAGTTTCAGGACCTCAGATCTGGGGAGAAGCAAGTGCAAACCTTGGAGCTTAGGACCACATTTAGAGTATTCAAAAATTCAGAATGGGAATAATACGCCACTTTGGGAATATTAGTCCTCCATAGGGTATTTTTTAGAGATTCTTTTGGATCTGGTTCCAACATCCGAAGATTTTGTATTTGCCCCAAAAAATAGCACCAGGACTAATTCACCACCTTGGGTGTCTTAGTCCTCCATAACATAGTTTGACAACATTTTTGCATTTCCAGAATCCTCATTACATCTCCAAACTTTTGAGGTACACATACCCTAACTTGGTGTTACATATTTTTATTATTTGCATCTCTCATTTAGCTTATTTTAGGTTATTTTGCATATTACATTGTCTTTTCCAAGCATTTGCTTGGCGGTGAACCCATTAAAGCTGAAAAGAACCCTTTCCTAGGTCCTCCTAATTGTGAATTGACTCACCTTGAGAGGTTGATAGTCAATCCAATTAGGATTCCTAGGAAATTATTGAATGATAATAGGAGAAGAGTGGTTTTCTATGACCTAGATTCTAAAGCACCCATTTTCCTATTGTTCAAAAACATCCTAATCCATATAGAGTTTCATGGCTGCTAAAGGAGCATCATTTATTGGTGAGCGAACAATGTCTAGTAAGTTTTCAAATTGGTAACTATAAAGATGAAATTATGTGTGATGTGATGCCAATGGATTGGACTGTCATATTCTTTTGGGAAGACTGTGGTAGTACGATAGATAAGTTGTCCATGATGGAAAATTGAGTAAGTATACCATCAAGAAGGATGGGAAAGAGTATATTCTGAATCCTTTGAAGGATAAGGAAGAGGAGAGTGACGCTATACCAAGGGTATGCTTGGTTAGCGAGAAAAAATTTTTGAGAGAGCTTAGAAAGGAGAAGGCATGTTTAGCCATCATGCCCAAACCTACAGGAAATAAGGAAAAAGAAACAAAAGAAGAGATGCTAGGTGAAATTCAAGAAATAATAAGAAAATATGAAGATATTTTATTGGATGAGTTACCTAATGGATTTCCACCAATGAGGGATATTACTCATTGTATGGATCTGATTCTAGTAGCCTGTTTTCCTAACAAAGCACCTTATAGGATGACACCTATGGAGAATGAGGAGATTAATAGGAAAGTGTAGGAGTTTTTAGATAAGGGATTTATTAGAGAAATTTTGAGTCCCTGTGTGGTCCCAGTAGTGTTGACACCAAATAAAGGTGGAAAATGGTGCATGTGTATAGACTCTAGAGCTATAAACAAGATACAAATCAAATATAGGTTTCCATTTCTAAGAATGGATGATCTGATGGATTGCTTGAGTGGAGCTAAATACTTCACAAAAATTGATCTGAAGAGTGGTTATCATCAAATAAGGATAAGGGAAGGAGATGAGTGGAAGACCGACTTCAAGACAAAAGATGGATTTTGTGAATGGTTGGCGATGCCTTTTGGGCTGACAAATGCTCCAAATACTTTCATGAGGCTGATGAATGAATTTTTGAAGCCATATCTTGGTAAGTTTGTAATTGTGTATCTGGATGATATTTTGATTTTTAGTAAGACAAAAGAAGAGCACTTGCAACATATTCAATTAGTTTTGCAAAGATTAAGAGAAGCAAAATTGTTGGTTAATCTAAAAAAGTGTAGCTTTATGAAAGAAGAACTAGTGTATTTGGGTTTTGCGGTGTCTAGTAGTGGTCTAAAAATGGACCAGAGAAAGTGGAAGCAATTTTTGATTGGCCTTCACCAAGGAGTATTTTGAAGCCAAGAGTTTCCATGGCTTGGTGAGCTTCTATAGGAAGTTCATAAGGAATTTCAGTGGTATTTGTGCCCCAATAACAAAAAAAAATGAAGGGTACCAGAAGAGAGTTTGTGTGGGCAACAACAACAAAAAGGAGTTTTAATATTTTGAAGGAAAAGGTGACGAAGCAGCATATATTAGCACTTCCAAATTTTGGAAAGGTGTTTCAGGTTGATTTTGATGCAAGTTGGAAAACAATAGGAGGTGCTATGAGTCAAGAGGGAAGGCCCATAACATATTTTAGTGAGAAGCTCAATGAGGCTAAAAGGAAATAATCTATGTATGATCAAAAAAATTATGCAATTGTATAGGCGCTTAAGAGATGGAGGTATTATTTGTTTCCCAAGGAGTTTATCTTGTGCACCAATCATCAGGATTTGTAGTTCATCCATGTAGTGTAGGAAAATGTATACCCTTGCATTTCCACACTTGTTTGGGCTCGCCTTGCTTTATTTATCCTTCTTTATGTCTTAATTGGTCCTATTTTGCATCCACAAGCCTAATAAACTACATCTTTTTCTGGTTAATCCTGACAACCATCAAAGGGAAAATGATCATTTAATGATTTTGTCTATGTGTCCTTGATTTTTGGGTCGAGACTAAAATGCCACCTAGGGCATCTTAGTCCCCCAAGGGTCTTGGGACCCTAATTTTGAACACACCTAAAAAGGTCCCTTTTTGGAGTTAGTGCCTCGATATTTGAGCCTCGGAACTAAGATGCCACCTAGGGCTTCTTATTCCTCCTTGGCTTGTTATTTAGCCTCCTTTAATTAATATTTTCCTATGTCATCTTGGTGTGATGTAATTTCGAGATATTAAGCATAGATAAGTATAAATACAAGGTTCATTCACTCATATTCATAAAAAGTCTTGTGTGAGCGCATTCACTATAGCATACTTGAGTTCACAAGAGCATTCAAGAGAGGTTCATCAAGCATTTGCAGCCATCATCCAGATTCAAGCATCATATTAAAGGAGATTCTTGCATCATGTGTGTTTTGTGCTAACATGTGTGATGTAGGGTTTTGATTCAAGCAAGCAATTCAAGCAAGATCTATCAAAGCATTCCATTGATTCAATATCTACATTCTAATTAGCCATTCCACACAAGGTTGTAGACTTTACAACAAGGGTTTGGCATGTTTTAATATTGCATTTTGTTCATTCATAATTTCCCTCCATTATTCCAACAAGGGGTTTGACCAAGGAAAACCCCAATTCACTAAAAATCAACAAGTTTTTCCCCTCTTACATGCTTGTGATTTTAGATTTAGGTTGAATAATTGAAGATCATTTGGAGTGCAAGATTACAAAGTTGCAAAGTTTCATTACAAAGTTGTCATCTTCATAGAAACTCACCTACAGGTCAAATCCAGAAGTTTCAGAACTTAAGATCTGAGAGGAAGCAAGTGTAGACCTTGGAGATTAGGATCACATTCAAAGTTTTCAAAAATCTAGAATGGGGCTAATACACCACCTTGGGCATTTTATTCCTCCCAGGGGTATTTTTCAGAGATTCTTTGATATTTTGTTCCAAGATCCGAAGATTTTGCATCTAGCTCAAAAAATAGCAATGAGACTAAGAAAACAATAAGGGCATCTTTGTACTCCCTAGCATATTTTGATAGCTTCTTTGCATTTTTGGAATCCTCATCACATCTCTAGACTTCCCAAGTACACACTTCCTATCTTGTTGTTGCATAATTTCATCATTTGCATCCCTCATTTAGCTTGCAAAACTAGGTTTTGTAGGTTGGAAGCTTATTTTTATTTTCCTAGAATTTGCTTGGTGGTGAACCCCTAAAAGCTGAAAGAACCCCCTTCCTAGGTTCTCCTAATTGAGAATTGACTCACCTTGTGAGGTTGATAGTCAATCCAATTAGGGTTCTTAGGAAATCCTTGAATGATTAGGTTGAGAAAGAGAGACATTGAGTGTCCATTTTTCCACCAATAATTTTGGTAAACCCAACCTTGTTGAGCATTAATTTTTTGATTTGGAGTCCATAAAAAGTCTTAGATCTGGATTGCATTCATTGCATCTTGCATGATCAAAATTGCATCTAGGGTTTCTTGCATCTTACATTAGTAAAAGTGCATCTAGGGTTTCTCGCATCTTCCATTAGTGAAATTGCATCTAGGGTTTCTCATATTTGCATTAGTGAAAGTGCATATAGGTTGCATCTTTTATTTTTTTCAGCATTTCATTTCATTGAAAAACTAAAAATTGCATTGTTCATCATCCTAATTGCACTTAGGAACATTATTATTACATTTAAAATTGAAAAAAAATTGCATTCACTTTTCCATCCAATTGTTTTTCACTAGTTACTTTTTCTTGCATTCATTTGCACAATTTTATATTTCCAAACATCAGGTCCCTGGGTAGGAAACCTAGGAACGTTGTTAAAAACTTTGAATTTGTTGTTTTTCTAAAAAAAACTCCACTAAGATAAAAATTCCCTTCCTTGCGTCTTTGTCCCTCTCTGGATTTTTGGCTTAGAATCCTGTCAGAGTTGTGTGCTTTCTGCTCCACTTTCTCGACCCTCTAAATTCCTTCAGTAGGACAAAGATTCCCTTACTAGAATCTTAGTCCCTGTTGAGTTTGAAGATGCAAATTCCAGGGTTTAAATTCTCTTTTCTGTATTTTTGTTTGTTGTCATTGGTTATTTGTTTCAATGGGTTGACTTTCTATTCCATGCATTTCACTAAATCTAGTTTAAAGTGTTTCATTTCATGTATTTCTCAATTCCAAATTTTCATTTACAACACTTCATCTTTCAGATCATTGCATATTATAATCAAAAATTTACCTTGTTTCCAATCTAAAAGTTGCATTTAAACATTTAAATTTAGGTCATTGCATTGCACTTTCTTTTCCATGATAGTATGTTTTCTTTCAAGAGATGTGGCTTTGATATGGTTAAAAATGGATTGCATAAGTACAACATCCCCTCTTATGATTTCAATTTAGATTACACCAATGATGTCATTAATACATATATGTTAATCATCAAACCATTGACACAATCCTTAATATTACATTGCCCATTGGTGAGGATGATAGTGTAGACAATCATACGTGTTCTTCTCTCAATACCTCTCCTCTTAGTGATTAAGTTATCTTGGTGAAAGAAGACACAAGCATTGAGAGTCTTGATTGTCCCTCTCCTCATCCCCATTTGGAAGACATTGGAAAACAAGAAGATGAGATCATAGAAACATTTCTAAACATCACCTTACCTAGTCTCCATTCATCGCTTGCTTGTAAGAATGTTTTAATGAAAGAGGATGACACCATACATAGCCATGAAAATCAAAAATTTCCTTCTCCTAATACCCCTCCTTGATGTGAAGAGGATAGCTTGGTGTTAGAAGATGCACCTATCGAGAGTCATGAGAATATTGTTCCTCCCTTCCCTAATGCTCCTACCATTTGGAAAGATCTATTTGGTAAGCATGAAAATCATATTTTTCCTTCTCTTGATGCCTCCCCTACTTGTGATGAAGATAATTTACAAAATCTAACCATGAAATGTGATGAACATCTTACAAGCTCTCCTACTAGGGTTGATAGTATGACACAAGAGAATGAGACCTTGGAAAAAAAGGACAATCAAATAGAGCCTTCTTCTAATATCCCCACTATCAATAAACAAGAAAATCCAGCCATTGATCATCCCCCTACTTGCGATAAAGTCATTTTAGAAGAACCGATCCTTGAATGTCAAGAACATTTGGATTATAGTTCTCCTAAAAACTCTCCTACTAGGGAAGATATCATGGTGCAAGAAAATGAAAACATTGACAATAGTAATTCCCTAGATGAAGATGATGAAGTAACATTAAAATCCTCTTCACTAAGAGATCATGAAAATAACGATAAGTCTTATGAGGTTATGAATATTAGATATCCCTTGGAATACTCTCATGAGCCTAAACTTATCATTTATCCACCCTCTCACAAACCACAAGTTCAAAACAAACTCGTCCTCATCCTTGAACCACCTAAGAACAATGTTTCATAGCAACTGAGTTACAATACCATTGCTCATACATACAACACTAGGAACAATCCACAACCAAGACAAACACCTTCAACATCCCTCCCATTTCCTAATCTTATCTTGCCTAGTGCCCCTCATTTTCCTTCACAAATTTGAAAGGAGTATGATCTTGTTGAACAACTTAAGAATACTCCTGCAAAGATATCCCTCTAGGACCTAATTCATAATTCACCTAATTATCACACTATGATTCAAAGATCCTTGCAACAAGTTGTGGTTCCCACTAGTGCAAACCTGAATGACATAGTAGCCATGAGTCAAGGAATAAATACTAACATTAATGTTTTCCACCAAAGTGAACTCCCTGCTTTGGAAGTGCAAAAAAAATATGATTCTTTCATGATCATAGCTCAATACAATACCATAGGGATAAAGAAAACCCTTGTTGCTAATGGCTCAGCCTTAAATGTGTGTAGTGCAAGCCTTTTGGATAAACTTGGTGTCGATAAATCAAAAATTCAACCTGATTCTTTATCTATTAAGGGATTTGACAATGTTAGAAAGCAAGTAGTTGGTGCGATCACTTTGCCTATTACAGTTGGAAAGGCTACATTACAAACTCCGATCCATGTTATGCATGATGATCTTTCATACCATCTTCTTTTAGGCAGACCATGGATTCATGAGATGCATGTGGTGCCTTCTACGCTTTATCATGAAATGAAGTATGTCTACAAAAACAAAGTGTACACATTGGATGTTGATAATGAGCCTTATAGTGTTTTACAACTCAAGAAAAGCAAGGAAAATCCTTTGAAAACATTAACACCATCCACACAAGTTGAACCCATAGAAGACAAATAAAAAAAAATTGAGAAAATCACAAAGCTCTTAGAAGATTATTGGGGTTCCTTAGATTTCGAACATACAATCATGGGAGAATAAAGATCATAAAAAAAGATTCAGAAAAGGGAAAAGAAAGAGCAGTAATGTCGACACAAAACTTGAAAGACCCTTTGAAGGCATCCACCTCAACCACTTTAGAACAAAGTAAAACAAATTACATGACTAACTTTAATGAAACCGACTATCAGTAACCACTGAATCCAAAAGAGATGAAGAAACTTTATGGAAAAGTTTATGAACTTATGAAACAACTTGTATATAGTGGAAAAGGATGTGGTGCTAGAGAACAATGTATTTTTGTCCCTATAGAGCCTAACACGCAAGAAGAAACTCATGGTCTTGGTTATTGTCCCATGATAGAAATCCAACCATCAAACAAGTCTTCACTTAATATCAACACTATCACAAAACATCTTTCTAAGCCGACTTTAATAGTGGTGCATCCTGAACTAATAGACACTAGTGGTTTTGATGGTTATCCTTTGCAAGAAACAAATAAACAAAGAAATCCTCACTTAATGTAAATGTCATATCACAAAACACTAATGATTTAAATTTTTTAGATTTTACACCCTCCTATAAAGGAGAGAACAACATCTCGCAATCTAAAGAGTCTTGTGTAGGTATGACACCTTGTATTAAGCAAGAGATATCTTTTTCACAAAAAAAAAAAAAAAACATCCTCTACTTTTGACCAAGAGAGTATCTTGATGAGACTCCTCCAAGATCATTTTATCTCTCTCCCCCCAAGAACACGAAATAAATTTTATTACAAGACTTCATTTTATACATATCATAGAGTTCATGGTCATTCTACTAATGAATGTAAGGCTTTGACAAACAAAAATTAAACATCTTAAGGATTGTGGTGCTCTCTCTTGGGTTGAAGCACTTATTTCCTCTTTTCATTTTGGCTCATCCCTGTCTTACACTAAGTAGGGACAAGGGTTTAGATAGCCTTTTCCTCGCATGTCACTTGTCATTGTCTCTTTTGGCTAGTTGACCACCTTTCATGAACATATAAGAGAAAGCTTGGGATGTGGGAGACATGCCTTAATTTGGCTCACATGTGACATTTTGGGAGGCAACCCCTTCCCTTTTCATGATGTATCTTATCAGAAACATATGACATAGGGCTTTCCTAATAAGCTCTCATGTCTTTTTCTACTTTAAATAAATTGCTCACAGCAATGGTGTTAGCAAGTGCTTTAAAGTGGGGGCATACATCAACACTCATGTTTCATTGCACGATTTTATTTCTTCTTGTGATGCATTATTTTCTTGGTGGTGTCATTGGGTTTTATTTCCTCTGAGAGTGATATTTCTTTGACTTGTCCTCTCTTGGAAACATTAAGCACAATGTTCCCTAAGAAGAGACCTTGCACGAACTAAGCAAAATCTCTTTGAACATCCCTCTTTATTGTTGTGTTGCATCTTGTGCCTTATTAAATTCATGAAGGTATGGCTTTGATATGGCCCCTTGGGGCTCACCTAGTGAACAACTAGCTTCACTAGCTCTTGTGAGCATGCATTTTTCTCTTTGTACCTTATTAAAGACATGGAGGTATGGCTTTAATATGGACTTCCTGGGGCTCACCTAGTGAACACCTAGCTTCACTAGCCCTTGTGAGCATGTGTTTTATTTGCATATCGGACAGAGCACTCCACTTGTAAACCTTTCTAGATAAACAACCTAGACCCGTTCCACCACATTGGATGGCCAGTCGAAGCTTGATCCATTGCATTTTTAGTTTTTCTTGTCTTTGATGGTGTATGTTTGTGATCTGATTATGGATTCATATATCATCTACAAGCGTGTTCCTTTGTGCTTATGTTGGTTTTCCATAGGATCTCAATCCTGGGGGCTTGATCATCCCTCTTGGTTATTGTCATCCTATCTTACTAGAATTTGTACATTTGAACCCCTCTTGATTGTGTGGTTGGCTAGTTTAGTGTGAGTTTGAAACAAGTTCATCCTCTCATTAAAGTGGGGGCTAAATGTAGTGTAGGAAAATGCATACCCTTGCATTTTCAAACTTGTTTGGGCCCACCTTACTTTATTTATCCTTTTTTATGTTTTAATTGGTCCTATTTTGTATCCACAAGCCTAATAAACTACATCTTTTTATGGTTAATCCCAACAACCATCAAAGGTAAAATGATCATTTAATGATTATGTCTATGTGTCCCTAATTTTTGGGTTAGGACTAAAATTCCACCTAGGGCATCTTAATCCCCCAAGGGTTTTGGGACCCCGATTTTGAACACACCTGAAAAGGTCCCTTTTTGGATTTTGTGCCCTGAGATTTGAGCCTCAAGACTAAGACGCCACCTAGGGCGTCTTAGTCCTCCTTGGCTTGTTTTCGAAATTTAATTTCAAATTCTAGTGGGATTTAGCCTGCTTTAATTAATATTTTCCTATGTCGGATTGGTGTGATGTAATTTCAGGATATTAAGCATAACTAAGTATAAATACAAGGTTCATTCACTCATTTTCATAACAATTTTTTTGTAAGATCATTCATTATAGCATACTTGAGTTCACAAGAGCATTCAATAGCATTTCATCAAGCATTTGGAGCCATCATCCAGATTCAAGCATCATGTGTGTTTTTGTGCTAACATGTGTGATGTAGGGTTTTGATTCAAGCAATAAATTCAAGCAAGATCTATCAAAGCATTCCATTGATTCAAGATCTACATTCCAATTAGCCATTCCACACAAGGTTGCAAACTTTACAATAAGATTTTGGTGAGTTGTGACATTGCATGTTGTTCATTCATAATTTCCCTCCATTATTCCATTTCATTTCAAGGTTTAATTACCAACAAGGGGTTTCACCAAGGAAAACCCCCATTCACTAACAATCAACAAGTTTTTCCCCTCTTACATGCTTGTGATTGCAGATTTAGGTTGAATACTTGAAAATCATTTGGAGTGCAAGATTGCAAAGTTGCAAAGTTGCATTACAAAGTTGTCATCTTCACAGAAACTCGTCTATAGGTCAAATCTGGAAGTTTCAGAACCTAAGATTTGAGAGAAAGCAAGTGCATACCTTGGAGCTCAGGATCACATTTAGATTTTTTATAAATCTAGAATGGGACTAATATTCCACCTTGGGTGTCTTATTCCTCCAAGGGGTATTTTTTAGAGATTCTTTGAGATTCTGTTTCGAGATTTGAAGACTCCACATCTGCCCCAAAAAATAGCAGCGAGACTAAGAAAATAGTAAGGGGCATCTTTATCCTCCTTGACATATTTTGATAGCTTCTTTTCATTTCAAGAATCCTCATCACATCTCTAGACTTCCTAGGTACACACATCATATCTTGTTGCTGTATAATTTCATCATTTGCATCCCTTGTTTAGCTTGCATAACTAGGTTTTCTAAGTTGAATGCTTATTTGTCTTTTCCAAGCACTTGGTGGTGAGCCCCTAAAAGCTGAAAGAACCCCCTTCCTAGGTCCTCCTAATTGATAATTGACTCACCTTGTGAGGTTGATAGTCAATCCAATTAGGGTTCTTAGGAAATCCTTGAATGATTAGTTGGAGAAAGAGAGACATTGAGTGTCCATTTTTCCACAAGTCAATCCATATCCAAGGTAAGTTGAATCAAAGATATGTGAAATGGGTTGAACTTCTTCAAAGTTATTCATTTTTTTTAAATCATAGAAGTGGGAAATAAAATATGGTTGTTGATGCCTTGAGTAGGAGATGTTTTTCGTTGAATGAAATGACAGTGAGTGTTGTTGGGTTTAATTCTATGGGGGATTCATATGAAAAGGATGATAATTTCAAGGAAGCTTGGGAAGCTTGTAAGAACCCGATGGGAGTAGATAGGACTCCATGGTTGGATTATTTTATTCAAGAGAACTTGTTGTTCAAAGGGAAGAGGTTGTGTATACCTTGAGGTTCGATGAGGGATAATTTGTTGAGAGAAAAGAATAGTGGAGGTCTGAGTGGACATTTTGGAGTGGATAAGACATTAGCATAGCTAACAAAGAGCTATGGGAACGCATTAGCATGGATTTGTTTTTGGGATTCCCACATACATAGAAAGGTAATGATGCTATTTATGTTGTGGTGGTAGGTTTTCAAAAATAGTTCATTTTATTCCTTGTCAGAATTCTAGTGATGCTTCACATATAGCTAAAAAAAAATCAAAGAGGTAGTTTGGTTGCATGGGTTGCCAAAAAGTATTGGCTCAAATAGGGACACTAAGTTTGTTGGTCATTTTTGGCATACTTTGTGGAAGGAAATGGGAACATAGTTGGGGTTTAGTTTAGCCTACCATTCACAGACTGACGGTTAGAATAAAGTGGTGAATAGGAGTTTAGGTAATTTGTTGAGATGTTTGGTGGGTGATAAGCCTAGTCAATGGGATTTGGCATTGCCATAGGTAGATTTTTACTACAAAAATTCCAATAATAGAAGTGTCAGAAAGAGTCCATTTTAGATTGTGTGTGGATACATCCCAAGGGGAGTAGATGAATTGAGAGATAATGTAGACTTGAGGAGGAGTGCTGTTGCAGAATATTTTGTTATGTATATTTAGGATATGCATAAGGAGGTGAGAGAGATTTTGGAGAAAAGTGCCAAGAAGCATAAGGAGAATGTTGATGTACATTGAAGAGTACAAGAATTCCAGGCTGGTGATCTGGTAATGACACATTTGAGGAAGGAAAGGTTCCCACAGGGAACATATAATAAATTGAAGTGGAAGAAGATAGGTCCTTGTAGGATCTTAAGGAATTTTTCATCAAATGCCTATGAGATTGAACTTCCAAATGGAGTTAATATTTCCCCAATATAAAATGTTGTAGATCTATATGAGTATTATGAAGAGGAAGGCATTGGGTCCTCACATTCACAGAATGCACTAGATTAGTCACTTCAATTTCCTTAGAAGAAAATGGAACAGGTGGGTGGCATAGTTGATTCATGCATTGCAAAGAAGACCAAGGGGAAGGAGTATTGGGAATATTTGGTCAGATGGAAGGACCATGCAGCTAATGAAGCTTCATGGATCAGTGCAATAGACTTGGTGAAGTTTGGGATTTCTATCTTGAATGCACCAAAATGTTCCTGAGTTGTGCACTCATGGAACATTTCATTTACCTAGGGTATCTGATGCTGGAGCATCCTAGGCGTATGGGCAATCCTCATCACCCAAAAGATTTGTAATTTCCTTTTGTAAATATTTTCTTTCAAATTTTGGATTTCATGAGGTGCGCAGATGCTTTTAGTGGGGTCTAGTCTATTGATTGCTCTCTTAACCACACTCCCACAATAGTCATTTTCTAGACTTGTGATATCATGGGATAACTTCATTGTGCTCTTAACTGCACTCCCACAATGGTCATTTTTTGGACTTGCGCTATTGTGGGATAACTCAAGTGTTACCACTGACTCACAATGGTTAAGTCTTAAGCTAGTGGTATTTTGATGACTAGAGAGAAACTAGTGGTCATTATTGCTACCCCATGAAAAAAAATTTGGAAGCATGCGGTACTGCAGGGAACTGATTAAACTGAAACCCCATGATCATCTACCTAGGTTATCGCGACATTGTGGGATGATGTGTTAACTATAGATCTTCTCTAAGATCAAAGGCAGATATTTGAATTAGAAATAATAGAATTCCAACGATCATGTAAGATTTGATTTTGGTGAGGAGAATGGAGAGACCGAAGGATGCGAAGAATGAGACTTCGTGTTGAACGGTGGCCAGGGAAAATTTGTTGAGATTGAATTGGGGATTGTATGGGTTGTGTAGAAGATTATTGTAAGGGGGCATATTGACATATAAATGTAATGTGTTGATGAACTATAATCAAAAACCTTGAATGCAATAATAATTTTGTTTTGTGGTTCTTGTCGTCGTTTATAATTTCCTCTTATTTTGAGTATTTATTGCAAGATCGGTTAGCCTGAAAAGGCCCACCTTTCTTGACTTGCATCAAAATTGAACAATACAACTTTCATTTTTATTTTGGTGTACTAAAATTGAACAATACAATGTTCATTTTGACTTTGGTCCACTAAAATAAATTATATTTCGTGTTTGGTAAGCTAGTGGTTGTGTATACTCTTTCCATGTGCTTCATGTGATTTTGGAAATCAAAAGAACCATTAGTTTTCAATCTTTATTTGTACACATGAGGTTTGATTATCTACGTATTCTCTCCCCATGTGACTCTTAAGAATGATCTTGGTTATCAAAAACAACATCATTGACATTTAATTCAATTAGGATGCCTTCTTTGGGATCTCATCACATTAAGGTCAACCTCAACCACATTTTTAGGTGGGATATATAAATGGGGAGAAAAAAAAATTACCTGAAGGTGTATCCAACATTCTTCAAGCAAAGCATCATGACCCTCAATCCATTGAGGCATGTATAGGTGAATAAAAGAGGGAAGACCACCCTCGACTCAGGCATCCACAAATGGGATCACTATTCACCAATCTGCACTATGAACCTTGTTTATTAGTAGCCTTTAATACTATCAACCATTAGCTTGGGATGATGCAATATATAATATCATGTGTGAAGTTACTCACAATGTATAGTATCCAACACAATTTTAGTCTCATTCACAAAGTACTTAATCAATATAAAAATATGTACAAACTCCAAATAAGACTCACAAAATTACCACATCTTTAATCAATGATACATGAACAACAATCAACCTATTACACCTAGAAAATTAATTATATATAGTCATACTCATGGAGTTATAATTAACTAACTACCTAACTATCATGTAGAATACCAACAATAAATAAAATAAAACATGATCATATTAATAAATTATCATACCAAACATGAATTTTCCACATGGATAATCACTGCATATGATTATATTCTAGTGCACACTTATGGTTAAAGGATTTTACCATCTATATCTAAACTATTTTCTCGTATTCCTTTACTACAACTGAACACCAACTATGGCTTTTAATAATAGAGACAACATTTTTATTTATTCTAGATACTTTAAATACCTCCAAGCATCTCCTATAACATCTAAATGCATCTAAACATCACTAAATGTACCCACATGTGCACTTACACTTTCATGGACACTCTAGCTATCACTTAGATAGAGATGTGGCAATGAATTCCTCATTAAATTAACTAGAATTATTTCATGCATTATCTCACCCAATAACTCCTTGCAAGTGAATAGAACTCCAAAGTTCCAATAGCTATTTTGTGTTGTGTTTCATAATCTCCTCTCACTACTTTCTTATTCTTGATATAGTTTCTTTACTCTATTAAAATTTTAATAGATTTTATTTACTTGCATTTCTCTCAACTTCCATTCTTATTTTTCTCAAATATTTTCATACATTTTCATATTTATTTATCCAAATTTCCAAATTTCTTATGAACTTGATGATATTATATCTTTTTAATTGGAAACCCCACTTTTATCTATTTTTCTTTCCTCTTACATGTTTTCATTCCCCCTCCTCCTTACCTACCCCTTTCACCCATTTATCTATCCCCCTCATCTTTTTTACTCTACCTCTTCTTCCTCCAATATTTTATTTAATTCCCCTTCTCCCTCTTCTTGTCTTACTTAATAAGATTTGTGTACTAAGAAAGGGTGTAAAAACTTTATATATATATAGAAATAAAAATTAGGGGAATTATTTAAGATTTCATGATCAAATGCAATATAGGATAACTTCACTAAGTGAACCCCTTGTGTATCATCATTATTGGTATAAGGATCATGTTTTTATTAGATTAAAGTCTGGAAGGGATAGTACCTATTACAAAGCAACCATAGAGGTAGAATATTGGTGACTCAAAAAAAATGAGATAGCCGAAATAGAAGAGCAAGACTCACCAGCAGTGAGCCTGAAAGAACAACAAACTAGCCATGCTTTTGATTGGAGCATGAAACCAGATAACAAAGACCAGTTGTAAAGAAGTAGAGGAAACAACAATAAAGGAAACCAACATAGAAAACACCACCCTATAGAGACAAGAGAAAACTAGTGAAATCCTTCATCTTAAAATTTTGAACAAATGGTCGCAACCCCCATGCAACAACTCCAAAACAATTTGGCACCAAACACAAAATAAAACATAGGGAAAAAATAATCCCTATAATGATGGAAAAAGTTCCTCCCTAACTGGCCTTGATTTAGTGTTGTAATGTGTCTAACATATTCACATTAGGTCTTGGGCCCTTGTGAACTAAATGAGCTTATTGGTGCCTTTTTTGGAGTGTTGTAAAGTGTTGTAACACACTTTCACACTTTTCTAGGGTTTTATTTAATAATTGGACTTATTTATGCTTTAATTGGCATTATTTTACATCCACAAACCCCATTTAATGCATCGTTTTTAGGATAATCCTGACATAAATCATTACCCAATCATAATTCATGTGTTTCAAGTTGAATGGCCCAAAATTTAGTGATCTGGGACTCATTCACCACCTTGGGCGAATGAGTCCCACCTAGATTTTTGGGTCTCGAACCTAGTATCACACATTTCTAAGCATTTGTAAAAATGGTCCCATAAATTATGCCTGGTGGAAATCATTCACCACCTTGGGTGAATGAGTCCCCTATGGCCCAAAATCAAAATTAATTCAAATTCTTAGCTTTATTTTATCCTCCTATATCTAATGTCAGCTTTTAGTGTTGCAATTTTGGGAATTCTTGCATATTTAAGTATAAATACAAGGTTCTTTCACTCATTTTCACTTAAGACTTTTGTGAGAGCATTCATACTAGCATAATTGAGTTCACAAGAGCATTCAAGAGTCTTCAAGGGAATATTATCAAGTTTTCTAGAGCACTATTCAAGCATCAAACATCATACATCAAAGACTTCATGTGTCATGTTTGTTTTTGAGCTAACAATTGTGATATAGGGTTTTATGATTCAAGAAGCATTTCATTCAAGATCTATCCTATCCAAGCAAGAGTCAAGGTCTACATCCATTGGATCCATCTCACACATGTTTCCAGCACTTCGTTGATAGAGTTTGGTGAGTTGAAACATCATATTTTATTCATTCATCATTCTCCATTCCTATTTTAGTCTATTTCAAGGTTTGATACTGAAACAGGGTTTGACCAAGGCAAAACCCTATCCACTAACAAAACAGCATTTTTCCCTCTCTTTGTGTGTGATTTGTAGGTTTAGATTGAAGAAACATTAAAGAGAAATATTGGAAGGAGTTTTCAAAGTGTATAAAGTTTTCAAAGTTGTCATCATGTCTTGGAGAACATTGGAGAACATCTACATGTTGATTTTCAGATATTCGGATCCAGAAACCTGAAGAAACAGATTGAGTGGACTAAGGAGAGTAGATTCAAGTCTTGAAATTCAAAAAATCCCTAATTGTATTGATTCACCACTTCTGGCAAACGAGTCCCAGTTTTGGTCAAAATTTAGATTTGTACATATTCGAATACCCATTTGGCAGATTCATGTTCCCGCATAGAAAGCCAAATTTTGGAATTATTCTCCCAGCTTGGTGAATGAGTCCCACTCAACATTAAAGGTATAATTTCTACGTTTTTAGACCTCCAGTTAGCTCCAGGTGCATACATTTCATTCTGTACCTTTCTATTTTATTTCATTTGTATTTCCAGGTCATCTAGTGAATCTTTGCATCATACTAGGGTTTTGCATTTGATCTTGCATTATACTTTGCATTGCATTTGTCTTTCCAAGTTCTTACTTGGTGGTGAACCCCTTATTATATTACAATCAGCCCCTAGGACAACCCTATTGCAAGATCTCTTTCTCCTTTGCATTGAGATCTCTAGGGTTATCCTTGAATGAAATTGGAAAAGTGGGTGTGCTATATGTCCTAAAACCATATGCTAGCACTGAACCAAATGTTATACATTTCATTTTGGTGAACCTACAGTTAGAACATTAAAATTCTGATTTGGAGTGCATCATCATCCTAGATTTGTCTTGCATTAACATTGCATTAGTTAATTTTCATTCTAGGGTTTCTAATTTTGCATTAGTGAAAGATCATATAGATTGCATTTTTGCATCTCATTTCACTGAAAATCAAACAAAATCTGCATTTTCACCTAGTGTACAGATCATATAACATAAAAAGGCATAAAAATCAATTGTAAATTTTTGAAATTTTTGAAAAAAATCTTTGCTGGGACTCATTTGCCACCCTGGGTGAATCAGTCCATGTGTAGATCCTACATTGCATTGCCTAGCATTTAAAGAATTGTTTATGAGATTGTGTTTTCTATTTGTAGCTTTCTATTTTAATTTACAATTTTTTTGTTTTTCGTTTGATTATTCTTATCTTAAATTGCATTTGCATCCATCTTGCATTTAGAAACCCTTGCATGAATATTTGGTGTCCTATTGCTAAAACTGTAGTGAGAAAAAGTTTGAGACTCATGTCATCTCACAATACTAAAATCATTGTGGATCTTGGGTTATCTAGTTCTTTCACTCCTAGTATTGACATTAGTACACTAGGTATGGACCACACCCTTAACAACTCTTTACCTTCAAGTAGTATGATGCATGTTGAAACAATGATTGATAGTGTTTTGCAAGAAAACATAATTCAAATTCATGAGAACTTAGCAAACCTACAACATCAAGTGCAAAATGACAACATTTCAACTACCTCCATCCCTACTATAGATAACATTCATCGCATGTTTGAAATTTAAGATGGACTTGACCTTGTGAAAAATATAGTTCAAATATTTGTAAAACACCTCACCTCAACCAATAGTTGTCCTTTACCTACAAGTAATGTCACAAGCCAATGAGGAACTCAAATTCCTCCTCCCACAACAATTGCCTCAATACCTACCTATACCAATCCTCAAAACAAACAACAGTGCAACCAACTAGTAATGTGGTTCCTTCCTTGAGTATTTCCACTAGCATCCCTAGTACCTTTGTGGCATCGCATGCCATATCTCCCACTACTTTACCACCTATAAGCATTCTATTCACTTGTCCCATGAACACATACACTCCACCTTTTTCACCCCCATCTCATAACACAAGAAATGACCCTCTCATAAATCAACTCTCCCAAACTATTTCATCCCTTCAAAAGAAAATTTCCACCATCAACCAAAATCAAAATGGCCCACCTACATACTATGTCAAACGTAGTCCATTTTCCTTGGAGATATTGTGAACACTGATGCCATAAGGTGTAGAGGTGCCTAGATTTGAGAAATATGGAGGAAAGGAAGATCCTTTTAACCATGTTTATGCTTATATTGTCTTATGCAATGACTTTATCCTTGATGATAAACTCTTAGCTAAGCTTTTCCCTAGGTCCTTGAAAGATATTGCCTTAGAATGGTCCTCTTCTTTACCGAAAAACTCAATTCTTCATTCAATGAACTTGTTGAGGAATTTTAAAACCATTTCCAAGTGCATATGACTCCTAAGATGACCTTGGCTGATTTTATGAGATGCAAGCAAAAATAATATGAAAAGATAACTGACTTTGTCTCACACTATCAATCGCTTTATTCCCAAATCGATGTCAAGGTTCCCAATCATCACCTTCAAAAGATGTTGATAGAAAACTTGCAAAGTAAGATACAAGACAAGCTTACCATGATGAAATTCCCCTCCTTTATGCACTTATGTACTACCCTCCATAATTATCAAAATTCAGTTAGTAGTCGAGATACAAAATCCACCTCTAACTGTACTTAGAAATATGATCCTATAAGCCAAAACAATTCCCAACCTTTTAAAAAATAGAACAAAGGTTTCCTTCAATACAATCCTCCTCAACAAAAAACTCAAAATACCAACAACCAAGTAGTTTTTGTTAAGGCCACGATACCCTTTAGGTATGGGGACCCGAAAAGACATTTCACTCCCTTACCTGATACCCTTCATAACACAATATCACAAATCATAGAATAGAAGATAATTACCTTGCCTCCTGTTAAGCAACCCAATCCTAGTAAACCATTAACCATAAGCTATATATCAAATGCTTATTGTCATTATCACTAAAAAAATGGACATGACATGGAACATTGTAAGTGTCTTAAACATATTGTCCAAGACCTCATTGATTTTAGTCATCTTTTTGTTGGAGGTGTTAGTGATCAAGGAAATAAGTTTTTCGCCTCTCCTAACCAAAACTTAAATTTTTTTACCAAACCTATCCCTAATCATAATGTTTCATTTGTCAAATCTATCAAAACTACAAAGAATGATGTGATGAATGTTGATATGGATGATGATAACAATGATACCATTCAACATGATCCTATGGATGATATGGTAGGAGTGGTAGATGTCATTCCTCATAAGGGCCAAACTTAAAAACCTCTTGAGATTTATTTCTCCTAACAAGATATACTTAAACATGCACCTGATGGTCCTCTTTACATATCTGACCAATCTATGACAAGCCCACTATGGGATACTAATAGATCCTATAATGTGAGAATGTGGATCATCGAGAATTTTGCTTTTGCATGAACTTTATCAAGATATATATGATAAATAAATTGAAATGGATCAAGATGCATAATGGTTTTACCTTTCTCCTACGATGGGATCGAATCACTCTTCCTTTACAATTAGGACCAAAACATTATATATATCTCATTTCTATCATCCCAGAACTGTTCATGTGAAGCTAGGCTATACCCATGGCTTCACTCCATGAATGTTGTCCTTCATTAGACATAAATTCTTTAAAGTTTCCTTGTGACATGGAATTTACTATGCATCATAGTGGTTTTTAACCTCTTGTCCTCCCATGGAAACTTTTCTTGATGTTTATTTTGGCTCGAGCCTATAGGAACCTATAAACCATGAGAAGACTTCTTTTTTCCTATCCTATCAAAAATTCAAGAAAAGAAGATAGTAGAACTATCCCTTTGAAACATGTCCCCACCCACCACCGAAGCTTGTCATCCTATATGAAACCATGATTGAACCTAAAGAAATTCCTAAAACAAACCAAGACCAACCTAAGATAAAACATCACCTACTTCATACAAAAGACCAAGAGATAACAAAATCAACCCTCATCACACCTCCTAGAATAAAACAAGTTTCATAAGGTCAAAGAGAAAGTGTTTGAACAACCTCTTGTGGTTCTTATCCCCCCTTGGGGGGAAAGAAAAGAAACCTATGATTGATCAACCCGCACCTACACAAATGCAACTTGAAAATAGAACTAAAAGAAACAGAGGTGCTCGAGAGCGTACTCGATGTAGATGTTGTGCCCTTGCTCACAGGCTGCATGAAGAAATAAACAAAGAAAATCAAAATCCAAACTTGACTGAAGCAATGCATCATGACTCTACCCCTGCCCCGCAACAAAACAATCCAATACAACAACCACAAAAAGATTTGAACCCTCCCTTGGACATTATCATTCAACCTCCTATCATGATTAATTTAGACGACGATGAGGAAATTGCTAAAATTGATGAAGAGGTTCATAATGAATTGAATACATTGTTTTCCTCTTCTATGAGCTTAAACGATAATCCTTCTAAGAAGAGTGTTGAACCTAGTGATGGCCATAGTTCGGAACTTGCTATTTTCCCTTTGGCTAGTTGCCTGCCTTCGATATACAATGAACATGATTGGGATACATATAACCTACTTTAGGTTGACTTTCATGTGCTTTACTAGTCTTTTACATTATTTATTTTTCATTTTCTTTTGAGTGATTGCATGTGTGTATTGTGATCCCCCGTACTGTTCTATTTGATGCATCTCTCTCTTTGTAACATTCCTCTATTTTTACTTTCATTCTTCTCTATGTTGTAAATCTTTTATCTTTTCACCTTTTTATCTTTTCATTTGTCTTGTATTTTCTTTTTGGGGATGATGCAAGGCATCGAGACATTCATGTCTCTTCCATGTTGACCCAAAATATTTTCATTTTATTTATCTCTTTCATTTGTCTTGTTTTTTCCTTTTGGGGATGACGCAAGGCATCAAGACATTCATGTCTCTTCCATGTTGACCCAAAATATTTTTCCTTTTCTTTATCTTTTTCATTTTTCTTGTGTTTTCCTTTTGGGGATGACACAAGGCATCGAGACATTCATGTTTCTTCCATGTTGACCTAAAAGGTTTTTCTTTGCTTTCCCTCTATTTGTGTCATTCTTCCAGTTCTATGTGTATTTGGGGAATGATGATAGTTCTGAGCTCTCTTAAAAATATTGTAGCAGGAACTTACTGATCCCAAATCCATAGATCCCTTATGTGTTTGGATTTTCATTTTTGGGGGCAACCCCTTCCTTTTTTATTTTCTTTTTGCATGACGTAGCTTTACTCAAAAGCATATGACTTGGCATAGGGCTTTCCAAGTTGGCTCTCATATCTTCTTTATTGTTTGCATTTATCATTTTCTACTTTAAATTATTTTCTCATAGTATGGTGTTTAGAAATTTCTTTAAAGTGGGGGCATACATTGGCATTATTCTTTTGCATTTTCCTTTTTTTTTCATGGTTCATGGTGCAGTCTTCTTACTTTATACGATGCATTTTTCACTTTGTGGATGACATTGGGTGTGATGTCTTTCAAGAGCATGATCTCTCTTAGCATATTATATTCCTTTTAGTTGCTTGATGCAATGCACTGCTTCCCCTAAGTTGTGAATCTTTTATTCTTTGATTGGTCCTCTCTTGGAGACATTAGGCACAATTTTCCCTAAGTTGAGACCTTGCATGAACTTGTAGACACATAAAAATGATCTAGGCATGCAAGCTCTATTTTAATCTCTTTCTTCCTAGCATAATTAAGACATTTTAATTATGTTTCTAACTCACTTTCGACTATTAATTAAATAATTCATAATTATTTAATTAATTCCTATATGCTTAATCTTCATGATTATTAAATAAATAAATTTTATTATTTATTTAATGCGTCACTAATTGTCTAATGTCCTCTATAATTAAATAAATTTCTTAATTTATTTAATTATCTTTGTCCATTATATCTTCCTAATTATTAAATAAATAATTTTATTTATTTATTTAATTATGTCACTAATTAGGTCCTCTTCTTTCAAAAATTAAATAAAGTCTTATCTTCCACTATAATTAAATAATTATGTTTAATTATCTAATTATTCATTAGCCTCTTCTCTCCTAAATTAAATTAAAAAAATTTATTTAATTTGGTCCACTCTCCTGAATTTTGAATTAAATCATTATACTTAATTTAAAAGGTTGGTTCCCTTTGTCACACTCTTCTATAAATTAAATAATATCTTTATTATTTAATTTCCACCTAAATTAAATAACTTTTATTATTTAATTTCTTCTAAATCTTATTTATTTAAAATAAGTCCCAACACCTAAATTAAATAATTTTATTATTTAATTTCTCCTCTTTTATTGTGCTCATTTTAAATAAATATTATTTATTTAAAATAAGTCACACTTTATAAATTCCCTCTTTTAGTAAATAATTTAATTCAAATTATTTACTGTCACATGACCCCACCCCTTTTTGAATTAAAATAATTTTTAGTTCAAAAAGTCAACATCCCCTTTTGAATCAAATAATTTTAAATTATTATTTGATTCTCCAACAACTTCGGTTTGTGTGCCCGAAATCTCTTGTCACATGTATTGTCAGCCCTTGATTTGATTTTCTAGAAATCAATCTTGACCTTTCATTTCGAATCTAACCTAATGTTGCCCTAACCCTAATTGTGGGTTGTTATATGGAATCTCGTCCATTGATTCTAGGGCACTTATTGACTTTCAATCTTGGCCATTCACACAAAATTGCATCTTCTATAAAAGGTCAATTTTGGTCACATTTTGCATCTCTTATCTCTTGCATTATTGACTTCTTGCATTTTTCATACTTTAGCATTGTTATTCTCATTTGTCATAGCATATTTTTAGATTGTATTTGACATAGTTTAGACATTTTAGATGCTTACTAGTTGTAGTAGGGCATAGTATTGCATACAGTTGTTCAAATCCTTCAATATTTGCTTAGGGCTTGTCATTTCTATTGGCTTGCTCTTCTTAAATCTGAGGGCAAACAATTTATTTCAGCAAATTAAGAAGGTGTAATGGAGGTCAGTCATGGAGGATGAAGACATTTTGGTGAGATTGTTTCGTTGTATTCCTTTGCACTTCATTATTTACTTTGGGTTTTTATGTTCTACATATGATATTGCTAACCCTAGGAAAATACCCATTGTTACATTGGTGAACCTGACATATTTTGACAATTTTTGAAGAATTTTGGAGTTGGATCTTTTTTGTTGCAGGTTTTGTTGGCTTTTTGTTGCAGGTTTTGCATCATTTTGGGGATAAAACCCTAGTTTTCAAAGATTCAACCATATCTTTCAAATGGCTATATATTTTCAGACAAAAATTTTTTTGCAAGTTGGAGACAATATCAAGAGCTTTTCATCCAAAAACCAGATTTTTTGGAGCTGTTTTCAATTTTTTATAATTTTTTTGGTTATTTTCATGAAAAATCAATTGTGAGAGCATATTAGCGAATTTTTTGGATTTATTTATAGTTTCGGAAAGCTCTCTCAATTTCAATAGGGGTCTATTTTTCATGTTTTTAATTGTCCTACAAAATAATTCAACAAAAGATAGATCTTTAAAAATTAGGGTTTTACAAAGATTGACTTATATCTCACAAAATGTTGTAGATCTATTCACACAAATTTTTTTGCAGGTTTGGAATGATGCCAGGCACCTTCAATAAAAAATTAGATTTTTCGGAACTGTTTTGAAATTTTAATAATTTTTTTATGATTTTTCATAAAAAAATAATTTTCAATGCAAAACACAGAATTATTCGGATTTCTTTAATTTTCTGGAAAGCTCTTTGAATTTCAGTAAGGTTTTATTTTCTGTATTTTTACTTTTGATGCAAAAACCAGTTCCAAAAATCAAATTTATTTTGACTAGCTAACCCTCTAATATTAGTGATCAATAATAAAAGTATCCTCTCCCCTTGCGCACTTGTGTGATCCTGGGTGTAAGAGAAACTATTATTGAATCTAGGAATTGGGCTTGCACTAGGTCAATTAGAGTTAGGGAAAACACTTTTTTCTGCATGGTAGTTTAAAGATTTTGGGGTTACTGATTTTTTGTTTGCAACTTGTGGCGAGGAGTCTAACATTTTTCTTGTTTATTTCACAAATCTTAGACAAATTTGCATTTTACATTCATGGGTTAAAATGAACATGCATGCATACTCATTGGGCTAAAAAGAACACAATCTTGCATTATAACTCATTGGTTTAAAATGAATTTGCATCTCTTCATAGCATTGGGTTAAAATGAACTTATAGTTAGTTCACACTACAAACGGTTAAAATGAACCCCATGTTTTGACAAATACTACAAACGGTTAAAATGAACTCCATGTTTTTTATGTTTGCCAACACATTTCATTTTGGGCTTAAAATGAACACCATGCGAGTGTGAGTTAGGATATTCATGTGTTCTCTTTTTGTTTTTAAACAAGGATTGACTGAACTATGAATATTTTGGATTGCTTTTGTCAACTTTAGAAAATTGGGCTTGCTTTGGTGGGAAAAAGTACTCACCCCAAAGCGACTCAGACCGGAAATGAAGCTCTTTAGCCGAGCTACTTCCGACCAGTATATAAATGTGAATCCTAAGGGAAAACCTAGGATTATGAGTGCAAATATGTTATACGAACCAAGTAGTACTCCCCAAAACCCTATTGAGCTTAACCTCTTCAGGCTGGAGTGCCTCCATAACGGAGCTTAATCTTGGTCCCATGTATAACCACTCAAATGGATGTCCGAATTAAATCCTTTGTTCTAGCAAGCCAAAAACCTTCTATTCTTTGGTACAGCAACGGTTGTTGCGAAGACACTCGCACCTGCGCAATCCTTAGTAGAGATGATCAATCTGCCATGGGAGTTTCATGAAGGTTGGAAGCTTGGTTGCCTTGAGAAGTGAGTGCACTGTAAGGGGGAGCCTGTGGGGCCAAGCTTCTGAATTAATTCGCTAAGGGTATGCGGTTAGTGGGATCCAAAAGAATACTGTCCTTGTAGCCATAGGATTTTTGTAAAATGACTTCTATGTGGTTGATTTTTAACACCATGTGTTTGCCAACTATTTTCAGACAAATCAACATCAAACTTGCCAAAATCTGAAACAACTTTGCCAACTGAAACAAATCTTTGCAATCGGCCTAAATTTTTGTCAAATCACTTCCTACAACACATTTTCCATCATGAACCACATTTTTCAAATCAAGTCCTCAATTTTGCACACTTTAGGATAGGAAAACTTTCCTTGCTTTGTCAAACCATTGTCTCAAAAAGTAAATTGTCATTGGACCAAGTCAAACAAATCAATCCTTAGTCATTGTCCTTTGGTGAACTACTTCCAACTCATAAGTCTAGTGTGGAAATCCCACCTTTTCATTTTGTCATCTTGTCCTTCAAACCAGTCCTTTGACAATCCAAATCGAGACATTGGCCAAACTTTGAGTGGTTAGAAAACCTTTCCTAAAAATCATTTGACATAAGACATCCCCTTTTATCACTTTGGATAGCCTTAGTCTCATTTCATCCACCATCATGTCTTCAAATCACTATAGCATGCTTGCTAGTCAAATTGAATGCCAATTTATTAGTAATGGTAAAGCGCAACTTTCTAGGGACTTCAAAACACTATACCTCCAATCCAAGTCCAAATTTATAACCCCTAGCCCTCCATCCATTTATCCATCTTACCAACAATCCATGAGTCCAAGTCCTCTATCCATCTACTATCAAGGGTCCCCTAACACCATCCATGGTACTAAGTCACAACAAACTTCCATTGGTCATACCCACCCTAGCTTTGACAAGGGAAATTAGCCATCCATCAATCCAAACCAACTATCCACATCATATCCTAGTCCTTCATTCGCATCATATCCTAGTCCTTCAATCACATCATATCCTAATGGACTCCATCCACGTCATATTCTAATCCTCCATCCACATCATATCCTTGTCATGCATCCATGTCCTATTCTAATCCTTCATCTCATCCTAGTCCTTCATCCACTAACCCTTTCCAAACCTCCATGTCATATCCTAGTCCATTACACACCAATCCATTCCAAGATACTCCATGTTTTCATGAAAACACATCTAGTGATGGTCTCCAAAGTCCCATCTTCTTACCTACACTTGAGGATACATGTCAAGAGGCAAGTCCAAAGCATGACATCATAACATCACCGTCTTGTCCAGATCAAAGTGGTCCATTTCATCACCCTATCTTTAAATCTATCCAGGAAGTCCTCCTAGAAAATCATGGCATACCAAAGACACCCATCCTTGGTCAAAATTCCATCCAAAACCATGTCATTCAAGACTAACCTATCCTTGGTCAAGACCCTATTTTTGATCATGTCATTCCAACTGAGCCCATCTTTGATCAAGACACTTCTTTTTAAGAATTCCAAAATGATCCACTCCTTGACCTTTATGCCCTTCATGACGAAACACTTGAAGATGACCCTCTCCAAGCTTCCAACATTGACACTACCAACAATGAGACACTTGCCTCCATGGGACACATAGATGATCTACCACTAGAACAAGAGTCTCCTAGCATGGACATATTTGTAAATGATCAAGCTATAACTAAATTCAGTGGCCTCTATGACAATGACCACGAAGACGGTTTCAACATCAACTTCGAAGCACCAGCAGAATCATCAGAATCTGATATGACAAAAAATCAAACGATGACAATCAAAAATCTATCCAACATGTCAGTCAAGCTACAACATCCTATCAATTAGGATCATCTATCTTTTTCAAAGCAGGGTTCCTTACATAGGAGAATATTTCAAGCATTAATTTCCACAATAAGGATGGGTTAAAATCTTGCTTCCAAAGTAACAAGTATCCCATTGCCAACAAAATCTTTCAGAACATGCATTATCAAGGAAAAGGATTAGGCCTACATGAGCAAGGAATTATTGAACCAGTACAAGTTCAGGAAAATTACAGACATGAAGGTCTTGGCTACTCCTCAGTCATAAAATCTAATGATGTTAGTGGTCCCTCCTCGATATTGGGGGCAACTTTATCTAATAAAAACATAAAAATGGATGTCATGAGTAGTCCTTGTCATAAGGTTGTTTCCAACACTCCTTCCATCCACATCACACACTGTCATTCCAACATGAATAAACCTTCCATTTGGAACCAAATAAATTATTACAAATCCAAAGTTCAAAATCACATGTCAAAGGCCATAGAATCAATCAAAAATACAAGTGGACAAATGAAGCTAAAGTGGATCCCAAAGAAAAATGGATCAAATCAAGAAAATAATAAATCAAGCAAAGAAAATATGCCAAATCCAAAAGTCAAGAAAAATGTGGAGCCACAAGACAAGAGGACTCCCACATATAATCAATGTCCACCTCCTTCAAAATGGCCATCAAGAAAGACATATAAAAATTTTGGTTCCAAACACTATCCTAATAAAAATTCCCAACTTCGTCATCCAACACCCCAAGCTTGGAAAATAAAAACCAATACATCCAAACATCCAACCAACCCGTCCATGTCCACCATCATCCGTCATAATCCTACATCCTCCTTAAAGTCCAAACATCCCATGTCACAAATCCGTCACATCTTGGCAGCAACTCTCTATCATAAGGACTCTCATGGCACTCTATCGCGATGTGCGTATTCTGATAAGGCCAACTCTAGTATCAACAAGGATCACAATGACATCAATCAAGTGTATGCAAGCGCTATCATCCTGACAAGGCAACTACTTCAGAAAGGTCATTATTGGCATGTCATGACACCAATCTCTACATCAACACCATCAAAGGCTTGAACACAGTCAGTGGTCATCTAAAGAATCAAGGTTATTTGGCAAAAACTCAAAAAAGACAAAAATAGTAAAGAGAAAAATTGCGTCCAATAGTGAAAACCATTCTTATGGCGCTTTGGATAAGTACCATGATGAAAACCTGGAAAACAGGTGTCATGTGTAAATAAATCATCTATGTGGACCATTACACTTGGGGGAAAGTCATCTCATCTCCCATTCCCTTCACATGACATTTCTTATGACATTTTCATCTACCCATCTAAACCTTATCATGTCCATCCATTTTCTGACCTATTTTGATCTTGACAAAGACTGGGGCGAAAACACAAATCATGCTTTGGAAAAAAAAATTGACATGTCTATCTTCTGGTCATACCTTAGTCATTGAATATCATGTCATTACCTTCATAGCCTCATTTTCGCTATGCAACATCATCCGTGGAGACCATATGATAATTCTCCTAGTCCAAGCCATCCATGTCTCCTATCTTTTACAGAAGCCATCCATTGTCCTTTTATACCTATCACCCATCTTGGTTTCCCTTGTCAATGGTCTAAAGATCCCTCGTCATCCCATCTAATCCTCATGAAGTCATTCCAAATGCAAAAATATGGAAAACCTAGCCCATCATCCAAAACATTCCTTTGCTTTGTCCCTGGCCCTGCTGCAGAACTTTATCCTCTTGTCATATCATTGTCATCCTTACATTGTTTCGGGATGTGTCCTTCCCACGTCAAACAACGTTGTCATTGTCATCGTCGCTTGTTAATCGGTATTCAGCTTGACTAGCAGCAAAATCATGGTTGTCCTTGGATTCATGTGTGTTGGCATCATTCACATGCATTTGTCACAATTGTCGTAAAACATCAAAAAGTCATAAAAAATGGAAAAAGTCTTTTAAAAAGTCATAAAATTTTGAAAAAGTCCTCAAAAAAATCTTTAAAATCTTTAAAAGTCCTAAATAAAATCCTAAAAAATTGTATAAAGTCTTGAAAAAAGACCTAAAAATTGAAAAATCTCTTGAGAAAATACAAAATCATTCAAATCAATGTCAAAATCCCAAAAATTGAGTCAAAGTCAATCATATCTTGTCAAGTCAGTCACGTCAATGAATCTTTGTCAAATTCTGAACTACGTTGTCTCTGCGCATTTGCTACGTAGGCAAGATTCATCTTTGAATCTCTGAGACATTACGTCAGTCTTTCTAGGTTTGTCAGAATAAAATCATGATTCAAACTTCTGTCCTTTGGACAAGGTCATTGGTCATGTCGAACTACGAGGTCTCTGAGTGAATGACGTAGGCAAGGCCATCAATCGATGAGCCCTTAAGGCCACACTAGGTTAGTGCATTAGGGTTCATGGAACAACGTTTTCACACATGTCAAACTTCCTTCAAATCATGCAAATCTTCCATCAATCCAGAGCAAGCAATCTATCAATAGTCTGTTTCATCAGCAATCTCAGTCAATTCAACATATCAGCAATGGCATGTAATCAAATTCTATCAAGACATTTTAACCTAGCAAAACTTTGGGTTCTTCTTCAGTTGTGTCCTTCTAAAGAGTAACTCTCATCATTTCTTTATGCTTTTGGATGTGTCCTTCCTAAGCATTGTCCTCATCATCTGGCATTTTGGTGGATTCTCCTAACTCTGAGAATTGATCCCCTAGATATCAATGACATTCAGGATGTGTCCTTCCTAAATTTAATATCGCTCGACAATTGGCAACCTTGATCTTAAAACACTTGGCAAATACTTGGCACTTGTCTTTGGCCTTTTCATCATGTTACTAGTTTTTCAGCGAGATCCCAACAACAGGATTTAGAGAAACAATGATGTCTCATGATGTTGTCTTGTCTTCTAACACTCATGTTACTAGTTTCTTAGCGATGTCCTGACTACGAGATTTAGAAAAACAGCGATGTATCATGATGGTGGCGTTATTTTTGTTATTTTGGCAATCATGTTACTAGTTTCTCGAGGATGTCCTGGAAACAGGATTTAGAGAAGCAATGACGTTTCATGGTTTGTTCTTGTCTTTTTCTGCTTGCGGTTGGTTATGACAAAATGACTAGGGAAAATTGCGCTCTTAGTATGAGTCATGATCATCCTTGTTTGCGACTCCTTGTCTTATGTGATGGTACGACCTTGCACATATTGATTTATGTCATATCATGGTGTTTGTTGGCCATTATGATAATCTGCCCAATAATGATTAAAGAGCAATAAATATTAAAGTCTTATGGTAAACGTTGAAGGATTTGGTCTAGGAACTAACATTCATCTCATATAGGCATTGCATTCATATCATCATCCATATCTTTTTCACTAACATTTCTTTCTCTCCATATTCTATTCTTCTCATTCCATTTCGAGAGCACACCCATGTTCTTGGAACCCATCTGTCCTCTCGAGGGGGCATACCGCAACGCTCCTCATCATTCTTCCTCATCCTATTTTGCACTGGGGCATATTTTGACTTAATTTCTTTGCCACAATGCGACAGGCTGCATTATGACAAAGAGGGGCAAATGTAGACACATAAAAATGACCTAGGCTTGCAAACTCTATTTTAATCTCTTTCTTCCTAGCATAATTAAGACATTTTAATTATGTTTCTAACTCACTTTCGACTATTAATTAAATAATTCATAATTATTTAATTAATTCATATATGTTTATTCTTCATCATTATTAAATAAATAAATTTTATTATTTATTTAATGTGTCACTAATTGTCTAATGTCTTCTATAATTAAATAAATTTCTTAATTTATTTAATTATCTTTGTCCATTATATCTTCCTAATTATTAAATAAATAATTTTATTTATTTATTTAATTATTGAAGAGCACAAAGATTTACTGAGAGGGGGGGGTGAATCAGTAAATCAATACAAACTTTCAATTTTATTCTTTTTGAAACTAATTACAATCAACTTTTGATATGAACCAATTTCCACAAGTTGACATAACTTTATTGAAATAATTTTTTTACAAAGTAGGCACCAACCTACAGATTTACAACAAGATGATTTAGTAGAATGTAGCCTACAAGGAACACCTAGACCTTTACAAATTTAGTAGGCTCCTACCTACAAGGAGCACCAACCCCTAGTGCAAGGCACCAAACCTTGTCTTGATGGATGTAAGACTGCCTTCAATCTGATCTGCACAAACCCAACTCTCCAATCTGCTCTATGTGATAAATGATATCACTCTAAGCCCACACAAAGAGATGGGACACTTGACTGATCTCCAAATCCTCAAAACAACCACACACCTACACACAAATCTGACTTGAATGCTCATTATATATGTTTCCCAACTTAGCAACCTTTGATAAAAGATTCGTCTTTTAAACTTGCATCCTTTCAAATTTTATGCATTGTGCCTCTTCATAAAATTAATCTCAGTTTTTGTCTTTTCTTTAATTTTGTCCTTTATGTAATTTTGTCTTATTTAAGATCGCACCTTTTGTAAATGACCACTTCTCAAAATAATCGTATCATTCCAGATCTTCCTTGGTTTGTTTTTATCAAAAGGAAACTTAAATCGCACCACTTTAGATTTTAATAAACATAAATTGTATCACCTCATAAACTAAATCGCACAATTAGAGGTGAAGCGCTTCTCTTCAAAAAATGTACTTTAAATCTGTCTTTTGATATTTGCTTAACTAAATTAATCGCACCATTCCATGAATCGCTGCCTTTTCATTTTGTCTTTTTCTAACTTTTGTTCTTTCTTTATTTTGTCTTTTGTGATTTGTCTTTATGTGCCTTTTTAATTTAATTTGTTATCTTCTTCCAAAAACGTGGCACAAATCGTGCTTTATCTTTTATGAAGGTATTTAAAATATTTTTTCATTTATTGTAAAGTCTTCATAAGATGGCGCTTCTTCAGATATTGATGGTATTAGTTATCCTTTATAAATCTGTTTAGAGTATGATCTGTTCATTAATGTTGATTTGTACATAAATTTGTTATCCTTTATGCTGATCTATTATTTGATGATTTGTTATTGAATTGGTCTTCAATAAGGTATATAAATCTATATCTGTTCATTGTTGAACTGTAGTTATGCTTTATTCTAACATTAATGACAATATTTCCAACAATCTCCCCCTTTGTCATTGATGGCAACACAAATAGTTTCTTTTTGCATTGCTCCCCCTTACTCTATTTCTCCCCCTTTGACATCAATGGCAAAGGGTTTTCCAACAATGTTTTGTCTTCTTTTGTTCCATGGGGCTACATGATACAATGTATAGCTCCCCCTGAATGTATGCCTCCACCAATTAAGTTGATGGATGTGGGACAACTCCCAATTTGTCCCTTAAATACTCAAATGTATCCCTTGGAAGTGGTTTGGTGAATATATCAGCAGTTTGTTCTTTTGTAGCTATATACTCCAAACATACTTGTCCTTTCGCTACTTGCTCTCTTAAAAAATGATATTTAATGGGGATATGCTTGGTCCTTGAGTGCATCACTGGATTCTTGGAGATGTTGATTGCACTAGTGTTATCACAATAAATAGTGCAAGGATGATCATACTCCACCTTGATATCTCTTAAAGTTTGCCTCATCCACAAAAGTTGAGTGCAACATGCTGCTGCTGCTATATATTCAGCTTCTGTTGTAGATAGAGAGACTGATTCTTGTTTTTTGCTCATCCAGGATACTAAATTTCCTCCAAGAAAAAAGGCTCCTCCACTTGTACTTTTTCTATCATCCACATTGCCAGCCCAATCAGCATCTGTGAATGCTTCAAGAGTGAAAATATTGTTGCTAGGGTACCATAAACCATATTCCATAGTGCCTTTCAAATACTTGAATATACGCTTTACTGCATGAACATGTGTTTCTTTTGGTGCTGCTTGAAATCTTGCCACAACTCCAACAGCTTGCATTATGTCTGGTCTTGTAGAAGTTAGATACAACAAACTTCCAATCATTGATCTATAAAGTGTTTGATTCACTTCTTGGGATTCATCATCTTTGCTTAGCTTGCAACCTGTAACCATAGGAGTGCTAACAGGATTGCAATCTTCCATCCTAAACCTTTTTAACATTTCTTTCACATATTTGGCTTGGGAGATGAAAATACCTTTGCTTGATTGTGAAATTTGTAGCCCAAGGAAGAAGGATAATTCTCCCAACATTGACATCTCAAACTCTTTTTGCATACATGATGAAAATTCTTTGCACATTTTGTCCTTGTCTCCACCAAAAATGATGTCATCTACATACACCACCACAATCAATAAATGTCCATCCTCTTCTTTGATGTATAGATTGCTATCTACATCTCCTCTTTTGAAACCTTGCTCTTTGAGATACTTGTCAAGTCTAGAATACCAAGCTCTAGGAGCTTGTTTAAGCCCATAGAGAGCTTTCTTTAACTTGCACACATAATCCTTGTCTTCTGATAATAGGAAGCCTTCGGGTTGTTCAATATAAACTTCCTCCTCTAGATCTCCATTAAGAAAAGCAGATTTGACGTCCATTTGATACACCTTAAACTTCTTGTGACTTGCATAGGATAAAAACATTCTAATTGCTTCAATCCTTGCAACTGGTGCGAATGTTTCCTCAAAATCTACTCCTTCAACTTGTGCATAGCCCTTGCACACTAACCTTGCTTTGTTCCTTGTGACTTGACCATCTTCATTTAATTTGTTTCTAAAAACCCATTTTGTGCCAATTACATTCTTATCTTTTGGTCTTGGGACAAGTTCCCAAGTTTCATTTTTCTCTATTTGATCCAATTCTTCATTCATTGCACCAATCCAACATTTGTCTTTGCTTGCTTCTTCAAAAGTTTTGGGCTCAACTTGAGATAGAAATGTTGCATGACAATCTTCATTGTAATTCACCATTTTCCTTGTAGATCTACATCTATCTTGAAGAATCAAATCTTCAGGATGGTTCTTTTGAACAAACTTGGAAGGTGTCTTTGGTGTCTTCATGGGAGTCTTTTGTGAAGATTCTTCTTCCTTTGCCTCTTCCTCCTTTTCTTCCTCTTGGGAGTCCTCATCCTCTTTGTCTTCATCATTCATAGTTTGAACATGGTGATCACTTTGTCCAACTTCTTTGAATTGCTTTCCTTCATCAATTCTTACATTAGCACTTTCAACAATTTTGTGAGTTCTTTTGTTGTAGCATTTATATGCCTTACTTTTTGATGAGTAGCCAAGAAAGATTCCCTCATCTGCTCTTGTGTCAAATTTTCTCAAATCTTCTTCATCTCTTCTAATGTAGCAAGTGCTTCCAAAAATTTTGAAGTACTTGACAATTGTTGGTCTACCTTTCCAAAGTTCATATGGTGTCTTCTCATTGTTCACTCTTATTTGTGCACGATTCAAGATGTAAACTGTTGTATGAATTGCTTCCTTCCAAAAGGAATATGCTATCTTGGTTTCATTTAGCATTTCCCTTGCCATTTCTTGAACCGTCCTATTTTTTCTTTCTACAACCCCATTTTGTTGAGGGGTTCTTGCTACAGAAAATTGCCTTTTAATTCCATGCTCTATGCAGAAATTTCCAAATTCCTTTGATGTGAATTCTCCTCCTCGATCTGATCTAAGACATTTTATCTTGATGTTTGCTTCATTTTCAACCAGCTCTTTGAAAGCTTTGAATTTATCAAAAGCTTTAGATTTTTCTTTCAAAAATGCAACCCAAGTCATTCTTGAGAAGTCATCAATCAGCAACATAAAATATCTTTCTCCATTCATGCTCTTGGATTTGGTTGGCCCACAAAGATCTGTATGTATGAGTTCTAATGGCTTTGATGAAGAATGCTCCTTAGACTTAAAGCTTGACCTTGTTTGCTTTCCAAGTTGACACTCTCTACAAATGATATTAGAAGGTTTTGTTATCCTTGGCATATCTCTCACAGCATTTGATTTGCTAACTTTGACAATATTATCAAAGTTGAGATGGCCTAGCCTCTTGTGCCATAACCAACTTTCATCCTCTTGTACTAGGTTGCAACTTTCACAACTTATCTCCTTTAAGATATACAAATTATGTTTCCTTTCAGCTTGAGCAACCAGCTTTCCATCTTTCTTGATATCACATGTATTAGAAAGAAATGTGATACTATGTCCTTGATCACAAAGTTGACTAACACTTAGAAGATTTTCTTTTAGGCCCTTAACATACAAAACATTTTCTGTTTTTGTTCTCCCATTATCTAGACTAAGTGTTCCTTTTCCTTTTATTTGTTTTCTTGTATTATCACCAAATCTTACTGATCCTTCATCAGTAGGTTCAAGAGAGATGAATTTGCTCTTGTCACCTGTCATGTGCTTTGAGCACCCACTATCAATGTACCATCTATCTTTCTTACTTTCAGCATGTAAGGCGGTTTGAATGAACATTGATTTCTCCTTTTTCTTCCACACTTTGATAGGCACTTCTTTCCTTTTAATGGACTTATCTTCCTTTTTGTTTTGCTTTGGAGAATCATTAAAAACTGTCCTACAAGCTTGTGCTTTGTGCCCAAGGTTATTACAATTGTAGCATAAACTATTATAGTCCATTAATGGTGTGAAAGGATTATAATCTCTCCTAAGGTAGCTAGGAATATTTTTTACTTTATTTTTACAATTTAAGGCCTTGTGGCCAAATTTGTTACATAGAAAACAATACCCATTGAATGTATATGATTGCCTAGTGTTTGATTTTCTTTTAGGATCAGCACTTATCCATTCTTCTTCAACTTGCTTTGAGAAGGTCTTGAAATCTTCTTTGGAGTTAGTGACCTTCTTGGATTGTTCTTCAAAACTACCTCCCATTTTGCTTTGAAGAAAATCTTGAGCCTTCATTAGCTCAATCAACTTGCTGGATTCTTCATCAATCTTTGTGTGTTGAACCTTTGTTTTCTCCAATTCCAATTTTAGCATTGCTATCTCTTGCTCCAGCTTGTTACATTTCATCTCCTTTGTATTGAGTTTGTTTTTCAATTCTTCTTCATTTCTTTTAGCTTCCATGATTTGAGCTCTCAAATCTTCAATGGTTTTGCTTGAATTCTCCAAGTCTTTTGTTATCACTTTGACCTTCAATTTGTACTTGGTAGCTTTCTTCTTCAAATCTTCATTCTTCTTATAAGCATAGTGCAGTTCTTCTTCAAGATCCACTTCCTCTTCTTCATTACATTCTTGATCAATCTTTTCTTCTTCATCAAAATCTTCATCAGCATTTAGTTCTTCACATTCAGCCATGAACAATATTTCCTCTTCACCATTGCTAGAGCAATCTTCACTTTGTTCTTCGGAGGTGCTACTATCTTTCTTTGAATAGAAACTCTTCTTATGTTTTTGAAACTTCTTCTTTGAGTTATTATTGAAATTCTTCTTTCCCTTTTTCTTGTTGCTGATTTCTTTTTCTTCTTCACTAGAGTTGTTTTCATTTTGAGGACATTTTGAGGCATAATGTCCAATTTTTCCACAATTGAAGCACTTAAAAGGAAATTTTCCTTTGTATTTTCCTTTTCCTTTCTTAAGTTTACCCATGAAGTAAGCTTCTGCTTCATCACTTGATTTTTTATCCTTTTCTTCATGCTTGTTCTTGCCCTTTTTGGATGCTTTGAATGAGACTTCCTTTTGTGGTGATCTTCCTTCAATCCTCATCTCATAGGCAGCAAGGATTCCATGTAATTCATCTTTGGTTAGCTGATCCAAGTTTGTTAATTCCTCCAATGCTGCAACCTTGGCTTCAAACTTTGTAGAAAGAGATCTTAGAATTTTGTCAATAATGAAGTCATCCTTGATCTCTTCACCAAGTCCCCTCATGATATTCACTGTTTCATCAACACGAAGGAAATATGAAGCAATATCTTCATCATCCTCCATTTTGAGAGTCTCCAACTTTCTTCTATGAGTTTGCAACTTTTCCTTTTTAACTTTTGCATCTCCTTCATAAATATTTTGAAGTTTGTCCCAAATTTCTTTTGCTGATTTGCATCTCATGACTTTTGTAAACTCAGAATTTGTTAGGCTACAAAGAAGAGCATGCTTAGCCTTTGCATTGTTTTCACTTCTCTTTTTCCCTGCTTGATCCGTTGGAGGGGTAGTTGGAGGTGAATACCCATCAACAACAGATTGCCACACATCAAACCCAAGTGCATTCAAGTATGCTTCCATCTTGATATTCCAAAAGGCATAATTAGTCCCATCAAAGATGGGTGCTTTCACAGTGTTGCTTAGATTCGCCATATGTGCTCTTAAGGATCTCCTTCAAGCGATTAAGCTTTCAAGAAGGACCTTGCTCTGATACCAATTGAAGAGCACAAAGATTTACTGAGAGGGGGGGGTGAATCAGTAAATCAATACAAACTTTCAATTTTATTCTTTTTGAAACTAATTACAATCAACTTTTGATATGAACCAATTTCCACAAGTTGACACAACTTTATTGAAATAATTTTTTTACAAAGTAGGCACCAACCTACAGATTTACAACAAGATGATTTAGTAGAATGTAGCCTACAAGGAACACCTAGACCTTTACAAATTTAGTAGGATCCTACCTACAAGGAGCACCAACCCCTAGTGCAAGGCACCAAACCTTGTCTTGATGGATGTAAGACTGCCTTCAATCTGATCTGCACAAACCCAACTCTCCAATCTGCTCTATGTGATAAATGATATCACTCTAAGCCCACACAAAGAGATGGGACACTTGACTAATCTCCAAATCCTCAAAACAACCACACACCTACACACAAATCTAACTTGAATGCTCATTATATATGTTGCCCAACTTAGCAACCTTTGATAAAAGATTTGTCTTTTAAACTTGCATCCTTTCAAATTTTATGCATTGTGCCTCTTCATAAAATTAATCTCAGTTTTTGTCTTTTCTTTAATTTTTTCCTTTATGTAATTTTGTCTTATTTAAGATCGCACCTTTTGTAAATGACCACTTCTCAAAATAATCGCATCATTTCAGATCTTCCTTGGTTTGTTTTTATCAAAAGGAAACTTAAATCGCACCACTTCAGATTTTAATAAACATAAATTGTATCACCTCATAAACTAAATCGCACAATTAGAGGTGAAGCGCTTCTCTTCAAAAAATGTACTTTAAATCTGTCTTTTGATTGATATTTGCTTAACTAAATTAATCTCACCATTCCATGAATCGCTGCCTTTTCATTTTGTCTTTTTTTGACTTTTTTCCTTTCTTTATTTTATCTTTTGTAATTTGTCTTTATGTGCCTTTTTAATTTAATCTGTTATCTTCTTCCAAAAACATGGCACAAATCGTGCTTTATCTTTTATGAAGGTATTTAAAATATTTTTTCATTTATTGTAAAGTCTTCATAAGATGGCGCTTCTTCAGATATTGATGGTATTAGTTATCCTTTATAAATCTGTTTAGAGTATGATCTGTTCATTAATGTTGATCTGTACATAAATCTATTATCCTTTATGCTGATCTATTATTTGATGATCTGTTATTGAATTGGTCTTCAATAAGGTACATAAATCTATATCTGTTCATTGTTGGACTGTAGTTATGCTTTATTTTGACATCAATGACAATATTTCCAACAATGTCACTAATTAGGTCCTCTTCTTTCAAAAATTAAATAAAGTCTTATCTTCCACTATAATTAAATAATTATGTTTAATTATCTAATTATTCATTAGCCTCTTCTCTCCTAAATCAAATTAAAAAAAATTATTTAATTTGGTCCACTCTCCTGAATTTTGAATTAAATCATTATACTTAATTTAAAAGGTTCCCTTTGTCACACTCTTCTATAAATTAAATAATATCTTTATTATTTAATTTCCACCTAAATTAAATAACTTTTATTATTTAATTTCTTCTAAATCTTATTTATTTAAAATAAGTCCCAGCACCTAAATTAAATAATTTTATTATTTAATTTCTCCTCTTTTATTGTGCTCATTTTAAATAAATATTATTTATTTAAAATAAGTCACACTTTATAAATTCCCTCTTTTAGTAAATAATTTAATTCAAATTATTTACTATCACATGACCCCACCCCTTTTTGAATTAAAATAATTTTTAATTCAAAAAGTCAACATCCCCTCTTGAATCAAATAATTTTAAATTATTATTTGATTCTCCAACAACTTCGGTTTGTGTGCCCAGAATCTCTTGTCACATGTATTGTCAGCCCTTGATTTGATTTTCTAGAAATCAATCTTGACCTTTCATTTCGAATCTAACCTAATGTTGCCCTAACCCTAATTGTGGGTTGTTATATGGAATCTCGTCCATTGATTCTAGGGCACTTATTGACTTTCAATCTTGGCCATTCACACAAAATTGCATCTTCTATAAAAGATCAATTTTGGTCACATCTTGCATCTCTTATCTCTTGCATTATTGACTTCTTGCATTTTTCATATTTTAGCATTGTTATTCTCATTTGTCATAGCATATTTTTAGATTGTATTTGACATAGTTTAGACATTTTAGATGCTTACTAAGTGCAGTAGGGCATAGTATTGCATACAGTTGTTCAAATCCTTCAATATTTGCTTAGGGCTTGTCATTTCTATTGGCTTTCTCTTCTTAAATTTGAGGGCAAACAATTTATTTCAGCAAATTAAGAAGGTGTAATGGAGGTCAATCATGGAGGATGAAGACAATCTATGAGATTGTTCATCTATTCTTTTGCACTCCATTATCTACTTTGGGTTTTATGTTATGCATATTACATTGCTAAAACTAGAAATTTCTCATTGTTACAAAACTAAGAAAGACTCTTTTGAACATTCCTTATTGTAACATTTTCATTTTTCAGTTATATGGCCACTATGCATAACACATCTTGTATGCTTATGGAGCCATCTTGTTTTTTCATGAGCTCCAAGCATACAAAATTTTGCTTGTCTCATGAAGCTCAAAACTTATTTTTGCATGGTCCCTTATTAAAGTTATCAAAAGGTATAACTTTGGTATGGTTTGATGGGAAGACGAATGAGGGCATGACTTTACCTTAGCCACTCATGTGTGTGTGAGTGCATATCGGCCATGAGTGTATGTGTCTCACCTTCTTAGACTTCTCACCCAACGAACAGCCTAAATTTCCATTGCCTTAGAGTGAGTATGCATCTTTGGGACAAACAACCTAGATCTGATCCACATCGTGTTGGACAAACGATCAAATCTTGATCCGCCCTTTTCTTTTTAATTTTGTTTCATTTTCTTTGACAATGCATGTTTTTTCCTTGTTTATTTTTATCATTTCATGTGTGTTCTTTTGTGCTTATGATTGTTTGCAATAGGACCTTGGTCCTAGGGTCTTGTACAACCCTCTTGATCATGGTTGTCCTATCTTACTAGGATTAGTGCATTTGAACCCCTCTTGATCATATTCGTCCTATCTTACTGGTGTTGGTGCATTTGGTCTACATTAGTGTGAGTTTGAATAAAGTTCATCCTCTCACTAAAGTGGGGGCTAGATGTAATGACGAAAAAAGGTCCTCCCTAACTTGCCTTAATTTAGTGTTGTAATGTGTCTGACATATTCACATTAGGTCTTGGGCCCTTGTGAACTAAATGAGCTTATTTGTGCCTTGTTTGGAGTGTTGTAAAGTGTTGTAACACACTTTCACACTTTTCTAGGGTTTTCATTAATAATTGGACTTCTTTATGCTTTAATTGGCCTTATTTTGCATCCACAAGCCCCATTTCATGCATCTTTTCAAGGATAATCCTAACACAAATCATTAGCCAATGATAATTCAGGTGTTTCAAGTTGAATGACCCCAGATTTAGTGATTTAGGACTCATTCGCTACCTTGTGAAAATGAGTCCCACCTAGATTTTTGGGTTCCAAACCTAGTTTCACACATTTCTAAGCATTTTTAGAATGGTCCCATAAATTATGCCTGGTGGGACTCATTCGCCACCTTGGGCGAATGAGTCTCATGTAGTCCAAAATCAAAATTAATTCAAATTCTTGGTGGGATTTTATCCCCCTAGATTTGATTTTGGCTTGTAGTGTTGTAATTTCGGGAATTGTTACATAATTAAGTATAAATACAAGGTTCTTTCACTCATTTTCACCTAAGACTTTTGTGAGATCACTCATACTAGCATAATTGAGTTCACAAGAGAATTCAAGCATTTACAAGAGCATTCAAGAGTTTTCAAGGGTAGATTATCAAGTTTTCTAGAGAATTTTTCAAGCATCAAGCATCATGTCAAAGACTTCATGCGTCATGTTTTTGTAAGAGAGGGGGACCAACCACATCAAGGCTCTAGGTCATGGAGAGTTGAGAGTAGAGGGCTGACCTAACTTACCTCACTCTAACGGATGTTTAGAGATAAAGATCAAGAATGAAGAGCAGTCTCAAGTGCTTTTGTCACTCTATAGACTCGAAAATCTACTTGGGGCTAGGTGAGCTAGTTTTTGCAGTCCAAACTGCACCTCAAACATTTCTTTGTCCAAAGATGGCAATGCATGTTTGGGATGACAGCGCAACATGCTAGTGTCTCTCTAGTGCACTAGTATCCGTACAACCAGAAAATGTAAAGTATAGTAAGAAAACTACCAGAAGCCTACTGACAGCCTAGCTAACTAATTTTAATGAAATAAAAATAATAATAAAGTACGAAAAGTAAATGTGAAAATGATAAAGTAAGTAGATGAAAACTAGGGTGACGAATATCAACTCACTAAAATGCCAGTTTGCCAGAGAGCTCCACACACACGTTCACTTACACACAAGCAAGAAGGGAAAGTTATTGGGTCTATATAGGGTTTTTCCTCAACCAAACCCCCTCTTTGGTGTTTCCACCTCCATGGACAGCTAGAAAAGCAACAAAGTAGAAAGTATGATTAAAGAAATAGAAGAGAAAGAGAGATCATTGAACACTACAAAAGAATACTACACCACTCTATCAAACCACAAAAGGAGAAGTGAAGTGTTACCATAGGTCCACCCAAAGGCTCTCAAGGCCAATGAAGGGAGAATGCAAGCAATGAACTTGGAAAATTCACCATAGCCACAAGGGTGATGAAGGGAGGTCTCACAAGACTCCAAGCTCACAACCTCTATGGTAGCCTCACATGTACAAAAGTGAAGTTGATGGAGTATCAAGGTACTACAATTTTCAATGGAGTTGTGTAGATTGTTGGAATTGTTACAGGATGGAATGAAAATGCTCAAGGATATGCAAAAGATGTGCAGAATCCCAAGTGATAGTGAATGGAATGGATATGAGGGCCAAAATGAACCGTTTTCAAGTCGGTTGGTCGCACAGAGGCATTACAAATTGTCCCCAATGAGGAGTGTAACATCGCTGTGGACTCGGGAGTGGGAATCTATCAGGGATGGCAATGCACCATTTAGATGTTTGTGTGTCGCACTCGCGTCCCTAACAAAAATTCCCCCACCAATACACAAAACATGCACCAAGTGGATGGAAGGTAGGTGGATGATGTGAAATTTTTCCTTCGAATTTGATTTTTTAAGGTGAGGGTATGTGAAAGGGGAATTTACACAAGGGGTGCAAATTCGCTCCTATACAATTTTCCCCCACTTTAGTGAGTGTGAATATCAATGAGTGTTTGGTAAAGTAGATCAAGGAGTTAAAAATGTATACATGAACCATCGAGGAAGCAGACTGCAATCTAGCGAACTCAAAATCATAGGGCGGGCAAAGGACTCCATAGGTACTCTCTATTGAGGAGGCTTAAAAAAAGGACTCCATAGCTCCATAGAAATATGAAGTTGAATAAAGTACACCGAAGGACCGCATACCAACGATGGACAAATACCACAGGATGCAAGTGCTTCACAATCCCTCAGACCTACAAAGAAGGCATCCCCCAAGTTCTCTCTCAGGAAGGAAGCATAGTGTAGGGGAATCCATAGAGTCAGACTAGAAAGTGACTTCACAGGTGCCCCTGCAAAGCAACATGTTAATCCATAGATAAAACATGTTAGAAAATAAAAAGCATCCATGCAGGTAAACAAGTAGACAGTCATGCAAACAGTCAAAAAGTTTCAAAATATTTCAAATGGGTCCCTTAGGAATCCCTTCAAAAGAGAGAGGAGTCCACTCAAGGGACATGCTATTTGAAAGTGCAAGAATATTTTTTCATGAATCAATTCACCATCAAGGAATCCTTTCAAAATATGTTCACTTCATCAAGGAATTCAAAAGGAAGAAAATTTCCCCTCATGATGGGAAGTTCAAGGCTTTTTCCTGTAGGAAAAGCTTCTCCTTCCTCGGAGGAAATTTCTTCAACTTTTTTCTTTGCAAGCCCATGACGAAGGAAACACATTCTGATAGGGGGTCCTTGTTGAGAATGCAATTTTTGAAAATTTTTGAAAAGGTTTTCGAGAAAAGATTTGTTTGCAATGAATTAATTTTCTAAAAATAAAATTCGACATGGTAGCCCCCCCTTAGGGTGGTGTGTGTTGAATGTGAAGGCATGCGACAACCTAAGGAGAGAAAAGCAAGAAAAAAAGTGATGTTGTGGCTCACAGGACATAGTGATATGTCACCATGGTAATGTTGTCATGCACATAAGGGACAACACATAGGCACCACAACATCACAACTCAAGCAAATAAAAGAGAAAGAAAGAGACAATAGCATCATAGACAAGGGGCACAGGGGCGATTTGATATTTTGGGGTCAAAGCTGCTCATAAATATATAAGTATAGGAATAGTATATAGTTGAACTTTCATCAACCACCTACTATATCAGATCATATGAAGAATGCATGAGAAGAAAAAAAAAATTGGGTCAACTTGGAAGGGAAGTTTAAATGCCCCCAACACTTTGCATCATCCCCAATTTGCTGAAAATCAAAACACATGACAGAGGAAGAATGATGATACAAATAGAGGAAGTTTTATGACACATAATCACTCTTGTATCCAAGCACCTACAAGGGTGACAAGGGTCATCCAGGAACACATAACACAAGCACGGGGGAACACATCACAACAAACACACACCTAATCTAAAGGTAAAGAAGAAGTGTCTCCCTCTAACACTCATTGACTAAGAGTTTATCTGCTTCCCAATATAGATCATTATATGGGGAAGGAAAATGAGCCTGCAATGGTGGGATATTAAGGGGAGGAGCTTCTAACCCTCCCACAACAAGGGCCAAGGAAGAAGGCCCTACAAGGTCTTCTTTGCTCAGCTCTTTTGGACCAATGGTTAGCAATTTCACAAAGATCACTGACAAGGTCAAGACCTCATCCAAAGAGTTGAACATGCACTTCATGGGAGTTCCATCTGTTACCTTAGTGAGCGAGGGAGGTGGTGCCTGAGATTCACTTCTAGGCTCGCTGAGCAACTTGGGAGTAGTGATGAACTCAGGATAAGTCAAAACTTTCCCTATCACTAGGACAACACAAGCTAACATAGGACCACCCCTTGAAGAAGGTGGGCTCCTCTTACGCCCCCCTTTGTTGGAAGGGCCAACCTCCACTTTTTGCTTCATTGAAGGGTGTGAACTCCCCATGGAGAAGGTAATAGATGCGAAGGAGGAGGAGAAAATTTTGGCTGACACCACCAAGGTGTTCAGCATGTCCACAGGTTTTGGGAATGGTCGTATGTCTAGGAAGGACATCAAAAGAGGCGGCCCAAATGAAGGAGCGATAAACACCTGCACCTTTTTAGGGTCAAGTGCACTCAAGATCATAGTGCAAGCCAAAAGAAAAATTGAATTTGACTGAATGGAAGCAGAGGGGAGGAGATAGGAGGACATAGTAGGAGGCCCTGAAATAGGGGTGGTTGACTCCTATTCCTTCCTCTGCAAAGTGGCCTACTCAGCTACTAGAGCCTTTCATTGAAACTTGTGCTCACGTGCAGGGCAATTTTTGTGACTCTTGGAACTAGAGCCGAGAGTTAGGATGGGATAGAAGGATCCTGCTCATCCATAGGGGTGTCCATCACAACCATTTCCTATGGAGGCATAGATTGTTGAATGGGAGCAGGGGGAATAAGTTGAGAGACAATGAGGGGAGTTGGCTCTAGTGCCTCGATGTCGGGCCTCTTCCCATTCACTGCTTTAGGAACAGGAGCAATAGGAGGCCATGGATGCTGAGACAGAGGATTCTTTATTGTATAGCTAGGGCCAAGGTCCAAGAGACATAGTAGGAAGGTTTGATATCCTAATCATGTCTTTGCACCAAGCAAGCACCGTCAGACTTCTTATGTGAAATCTAGGAGTTGACATCCAAAAAATTTCTTTAGAAAGGGGAGAAAAAGAGGCACCCTAAGGATGGGGAGACCTCTCCTTTCCCTTTTGAGAAGAGGAGACAGCTTGTTGTACTACTGGAGGAGTCACTTTTGGTTGTCCTTTACCCCCGGTCTTATACTTCACATAGTTCTAATAAAGTAGGTTCATTCTCAAGGGAAGCGAACCGATCGGATGGGCCAAAAATGATCCAATGAATAGACCCCACATGATACCAATGGTTCATATCCAGTGTCATGCATGACGTGCACAACACCTTTGTGAGATAATTTTATACATTTATGAATGATGGAAGCGATTCCATTCATGGAAGCGATTCCATTCATGGAAGCTATCCACAAGATTCCTAACTTCACCTTGAACAAATCAAATTCTGGAATAAAATCAAAGGTAGTATCCACGGCCCTAGGTCTGACTAGGACAGAAAGATTTATTGAGCCATATGTCTTGAGAGAGAGGTCATCGTGCATATGAATGGTGGACTTTGTTTCTCCATACTCCTCTCTCTACAATGAATTCAACCATAACATTTCCTCTATAATAACATTCACTTGGCTCGCAAGGTCAACTAGAACCCCTGTCACAATGTTCCCATTGAGGTGAGCGAGAATGTAGAGGGGAGAGGGCTTTTTTTTCAAGGGCATGTTCTACGAAGTGAATGTCACATTTGGAAAACTAGTCGCAAGCTGCAGGCAAGGAGTAATCATGACCATATTAACATACACCGAGGGTTGAGTAGAAGAATTAGAGGGGTCAATAATCAAGTTAGTAGAGTGAGATGGAAATAGGTCTGTGTATATCTATAGCTCACTATTAGCCTTCACCATCAATTTGTTTGCATTTTTTTTTGTCCCATCGAGATGAATGGTATTTTCATCAATATGATCCTATATCTCATGATGTAGGTGCATACAATGTTCGGTATCATGACCGTTAACCCGATGGTACTGACATAAAGCATTTGCATCATACCAACCAAGAAAAGGTTCCTTGAGAGGTCACAGGTTTCCCAAGGTTATGATATTATCCTTCAACAACTTTTGCAAGATGGAAGAATAAGACTGCCAACTTTGTAAACTTTCTGTTGTGTCAGAGATCATTATCATTTGTCGTGGTGACTACATTCGCAACAACTTTTCCTTTTCCTGAGATGGATACAGTAGACTTTCCTTCTGATTAGGAGCATGAAGAAGATCCCCCAAACTCAATTTACATTTGTTGATATTCTCGCAATGCAACACACAGATGCATAAAGGAAGGGTGCTCATTAGGGCAATGTTTTCCTACCAAGCTCTCTATAGGTTACCTATGAACACCTTATGCACATCAGAGTTGGGAAGCGAGTATGAGATTTATGAGAAGAGCACTTGGTACTGTGCTATGAAATTAGTTATCTTCTCGTTACCCCCTTCTTACATTGGACAAGATCCAAGAAGGTCTTCTTCGGACTGATGTTAGCTTGGAACTAATGGAGGAACTGATTTACAAGTTGATCAAATAAAAATATAGAATTTTTGGGCAAGGAATAGTACCACTCAAGTGTTGTATCCTTAAGAGATTGAGGATATAATTTTTCCATCAAGGTGTCATGATGGAAGAAATTTGTATACATTGAATTAAAGGCTGACACATGTGTTTGTGGATCCCCTTTTCCACCATACTTCTCAAACTTGGGAATCTCCATTCCTTGTGGGAAGGGAGTACTCAGAATTGCTACTGGCAATGATCTATGTCAGAAGAAGTGCTAAAAAGTAGGTTGTGTGAAGGCCTAGGAAAGGCTTTCCAACTAGTTTTCATCTAACCCATGTTCTACATAAGGGTATTCAAAATAGGGTCAGAAGATGACAAAGGCCTAGTGGAACCTCCAGAACCACCTCTAGAGCCACCACTGTGACCACCATCGGAACCACCACCAGTGGGGCCTCCACCGAAGCCACCTCCACTACCAAAACCACCACCATGGCCTCCACCAAATCCACCTCTACTAGTACCACCTCTGCTACCAAAACCTCCACCGCTCATTCCACCAAGGCCACCACTGCTAGAGGCAGTATGAGGGGTGAAACTGAACCCAAGGGGTATTCTACTCACCTTGAGAGTAGGTGGTTTCAGAGAAGCAAAGGAAATAGTAATCGAAGGGCCTATCTCAACCATGCATATAGATGTGGTGGCCATTGAAACACCTATTTGTCTCTCATAGGCATCAAGAACTTCCCCTCGGGTGGTACCTGATTTAGGCCTATACAAAGGGATATAAGCTTCGGTTAGATAGAAAAGGCCTCATAGAAACTCTATACTTGTTTGATCCTTCCCTAAAAAATGTCTCACCTCTCCAGTAATCCTAGTGGCTCTTGCCATGCTCGAAACTTTCTCTAAATTATTTAGAAGGTCTAGCAATCTATTATCTAATGCAAAAAGTTATTTCATAGAGATATGTACAGCCTCATCCTCATCTATGAAAAAATACATTGGGGATGCTAGAGGGGTAGGAACATGAGTGGTATCTTCTATGAAACCCATATCATTTGCATAATTTGTAGGAAAATTGGTAGTACGATCAGTAGCTAGACTAGTGAAGAAAATGGAGGCAAAACTAGAAGTGACCTTTGTCTTTTCCATCATTAAGTGTTGCACACTTCTCTTAACAACGTACTCAAAAGTTGTGGACTGGGTTGTGATTCTCATAAACCTTCACAACACTTAGTGTTACAACAACCACTAGGAGCAGGAAAAAAGTCTCAACACAAGTGAATGGACATTGTTCATATCGGGCTCACCAAAAATGTAAGAGAGGGGGACCAACCACATCAAGGCTCTAGGTCACAGAAAGCTGAGAGCGGAGGGCTTCCCTAACTTACCTCACTCTAACAGATGCTTTGAGATGAGGATCAAGAATGAAGATCACTCTCGAGTGTTTTTGTCCAGTCCACGGACCCAAAAATATACTTGGGGCCAAGCGAGCTAGTTTTTGGAGTCCAAACTGCACCTCAGACAACTCTCTATTTGAGGATGGCAGTGCAGGTTTGGGATGACAGTGTGGTGCACTAGCATCTCTCTAGCGTGCTGATGTTCATACGAAAAAATGTAAAGTATAGTGAGAAAACTACCAGAAGCCTACTAATAGCCTAGCTAACTGATTTTAATGAAATAAACAAAATAATAAAGTAAGTAGATGAAAACTAGGGTGACAAATATCAACTCACTGAAGCACTAGTTCTCTAATGAGCTCCACGTGCATGTTCACCTACACACAAGCAAGAAAGGAAAAATTTGGGGGTTGTATAGGGGTTTGCCTCAGTCAAACTCCTACTTTGGTGTTTCCACCTCCTTGGATAGCTAGAAAAGAAACAGAGTAGAAATTATGATAAACTAAATAGAAGAGTAAGAGAGATTGTTGAACACTACAAAAGAATACTACACTAATCTATCAAACCACAAAAGGATAAGTGAAGTGTTACCATCTCCACCCAAAGTCTCTTAAGGACAATGAAGGGAGAATGCAAGCAAAAAACTTGGCAAAGTCACCACAACCGTAGCGGTGATAAAGGGAGGTCTCACAAGACTCCAAGCTCACAACTTCTATGGTAGCCTCACACATACAAAAGTGAATTTGATGGAGTATCAACCTACTTGAATGTTCAATGGATTTTTTTAGATTGTTGGAATTGTGAGAAGATGGAATGAAAATGCTCAAGGATGTAAAGAAGATGTGTAGAAGCCCAAGTGATAATGAATTAAATGGATTTGAAGGCCAAAATGAATAATTTTCAGGTCGGTTAGTAGCATAAAGGTGTTACAAACCATCCCCAATGAGGAGTGTAACGTCCCTACGGACTCAGGGACAAGAATATGTCAGTGACAGTAGTGCATCGTATAGACATCCATGTGTCACACTCATGTCCTTGATAAAAAATTCCCCACCAACACACAAAACATGCACCAAGTGGATGGAAAGCAGGTGGGTGATGTGGAATTTCACCTTCGGATTTTATTTTCTAAGGTGAGGGTATGTCAAAGGGGAATTTACACAAGGGGTGCAAATTCACTCCTATACAATTTGTTTTTTAGCTAACAATTGTGATGTAGTGTTTTATGATTCAAGCAAGCGGTTCATTCAAGATCTATCCTATCCAAGAAAAATTCAAGGTCTACACCCATTGGAGCCATCTCACAAATTTTTTTAGCACTTCATTGATAGGCTTTTGTGATTTGCAACATCATATTTTGTTCATTCATCATTCTCCATTCCTATTTCATTCTATTACAATGTTTGATTACCGAAACAGGGTTTGACCAAGGTAAGCCCCTATCCACTAATAAAACAACATTTTTCCATCTCGTTGTGTGTGATTTGTAGGTTTAGATTGAATAAACATCAAAGAGAAAGATTTGAAGGAGTTTTCAAAGTGTGTAAAGTTGTCAAAGTTGTCATCAAGCCTTGGAGAACATTGGAGAACATCTACAGGTTGATTTTAAGAGATTCAGATCCATAAACCTAAAGAAATAGATTGAGAAAAATAAGGAGAGCATATTCAAGTCCTAAAGTTTCAGAAAGCCCTAACTAGACTGATTTTCCACTTCTAGTGAATGAGTCCCATTTTTGGTCAAAATCTAGATTTTTGCAAATTCAGATACTCATTTGGCAGATTCTTGTTCCCGCATACAAACTCGGATTTTGGAATGATTCACCTAGCTTGGAGAATAAGTCCCACTCAGCACTAAAGGTAGAATTTCTTGTTTTTTAGACCTCCACTCAACCTTCTCTGTATTTCCAGGTGCATACATTTCATTCTGTAGCTTTTTTTTTTTTTTTCATTTGTATTTCTAGGTCATCTAGTGAAATTTTACGTCATACTAGGGTTTTTCATTTCATCTTGTATTATACTTTGCATTCCATTTGTCTTTCCAAGTTCTTACTTGATGGTGAACCCCTTACTTAGCTTACAATCAACCCCTAAGACAACCCTATTGCAAGATCTCTTTCTCCTTTACATTGATATCTCTCAAGTTATCCTTGAATGAAATTGGAAAAGTGGGTGTGCTCTATGTCCTAAAACCTTATGCTAGCACTAAACCACATTTTATAAATTTCAATCCCTTTCCATAAAAAACCTACCTTACCAAAAAACCCAAGCTCCACCACCATAGGAGAATACTCCAACTCAATAGGAGATGCAAAGGAAAAAGCCAAGAAGAGGAAAGAGAGCCTCCCAACAAGCCCACCAAAAAAATATCCACCTCCATAGGAAAACCAAACATAGTGAGCTAGAAAGGAGAAAATAAACTAGCAAAAGGGATAGGAACAACTCCCTTTAGCTCCATGATAATATAGGTTTTCAACATATGCATAGATAATAATCCAGTTGTAAGTAAAAAAATAGGGGAAACCCCTACCCCCAAGATCATAACCTTTGAAACCAACTGATTTGTTCGAACAACCAATGCTTTCAAGACAACTCCTTTAAAATACCTCTACAACAAGAGGCCAACAACAGGTAGATACCAACTTCCTAGAGGAAAATAAGAGAATAACAATAAAAAACTTAGAAATAATACCAAATTAATTACCCATAACAGGGTAGGGACAAGCCCAACTAGAATTCTCGCACCATGAACTAAGCCACACCCAACCAATATATCCACAACTCTTCCTTTGAATAGAAAGAGTAAAAGGAGCTTAACATCCCCTTAAGAAGACATGTTGTCATTAAACCCTCTCTCACTGCAAGTAGGCAGATAGGGGAAACCCCCTGAGAGACCCGGGATGAGGAACACATTCACACGATCAACAAAGATCAACGAAAGCCACGTAGAATGAGCAACAACAATGTCCTTTAACCTCAAAACCACTTGGGCAATCTAAAAAGAGATAGCTTTTAGGACAACCCCCATCAAATACTTGTGTAGTAGGGAACTAGTAGAAAAAATCCAAGAGCATAGACTAGTTTTCTCCTCGCAAGTGGAAAAACCCCACCTCCCCTATGAAAAACACGAGAAGGCCTTACAACCCATGAGACCCAAAAAAACTACATCCATAGGCGACAATAGAGTAGGCCAGAAAATCTTGCAAATAGCCTCAAAAAAAGGCAAAGCATTTGAAAGAAAGAACAAGGCTACATCCAAAACAACACTCCAAGGAAAAAAATCCCCCAAGGACCTTGAGAGAACACCACTATAGAATCTGTATCAATGGGTTATTTTCTTGTTTTGGATTTAGCATGATTAGATAAAATAAAACCCAAAGAAGATTATGAAGAACAAAGAAAGCATTAAATAAGAATGATTATACCTAATATCCGTCAAAGCTTCAATGATTTACCTCCATAATACCTCCTAGCTTGTAGCGTATGATTGTTGCCCTCAGATCTATGTGAGCAAATTGACTATGCCATTGTCCTATGCGAATTTTGAAGGATTTGAATGATAATAGATTATGGTAAATGAATATGCCTAAAATGCAAGGTAAATTCTAAACATAATGAAAGTGGTTCAACAATAACAAAGTGGTGCTAATAATAAAGGGGGTAAATTGGTACTATAATAACGAAGTGGTGCCCTAATTGTGAGCAAAATTGACATTTTATAAAAAATACAATTTTGTACGGACAGACGAGATTAAAAGTTGTCAAAGCCTAAAATCAGTGGATGAGATTTCATGTTACAATCCCTAATTAGGGTTAGTGAAAGATTGTTAAATGAGTGGCCAAGATGTCATTTGATAAAATCAAATCGGCAGTCGAGAATAAATGTGATAATTAGTCAAAAAGATAAAGATTTTAGAAAATCAGGAAGATAAGAGTTGAACTGAAAAACGGAATTTGGAAAATCAAGAATTTTCTCAAATACTTGATTTTTGGAAGAAGATTACCATTTTGAATTAAATTAATTCAAAATAAGGATTTTATGTGACAATAAATAATCTTTTTTAGATTATTTACTAAAATGAAGAGACATTTAATAAAACAAAATCATTTTAAATAGTTTCATTTATTTCAAATGAGAGGAATGTTAAATTAGGTAATTAAATAATTACAGAAAATTATCTAATTTAGAGGATTATGACCAATAATTAAATAAATTAATAAATTCATTTAATTATGAGAATTAGAGGCATATTAAATAAACAAATAAAATTCATTTATTTAATAATTAGGAAGAATAAATGAATAAAGGTAATTAAATAAATTAATAAATTTATTTAATTGTAAGAAGACAATAGACAATTAATGATGTATTGAATAAATAAATATTATTTATTTATTTAGTAATCATGAAGAATACAATAGACATGAATTAATTAAATAATAATGGATTACTTAATTAATAGTCGAATGTGGACCAAGGACATAATTACATGTCGTAATTATGCTAGGACGAAAGTGGTAGAATAGGGCTTGCGGGTCTAGGTCATTTTTATGTGTCTACATTTGCCCCTCTTTGTCATAATGCAGCCTGTCACATTGTGGCAAAGAAAATAAGTCAAAAATTATGCCCCAGTGCAAAATAAGATGAGGAAGAATGACAAGAAGGGTAGAGGTATGCCCCCTCGAGAGGACAAACGGGTTCCGAGGATACAAGTGTGCTCTCGAAAATGGACGAGAAGACTAGAAGATGATAGGACAAGAAAGTGTTATTGCAAAAGATATGGATGATGATATGGATGCAATGCATATATGAGATGAGCGAGAGAAGATGACAAGATAGAAAGGAGATGCATGTGAGTTCCTAGACCAAATCCTTCAACACATTACCATAGAAATTTAATATTTATTGCTCTTAATCATCATTGGGCAGATTATTGTGATGGCCAACAAACACCATGATATGACATAAATCAAGATGTGCAAGGTCGTACCATCACATAAGAGAAGCATTCGCAGACAAGGATGATCATAATTTATACTAAGAGCGCAATTGCCCCAGTCTTTTTGTCATAACCAACTGCAAGCAAAAAAAAGAAAAAGACAAGAAGGACAAGCCATGAAACGTCGTTGCTTCTCTAAATCTTGTTTCCAGGACATCCTCGAGAAACTAGCAACATGATTTCCAAAAGAACAAAAATAAAACCACCATCATGATACGTCGTTGTTTTTCTAAATCTTGTTGTCGGGATCTCGCTGAAAAACTAGTAACATGATGAAAAAGACATTATCATGATACGTCGTTGTTTTTCTAAATCCCGTAGTTAGGACATTGTTGAGAAACTAGTAACATGAGTGTCAAAAGTCAAGACAACTATCATGAGACGTCGTTGTTTCTCTAAATCCTGTTGTCGGGATCTTGCTGAAAAACTAGTAACATGATGAAAAAGCCAAAGGACAGTAGACATGAAATAAGGACAAGCCATGTGACGTCATTGCTTCTCTAAATCCTTTTTCTAGGACATCCTCGAGAAACTAGCAACATGATTGCCAAAAGGACAAAATAAAGCCACCATCATGATACGTTGTTGTTTTTCTAAATCCTATTGTCGGGATCTCAATGAAAAACTAGTAACATGATGAAAAAGACATTATCATGATATGTCACTGTTTTTCTAAATCTCATTGTCGAGATCTCGCTGAAATCTAGTATCATGATGAAAAAGATATTATCGTGATGCATCACTGTTTTTCTAAATCTCATTGTCGGGATCTCGCTAAAAAACTAGTATCATGATGAAAAGGTCCAAGACAAGGGCCAAGTGTTTGTCAAGTGTATCTGAATGCCAAGTGTTTTAATGTTAAGATGACGAGTGTCGAATATTGCGAAATTTAGGAAGGACACATCCTAAATAATGTTGATGTCAAGAGGATTGATCCCTAAATGCCAAAAGGAATCCCTCGAAATGTCAAGTGACAGTAACAATGCCTAGGAAGGACACATCCTAAGGCATAAATGATGGAGGTTGTTCTTCAAAAGGACACATCTAAAAGAAAATTGATGTCGAGAGGAATGATCCTGAGATGTCGAGAGGATCCCTCAAAATGTCAGATGATGGTGACGATGCCTAGGAAGGACACATCCTAAGGCATAAATGACAGAGACTATTCTTCAGAAGGACACATCTAAAAGATAACCAAGAATGGATAGTTTGACCGGTTGTGACAATTTGACCTGTGTCAACTAATTTTTGACTGAAGTTGATTTGTGGTGACTACCTGTTGATGTGGACATGCCGGTATGATTGTTATGTTGAATGAGTGATTGTCATAATTATTTTTTAGGAGTTTTCCATGTTTGGAAATGACTTGTTCTTTCTTGAAGACTTTTGATGTGTGTTCCAGTGTAATGCTATTAACCCTAATGGATTGACCTAGTGTGGCCTCGGGGGATCATCGACAGATGGCCTTGCCTATGTCGTGCACTCAAAGACCTCGTAGTTTGACACAACCAATGACCTTGTCCAAATGATAGAAGTTTGAAATCATGATTTTATTTTGACAAACCTAGAAAGACTAACATAATGTCTTGGGGATTCAAATATGAATCTTGCCTACGTAGCAAAGGCGCAAAGACAACGTAGTTCGAACAGGGACAAAAGATATTGAGTGACGTGACTGATTGGATTGACAAGACAGACATTGACTTTGAGTTTGTTTTTGGAATTTTGACATTGATTTGGATGTTTTTGTATTTTTTCAGGATGTTTTCAAATTTTTAGGACTTTTTCAAATTTTTAGGACTTTTTTTAGGATGTTTTACAAATTTTTTAGGACTTTTTTTAGGACGTTTTACGAATGCAGGATCATGTGCAATACCCACTGCAGTTACATGATAAAGGTATTGCCCTCAGACAGGTCGAGTAATATGGACATAAGCAGACATGGGAAAAAAGGCAAGGATATGCAAGGGGTGATGTCAACCAAATGCTAACCATGGTCGGAATCGATGGGACTTAGGACGAATGTCATGAATGTGCCAGGTTGTTGTGATCATGGAAAGTGGATAAGGGTCGATTAGAGCAACAGTTTGCTAGGTTTTCACCATGGTACTTATCCAAAGTGTCTGTTTGCCAGGTTTTCACTATTGGACGAATTCCTTTCTTTTTATTATTTTTGCCATTTTTTGATTTATTTTTTTTGGTGTCACCAAGACGCCTGTTTGCCAGGTTTTCATCAAGGGACAATTTTTGTCTATTTTTCAATTTTATTTTATTTTTTGTATTTTTAGGTTTTTAGCCAAGCTCTTCGATGCTGTGTAAAATTGCTAGATGTCAGATCCATAGACTGCCTTGACGATGCTTCGACTCTGTGTGGATGACCGTGTTGGATGAAAGTACTTGACCAAGATGAGGAGTACGAGTGGAAAATATGAAGGATGGTAGATGTGGTAGATGAAAGAGACTATGGTAGGATCCCTAATGTGCACACTACATGGGCGATCAGGCTTCAACCAAAAAGGAGCTTGGGCAACCGATGAGCTAGAATATGTGAAGGGGTTATCATCAAAGATACATTGAAAGACATCACCAATGGTGTGGTAGGATGGATATGGGAGCATAGATGGATTGAACGAAATATATAGTATGAGTGAGAGTGATGTGGATGGAGACTATGGATCAACAAGATTTGTTTTTGACATTTTTCCTTGATAGATGCCCCCAATGATTTTTAATGGAGAGGCATACTTGGAGAGTGACTTTTGCTCGTTTTCACTTTTGACTTTTATTTTTGATGTGTCTGATAGCTTTTTATTTTGGCTAAGGGACTTTTGTTGATCTTTCTTTCTTTGCATGCTTTCTTTTGATTCTGGATCTCCATTTGAAAAGGGCACTTTTACCTTTGATACTTGAATTGCATCCTTTTTATTTTCTATGGGTGATACTTGTTGATCTATTTCTACAAGGTGGATGGATGTGGGTGAGATGGTTGAGGTGGATGGAGTGATAGGAATGTTTAGTGGCAAAATGGGAGTGGTGATGCCATCAACGGAGTCTTTGGGACTATCCTTTTCGGTACTACTAACGTCAGAGGAATCTTGCACATCCTTAATGACTTGACAAGATGTCTTAGTAGATGTGACAATAAGAGATTCATATCCTAGCCCAGGGCAGGTGGGATGGAAGGATGACACTTGGGTATCCTTGGTAGGGTCATGATCAAAGAGTGGGTTATCGTGGACATCCTAGTTAAACATGGGGTTATCATAAATATGAAAATATTGACTGGAAGTAGATATGGTAAATGCAGGTGTATCATCAAGATCCCAAAAGGTTTCAATCCAAGCACAGTCATCTTTTTGTGTTGCTTCTGTAGCTATCTTGATATCATTATTGGAATTTTGACCCTCCTCGATGACATTAGCAATTTCTTTTGCTGGTAAATTATCCATACGGTATTCTCCACATCTCATATCATGGATTTGGACCTTGGGGTTTAATGGTGCAATAAATGAAGTGGATACTTTTAGGGAGTCAGGATCACATATGCTTGAGAAGGAGGTGTTGCACGATTGCTTGGGATTATGATTTTAGTTTTAGGGCTTAGATCATGGCAATACATTAAAGGGTTGGGATCTCCTTGTATTGTGATTTCCACACGCTTGTGTGGGATTTTAATACACTGGTGGTATGTAGAAGGAATATCCTTTAGGGAATGAATCCATGGGTGACCAAGTAAGATATTGTAATGTATGTCATGATCCAGGACCTGGCATGTTGTATCAATAATAACAGGTCCCACACGAATTCAAATTGTAATGATGCCTTTAGAAACACATTCTTCATCATCATACGCCTTGATGATAATGCTCTTGGTAGCATCCACTTATGCATCAGAGAAGCCAAGAGCTTTAACCAATTTTAAAGAGTAGATGTTCAATCCTGCTCCGCCATCTACTAAGACTCATCTAACCCTATGTGGACAAAAACCTCAATATGAAGGGCATCATTATGAGATGGTTTGGATGAGGAATAGTCACTATCTGAAAAGGTAATGTGGTGAGGAATAGTATTAACACACTTATCTTCATCAGCAGTGCAAAGATTGTTAATGATGGTACCACCGAAATAATTGTAGGCAGGACGGATGTGATTGGCTTAGTTATTGCTATTCTTTATGTCAGATGAGGAGGGATTACTAGAACCATGATCCTGCAGTGGATTCTTGTGGATTGTATGATCCGCATTAGACACAAACGGTTGACCTCCTAAGTCAAAGGTATGGTTTTCAATAAGGTCTTGCACAAGATTTAGTAAGTGACGGCAAGAAGGAGTTTTGTGCCCCTTGACATGGTGGTAATCACAAAATGCATTATCATCCCACCATGATGGCTTGAACTCACCAGGGTCATATGGTTAAGGGTCTTCCAAAGTTATGACACCGTTTTGGATAAGTTTCTTTAAGACAAGTTCAATGCGGTCACCCAAGGGAGTGTATGTACATTTTTGGAATTGTCGCGGTTGACGCGGCTGCCTTTGATTAAATTGAGTAGGATTATTTTGGATAGCATTGGCAGTTGGTGTGGGTGTGATCACAGGTGTATTTTGATTTTGAACTCCTTTGATGGTGAGTACATGACCTGTTGTATCAATAGTTTTTGCATCGACCACACCGTCATTGGTGATGTGTTTGTTCTTGACCCAGTACTTATTTTTGTCAATTGGAGGATTTGCGTTTGTGTTTTTAGGACTGTATTTTAGCTCTCCCTTTGCAATAAGGGCTTTCTCAATCTGGACACCTTTTTCAACTAGGTCTGTTAAATTTGAGCAACAATGCACCTGCACTGCATATTTTAGGGAACCTAGAAGTGTTTGTATGAACATGTCAACCTTTTTCGTTTCTGGTATATCAATGTGACAACAACTAGCTAGACTTCTCCATCTTTGGAAGAATGGGATGAACATTTCACCACCATCCTCTTGCGTGATATTTCATAAGCTAGTAATAGAGGTGTCGATGTCAATGTTGTACGCGTAATTTTTTATGAATTTGCATCTAAGTTCATCCCATGTTTGGATATCCTTTTGAGTGGAGAACCATTCAAGGGCAGGACCTGCAAGACTTTTAGAAAAGAGTCTCATTAAGTATGTTTGTTCATAGGCGATGTCCATATAGCTGGTCACAAATTCTCGGACATGTTCGATAGGGTTTGTCATTCCTCTGTATTTGGTAAAATTAGGCGACACATATCCCAGAGGAAATGGTGTCATGTATAAGTTTATGTCAAAGGGAAATACAGATAAATAATATGACACTTTTGATTTATTGTTGGATATTTGCATGTTTTTTACAGTCTTCTCTAGACCCATGAGCTTAGCTTGGAAGGCATCGAATATAGGGTCATTTGTGGCACCATACAATGGATTGATTGGTACACTATGGTTCCCCATTTGTTGTCAGTGGATGTTGGTACGTTGTTGAGGGATATGTTGTTGTGACATGTATGATGTGTTTTGGTTTGTGTGTTGGTACTGAAAGTTTTGATTGGGGACGTGTTGATGGGTATGAATATGGGACGAATATGTTGAAATATGTCCCCCAGCAATTTGGGTCGATATTTGGGGAATATGGTGACTAGAAATATTTTGGTGTCCGATAGATGCCATAGGTTGTGAGTTTTGATTGCCTTTTCGGGGTTGTTCGAACTGTACCAGAGGGATATTCATGTTTTGTCCTTGGGAGGGGTTGGTATTAAACTGTGTTGACATGTTAACATTTGGTTGTGGTCCTTGAAGAAAGAGATTTTGTTTACCTCCACCCAAAGGATTTAGTGAGGTATGAATGAGAGGATATGATGAGGATGCACTCATGGTGCTATATGTACTCATCAATGGAGGATTTGTATTGCTTGATGTTGCCACCAAGGCATTTACCATAGTGGTAAATAGAGGATTTGAATAACTTTCCCACATTGTAGAGGACCCTAAGGTGGCTCCAGCCGATTGTGGCGATGTTGTGGATAGTGTAGGAAATGTGGTGGATTATGTTCCTCCAATGGATGTAGCGTTGATTGAATTGGAATTGTTTGGAACATTCGGGGTAGCACTCATGGTCATTGTGACAGTTTGTGAGGTAGCATCAAAAAAGGTATTATTTGTGTTGTTTGGAGGTTGACCACTATTGGACATGTTAGTTGTATTGGTGACATTAGGGTCAGGAGATGGCGGTCTCAAAGTATTAATGTCAAACCCACGAGGTAATTTAGCTCCTTGACTTAAAAGTATGGCTAAATATTTGTCTTTGTCATATAAGACCATTTGTTCTACGAAGTAGGCTGCCTCTGGATCTTGTGTTGCTTCCTCTAGGTTTTCCTCAAGTAGTTTTCCATATTCATCCTTACGTAAGAATGATTCAAAAGTGTTGTTTGATGAGGATGGTATGGTCATAAGTGATTGAGTATTTGTGTTGCTAAATGGGTCTTCAAAAGTCCAATTTGGGTCGTAAGTATGATTGGTGATATTGGAATGAGAATCTTGTCCAAGGTTGTCCATTTGTCTTTTCTTTCTTTGGAGTCTAGTTTCCACCATAAAAGGGAATTTTCTCGAATGAGAGTGATGAAAATGATGACTAAATGCAAGAATGACACTAACCTGTATTTTTGTATTTTTAGATAAAGGATGACAATGCAAGACTATGTTTTTGGATTTTCGATAAAGGACTAAGTTTAAAATGAGGACTAAGTTTGGACAATATTTGGAGAAAGGTTTGCCTAACCACTTTAAGCTTGACTTATGTCTCAATTTTGGTTATCAAAAGGGACTTGCTAAAAGGGACTAAATGACAAGGTCGAAATGACGAGTGAGCCTGCCTAACTAGACTATTGAGTTGGAGATTCTCACAAAAAGGACAATGATTGAAAAGAGGAATAATGACCAAGTCCCAAGATAACCTAATGTTGAAAACAATAGCTTTTTGCAAAGTGTGGAGATTTCTCCTAATCCAAAGTTTGCCAAGATGAAACCTAAGGACAAATTTATGCTAAAAATGATGATTATGACACCTAGGGAATGCAACTAAAATCTGGAAATTTTAAACCTATGGTTAAAATGCAAGCTAATGAATGTAAATAATGGATGTTTCGAGCAATTTCGATTCTGGTTTCTCATAGAACCTTTCTGAAAAAGATGTTTGACAGTAGGCTAAGATATTTGGACTTGAATTCTGGTTTGATACAGTGTTTGGTTTTTTGTCAGGTGTATGCGTCGTTATAGGGAGCAAATGCATTGCGGCTCTGTAAATGTCAAATGTGGTTTTTTTTGCAAATGCTACTTTTCAGATGTCAAATGTAGTTCTTTATTTCATATGCGACTCGGAATATGGACTCTGTGAATCTAAAACTATTGACAAACAGTTGCGGCTTTTTGTTTGACAGTTGTGGCTCATAGATACACATGCAACTCAAAATAAAAGTTGCGGCTCAGAAACTAGACTGGACTAAAACTATTGATAGACACATGTAGTATTTCATTTGATAGTTGTGGCTCTTTAAGACAGATGCGGTTTTTAAAACAATAGTTGCGACTTTGTTTGATAGTTGCGGTTTTTTGAAGATGGTGTTTTGACTGACTCCATTTTGATGATCAGGTTGTTTGACAAATACAACAAAAACAATCACAGAATACAATGTGTTTTTAGTTTGACGTGATGGATTTGTTTAAATCAGAGAACAATTACACCCTAGGCTATGTTGGACAATATTCATTGAATTCTTACTTGGATATATCCAACTACGCATATTCAAGGTGGATGACTAGTAGCTTGACCCCACTAGCTCCCCTCCACAGCACTCACTTATATGGGGCAGCCAAGCTACTGTACCCATGAAACTCCCATGGCATACATCTCATCTCCACACATGAACCGTTAATATGTAAGACGGCTTCACAGGTCTGAACCTGCTGCACCAGCAAATAGAAAGGATTTTGGAAAAAAATACAACGTGGCTTTTAGTAAGGGCATTTCATTCATGGGGCACCATCTAGTATGGTGAGAGACCATTTATGCCCTTCTTGTCGAAACAGTGATCGTGATTTCCTGGGTTTCCCCCAAAAATCCACTTTTATATACCGGCTGGAAGTCGCTTGGCTTTAGCGTGTTACCGTCTGAGTCGTCTTGGGGTGAGTACTTTCTCCCACCAAGATAGGCTCAAATTCTAGAGTCAGCAACCATTTCTCTTACACCTAGGATCACACGAATGCGCAAGGGGAAAGGATACTTGGATATACCGAATCGTGGGGTTCTAAACTAACATGAACAGGCACGAAAAACATAGGTTAATTTTTAAGCCCAAATGACAATTTTTTAACTACCAAAAAGAAAGCTTTTTAAAACAAATCAATGTCTTCATAAGGTCTTGCATGCAAATGATTAGTAGTTTCTCTTGTGCCTTCAGCTTTCATCTTGTAGAAAGAAAAAAAAAATGGTTTTTTGTTTGGTCTTCTACACTTCATCCTACAGAAAATAAGTTATCCCCCTAAACACAGCAGGCAGATGTGGATTTTGAACCCACAAATGCATCGGGGTTTTGACAGGAAAATGTGGCTTTTGAACCCATAGATGCGTCATGATTTTGACAGGTGGTTGTGGTTGGATGTTGACAGTCGGATGCGGCGCAAAACATAGCGGATGCGGCTCGTATTGTCAGATGTGTTGCGGGATGTATCAGGTGCATTGTTTTGTCAAGCAATTGTTGTTTTCTGTACCTGTACCTACAAAAAAAAAAAAACCATACGAAACTACCAAAAAAATAAATAAGTGTGTCAGGTTCACCAATGTATCAATGGGTTATTTTTAGGTTTTGGATTTAGCGTGATTAGATAAAATAAAACCCAAAGAAGATTATGAAGAACAAAGAAAGCATTAAATAAGAATGAATATACCTGATATCCATTGAAGCTTCCATGATTTACCTCCATAACACCTCCTAGCTTGCAACGTAGGATTGTTGCCCTCATATTTGTGTGAGCAAATTGACTATGCCATTGTCCTATGCGAGTTTTGAAGGATTTGAATGATAACAAATTATGATAAATGAATATGCCTAAAATGCAAGGTAAGTTTTAAACATAATGAAAGTGGTTCAACAATAATGAAGTGGTGCTAATAATAAAGGGGTAAATTGGTATTATAATAATGAAGTGGGGCCCTAATTGTGAGCAAAATTGACATTTTATAAAAAAATACAATTTTGCACGGACAAACGAGATTAAAAGTTGTCAAAGCCTAAAATCAGTGGATGCGATTTCATGTGACAATCCCTAATTAGGGTTAGGGCAAGATTGTTAAATGAGTGGCCAAGATGTCATTTGATAAAATCAAATTGGTGGTCGAGAATAAATGTGATAATTAGTCAAAAAGATAAATATTTTAGAAAATCGGGAAGATAAGAGTTGAACTGAAAAGCAGATTTTGGAAAATCAAGAATTTGCTCAATTACTTGATTTTTGGAAGAAGATTACCATTTTGAATTAAATTAATTCAAAATAAGGATTTTATGTGACAATAAATAATCTTTTTCAGATTATTTACTAAAATGAAGAGACATTTAATAAAACAAAATCATTTTAAATAGTTTCATTTATTTCAAATGAGAGGAATGTTAAATTAGGTAATTAAATAATTAAAGATAATTATCTAATTTAGAGGATTATGACCAATAATTTAATTAATTAATAAATTCATTTAATTATGAGAATTAGAGGCATATTAAATAAACAAATAAAATTCATTTATTTAATAATTAGGAAGAATAAATGAATAAAGGCAATTAAATAAATTAATAAATTTATTTAATTGTAAGAAGACAATAGACAATTAATGACGTATTGAATAAATAAATATTATTTATTTATTTAGTAATCATGAAGAATACAATAGACATGAATTAATTAAATAATAATGGATTACTTAATTAATAGTCGAATGTGGACCAAGGACATAATTACATGTCGTAATTATGCTAGGACAAAAGTGGTAGAATAGGGCTTGCAGGTCTAGGTCATTTTTATGTGTCTACAGCATCTAAAACCACAACAAATGATATTATACAACCATAGAGGAGAATCACTCCCCATACCCAACCAAACCACCCTCGAAAAAAACATCTTCTACAAGGATCCAAACCCAGAAGTGGATCCATACAACCATAAGAAGACAAAACATAAACCATGAGCCAACATATCACTCCCCCAAAAAAACACAACAACAGGGTAGGTAGCACAACCTCTAAAGAAGAGGAAAACTATCCAAGACAGGAGAAGGAAGAAGGGGCAAAAGCCCCCAACAACCACCCCTCTACAAATGAGACCTCCAAAAGAAGCCTCCACCCAAGGAGCCGTAGGAAGGTATAAGGATCATGTTATAAAGGGCTACTTAAGTCACATCAAATATAGCATGCCTTCCAACTAATGTGGGATTAATTTTTGATGTAGATATGAAATCTGTTAAATCTAACCCACATAAAATGAGAGGGGAGGTCAAAAAACACACAAACTCATCCACAACTAATAAAATACTAAGTTAGTTGGAGGATGACTTATTTTTTTATGTCACCTTTATTGCAAGTATGTTTCAAGTGTTTTCATTAATTTCAACCTCCAGTATGATCAAGAAGATTGGTGTAGTGATGTCAGCAGTGAGTGTGTTGCACTATGTTGTCTTTAGTGTTGTCATTGATGACAACCTCTAGTGTGGTGTTGACAAGATATTGTAGATGTGGAGATTTTTGGTATTGAAGATGGTGTAGTCATCATGATAATGTCTTGTAGTGTTATGTTGGTGTTGATGATGCATCTGGTTCACTTGGTTTCTAAGTTCTTTTGAGAAAAATTGAATAAAAGAGTGTGCAGCGTGATAGATGTGTATTCAGTATTGTGCTCCACATTTATTCATGGTTAAAGGTATGATTGTGTGGTTTGAATATGATCTTTAGAGGCTTTTTGAGGTTATATATCCAGATTTTAAAGTTTTGAATCATGAGATGGTGAAATTTTTGTTTGATAGTTTGCTTGTCTATGTAGATGATTGTCTAGGAGAAATGAGATTGCTCTGCATTTCTCCACACTGAGGTTTCTTGTCTTGTAGATTTGAGAACATGATTATATTGTCTATTTTTATCTTCCCTTGAATTTTTTGGTGTTTATTTTCTCAACAAGTTCAATTCTTGTGTCGAAGTTTAGTGGTAGTGTGTATGGTTGTGTAGAATAAAAATGTTTTCAATTTTAGGTGGTTGTGGCAACATTGTAGAATATTTTGGTGATGTTGGAATATTTTGATGATGTTGGAATATTTTGAGATGTTGTGTGGATGTTGTGAAGTGTTTTTGTGTGTTCCACATGGTTTTTTGGACTTGGAGAAGCATGTGTGTCATCTCTTGTAGTGTTACTTCAGGTTTGGCTGACCTAGCATGCTAGCGCTATTTTTGAAGGTACCTCATGGATTGTGGATGTATTGAGTAGCATGGTGATGTATAATTGGGTCCTATTTAACCCTTTATCTGGTATACCTTCACTTATTTCCACCATGAAATTTTTTGGTGCTGACCTATCTTGGTGATGCACATTTGAGGTACATTTGTTTCATTAAAGCTGACCTAATTAAGATTGTTTAGGTCATGGATGGTATAAATAAAAGGTGAGTTGTTGGAGATGTTTCAAGGAGTGTGAATGATATGAATGTGGTCAAGTGTGGTGATCTGAGTGCGAGATTTAATTCCTATGACTCTGGATCCAGTGATCATAAGGTGTCTACATTATTAGTGTTCGTGAAGTTGTTGGAGAAAGTAAGTTGAAGGTTGTGGATGGTTCAAATTTATAGTAGTGGATTTTCCTATTTCTCTAAGATAGTGAATCTCTTTTTAATAGTTTCTTATCTTCCTATTTCTTCTTGGTAGTGAGCCACCCGATAGTGAGCCTTTCATCTTTTTCTAGGTAGTGGGTGTATACAAGAAGTTGAGTCCACTTTGTGGCCAAAAAGTGGAAGTGTTTTCCCTAATTTTCAGAATTTGTCACAATTGATCTAAAAATTTGGAGTGCTTAAAGATTGAATCTTAAGAAAATTCACTAATATGAAATGTAGTACTCAGACTCTAGTTTCCAAATATGTTGTTGGGAAAAAATTTCTCAACCTTGCAATTATATACGATTTATTGATAGGATGTATGTTTATATGTGGTGACTAATCATGCAAATATTGTACATTCATAACAATATGTGGGGTTCGGGGCAATGCCCAAAAAAAAAAATTCTGACACGTTAAGGTTTTTTCCCACTAACATGTCAAGATTTTTTCATTAACACATCAAATAAAAAATGACCTTGTGAAACCCTAATTCTAGAAGGTTCCAAAAATATTTTTATAAGTGGGTGGGATGTATGTAGATGGGGGTGTATTCTGAGAGTTTGATAGTGGTCATGGTGTCTCTTGATCTCTGGTGGTGATACTCCTGTGAGAAGCTTTCTCTGCAAGTATATTGTAATCTTTTGATTTTTGAATAATATATCAGGTGGCTTTTGGAGTGTGGGTTTTTTCTCTCGAAAGGGTTTCCCCACGTAAATCATTATGTTTTGGTATGCATGATACTTTTTGTATTTTTGTTTAAGTTTTTGTAATTGTTAAAGATCTATAAAAAAATTGCATTATTATCCTCTTAAGGTTAGTGTAGGAAGTTTTTCAACTACCTTAGCTTCCTTACAAGTGGTATCAGAGCTTGATCACCTTTGGTTTCAGTTATGGGTTGTTGGGTTTTTTGAATTAATCCATATTTGAGTGAGAGCTTGTGTAGAAGACACTTTTTGATCTTGTTGCAAGAATTTTTAGATGGTAATTTCATCAAGGAGAATAGAGGTGTTGAAATTTTTTGGAAATAATTTTGAGATGTGGAAGCTAAAGATGGAGGATCTATTGATAGATCAAGATCTATGGGATGGTGTTGATGAGAATGTTTCAAGGCCTACATATCCTACTCAAGTTGCTCAATATGATGTTATGGATCGTAAATCCAAATGTCTAATCAGATTGTGCTTGGTAGACTCAGTTTTAATCAATTTCCACGAAGAGACCTCTGCACAGAAACTATGGAAGAAGTTTGGTGAGATGTATCAAGCCAAATCTTTAGTGAACAATATTTTCTTGAGGAAGAAATTGTATTCCTTGAGAATGGAAGAGGGTGGATGAATTACAGACCACCTAGAATCATTCAATATGTTGGTGGCTCAGTTGGCATCAATTGGTGTCAAAATGGATGAGGAAGAGAAATTTTAGATCTTGCTTTTTTCTTTTCCTAATTCATGGGATTCTCTTGTTATGGATATTGGGAGTACTTCTATTAAATGGAAGACTAATGATGTGGTCAGTTCTTTTCTTTCTAAAGAGATGAGGAGGAAGGTATCCATTGTGCCAAGGAGGCATTGAATATTCATGGAATACCCAAGGGAAAAGGTAAGAAGAATGAGAAGCGTGACAAATCCAAGTCCAAGGGGAGATCTAATTCTCCTGGAAAGTTCAAAGTTATTTCTTGGAACTGTGGTAAGCCTAGACATGTTTGTAAGGACTGTAAAGAAGAAAAGAAGAAATTTGATTTTGATTCTGAGTCCAAGAAGGAAGATGGTGACGCATTCATTATAGCTTTGACAACTCATGTAGGTAATGATGCATGGTTAATTGACTCAGGTGCATCTTTTCATATGACCTTTAATAGAGATTGGTTTTGTGAATATGAAGAATTTTATGGAGGTAAGGTGTACTTGGGTGATGATTCTCATTTAGACATTGTTGGCCATGGTAAATTTGAAATCAGGTTTCCTAATGGTAGAATAAAAAGGATTAATGGTGTGTTACATATCCCTGGATTAGCATGAAAAATTTGTTATCTATGAGGAAACTAATAGATGTTGGTGTGCAGGTAGTATTTTATGATGTAGGATGCAAGATGGTTAGAGGTGTTATGGTGATTGCTAGAGGTATCAGATATGGCACATTGTATAAGCTTGATGCATGAACTATTGAGTGCAATAGTACCTCTATGAAAATAAAGTCTATGGAAGACTTGAGAGTTTCACCTTAGTAGATGGTCATGGATTTTGGGTACCCAAGGGTGCTCTTTCTTCTAAGACAAAGTTACCTAAAGAGAAAACTATGTTATGGCACCAGAGACTTGGCCACATTAGAGAAAAGGGTCTAAGGAACTTGAAAAATAAAAACCTTGTTGAAGGTTTGTCTGATTGTAATCTTGAATTCGATTTTTGTGAGCATTGTATTTATGGAAAACACAACCGCATTCAGTTTTACTCAAGTTCTCATAAATATTGTGGTGTATTGGATCTTATTCATTCTAATGTATTTGGTCTTGTAGATGTTCCTTCAATTGGAAAATCAACATATTATGTTTCATTTATTGATGATTACAGTAGAAGGACATGTGTATACTTTTTAAAGAGTAAATCTAAAGTTTTCAATTGATTTAAAGAATTTAGAGCAATGTTCGAGTTGCAAACTAGAAAGAAAATAAAATGTTTGAGGATTGATAATGTTGGTGAATTTTTCTCTAATGATTTTGATTGATTATGTAAAGATTTTGGTATTCATGGACAAAAGACAACTTTGTATTCTCCAAAACATAATGGAGTTGTAGAAAGAATGAATAGGACAATAATGGAGAATCCAAGGATTATTTTGAGTGGTGCTTGTCTAGAACAAAGGTTTTGGGCTAAATTTGTTGCCACTACTTGTTACCTGATTACCAGGTCTCCTACATCAACTCTTTTTGATAAGACACCTATAGAGGCATGGTCGAGCAACAAGCCTTCATTAAGACATCTTAAAGTTTTTGGTTGCAAGGCATATTGACATCTGCCAAAGGAGAAACGAACAAAGTTGGAGAACAAGGCTATGAAATTTATCTTCATCAGATATAGTTATGGTGTGAAAGGATACAAGCTTTGGGATCCTATTGCATAGAAGGTAATACATAGTAGAAGTGTTATGTATAGAGAAACTAAGCCTTCTTTTGTTACATTGCAGCCAGAACAAAGTAAACAGGAAGATGTGATTCAATTTCCTTCTACACCTGAGAAAGTTGAATCGAGGCCCAAGGATAGAAAAGAAGTTGAGGAGAGATTATCTGGCTCTGGGTCTTCAGAAGAGGAGGAATAACCTCCAACTCAGTTTGTTCATAGGTCTACAAGGCATAGAAAACTACCTTAAAGGTATTCACCTAATGATTGGAGATGTATTTTTTCTTTGAATACAAACATGGATGAACTCAGTTCTATAGAAGAGGAACTAGGTATAAATGATGCAGAATCTTGGAAGATTTATATGGATGAAGAAATGGAATCTTTGAAAAATAATGATACATGGGATCTTGTACCATTTCCTGAAGGATGAAAACCTGTTGGTTGTAAATGGGTGTTCAAGGAAAAGATTGGTTCAAATGGAAGTATTAAGAAATACAAAGCAAGGTTGGTTGCAAAAGGCTACACTCGAGTTGAGGGTGTTAATTATGGTGAGATATTTTCTCTTGTTGCAAAAATGGCATCCATTAGATTTTTTCTTTTTATTTTTGCTGCTTATGATTTAGAGGTTGAGAAAATGGATGTGAAAACTACTTTCCTTCATGGTGACTTGGAGGAGGATATTTATATGACACAACCAAAGCACTACATGGTGAAAGGTAAAAGTAAATTGGTTTGCAAATTGAAGAAATTTTTTTATGGTTTAAAACAGTCCTAGGATGTGGTACCAAAAATTTGATACATATGTGTTGAGTTTGGGATTTGAGCATTCTAAATCAAATCATTGTGTTTATTATAAAATTGATGGTGATACTTTCCTATTTATTGCACTATATGTTGATGATATGTTATTCATTGGTAAAGGGAAAGGTATTATTTCATAACTCAACTTGTTGCTAAGTTTGAAATGAAAGATCTTTGTGTAGCTAAACACATTCTTGGGATGGAAATTAGAAGAGATAGAGTGAACAAAAAGCTATGGCTTGGCCAAAGTAAGTATGTCAATTCAATTTTATAGAGGCTTGATATGCAGGATTGTAGACCATTGTGTGTTCCTGTTTTAGTTGGAGCAAAGTTATCTATCTCAAATTTTCCAACATCCCCATTGGAGATGGAAGATATGAGAAAAGTGCCTTACCAGAGTGCAGTTGGAAGTTTGATGTATGTTATGGTTTGTACTAGACCAGAAATTTCCCAAGTAGTGGGAGTTCTTTCTAGATATATGTCTAATCCTGGTAGAGTTCATTGGGATGCAGTTAAAAGATTCTTTAGATATTTGTGTGGTAGCTCAAATTATTCCTTATGTTATCATAGTAATATGACTGAAGGTGATATTTCCCTTGATATTCATGGTTATGTGGATTCAGAGTGGGCAGTTGATGTTGATAGCAGAAGATCCGCCAGTGCTTATATGTTTACTTTATTTGGTGTTGCACTTAGTTGGATGAGTAAGTGATAGGTTGTGGTTGCTTTATCTACTACTAAAGAAAATTATGTGGAAGCTACTCATTTTTGTAAAGAATTCATTTTTCTTAAGAGACTGTGCTCAAATATTGGAATAAAACAAGGTGTAGTGACAATTTATTGTGACAGTCAAAGTGCGATATATCTAGCCAAGAACCCAACATTTCATGCTAGGACTAAGCACATTGATGTATAGTATCATTGTATTAGAGATATGGTCAAAGATGGCAGGGTGAAGCTAGTTAAGGTAGAGACTTTGATGAATGTTTTTGATTCTTTAACTAAGCCTATGAGCATAGAGAAGTTCAATGGTTTTCAGAGACTATGGGCCTGGGCCCCTAGCAATTAGAGATGATGATGACACCCTTCTGTTGTCCATGCAAGGTGTTTGAAAAGTGGGAGATTTGTTGGGAAAATGTGTCTCAACCTTGCAATTATATACAATTTATTGATAGGATTTATGTTGGTATGTGATGACTAATCATGCAAATACTATACACTTGTAACAAGATGTGGGGTTCAGGGAAATGCCCCAAAAAACAATTGTTGATGTAGTGTAGGAAAATGCATACCTTTGCATTTTCACACTTGTTTCGGCCCTCCTTGATTTATTTATCTTTATTTATGTCTTAATTGGTCCTATTTGGCATCCACAAGCCTAATAAATTACATCTTTTCATGGCTAATCCAGAAAACCATCAAAGGGTAAATGATAATTGAATGATTCTAGTTGCATGCCCCTGATTTTTGGGTCAAGACTAAGATTCCACTTAGGGCTTCTTTGTCCCCCAAAGGTCTTGGGGCCCTCTTTTTAAAAGCACCTTAAATGAGCCCCTTTTTGGAGTATGTGCCTTGAGTTTCAAGCCTCGGGACTAGGATGCCACCTAGGACATCTTAGTCCCCCTTAAGTTATTTTCAAGATTTAATTTCAAATCTTGGTGGGATTTATCCTCCTTTAATTAATGAATTCATATTCTAGCTTATTGTGGTGTAATTTCAAGATATTAAGCATAGATAGGTATAAACACAAGGTTCTTTCATTCATTTTCATCCTAACAACTTGAGTATTCATTCATAATAGAAAATTTGAGTTGATGAGAGCATTCAAGAGCAACTCATCAAGTATTTGGAACCCTCATCAAGATTCAAGCATCATGTCAAAGATATTCTTGCATCATGTGTTTTTTTGAGCTAACATTTATGATGTAGGGTTTTGGTTCAAGCAAGCAATTCAAGTCAAGATCTATCAAGAATTCATTTCATTCAAGCTAGCCACTTCATACAATTTTGTAGATTTCATAACAAGGGTTTTGTGAGTTTCAACATAGCACTTTGTTCATTCATCATTTCCCTCCATTATATCCTTTCATTCCAAGGTTTAATTACCAACAAGGGGTTTGACCAAGGAAAACCCCCATTTACTAACAATCAACAAGTTTTTCCTCTCTTTTATTTTTATGTTTGTAGATTTAGGTTGAAGATCATTTGAAGTGAAAATTTGTAAAGTTTAAAATATTCATTGCAAAGTTGTCATCTTCACATAAAGTCATCTATAGGTTAGATCTGGAAGCTTCAGGATCTGAGATCTGAGAAGAAAGAAGTGAAGACATTGAACCTCGGGATCACATTTAGAGATTGTAGAAATTTAGATCAAGACTAAGTCGACAATAAGGGCATCCTAGTCCTCCAAGTAGAATTTTGCAGAGATTCTTTCAGATCCTGTTTCGACATTCGAAGATTTTGTATTTCCCTCAAAAAATAGCAGTGGGACTAAGACAACAATAAGGGTGTCTTAGTCCTCCCTAGAACATTTTGACAACATTTTTGCATTTCCAGAATCCTCATCACATTTCCATACTTCCTAGGGGTATACACATCCTAACTTTTTGTTACATAATTTTGTCATTTGCACTCATCATTTGGCTTGCATTACTAGGTTTTGTGAGTTGAATGTTAAGTTGTCTTTTCAAGATTTTGTTTGGTGGTGAACCCTTCAAAGCCTAAAGAACCCCCCCCCTAGGTCATCCTTGTTGATAATTGACTTACCTTTGTGTTGATATTCAATCCAATTTGGGATCCTATGGCATTATTGAATGATAAAAGGAGAAAAGTGGTGTTATATGACCTAGGCCATAAAGCATCCCATTTTCCACATTCTTCATTTTGGTGAACCCAACATTTTTGTTCATTTTCTGATTTGGGGTTCATTAAAGTCCTAGATCTAGGTTGCATTGCATCTTGCATTATTGAAAGTGCATATAGGTTGCATTTTTTCTTTCTTGCATCATTTTATCTCATTGAAAAAATGAAAAAGTGCATTATTAAACATCCTAATTGTATTTAAGAACATTTTTATTGCATTCAAAATTGAAAAAAATTGCATTCAATTTCTTGTCATTAGTTACTTTTTCTTGCATTCATTGGCATAAATTTTTGTTTCTCAACATCAAGTCCCTAAGTAGGAAACCTAGGAACATTGCTAGCAACTCATATTCTGCTATTTTTCTACCAAAATCCTCTATTGGGACAAAAATTCCCTTATTGGCATCTTAGTCCCTCTATGGGATTTTGGCTCAAAACTCTATTTGTGTTGTTTGTTGTTTGTTCTAATTTTTGGAACCTCAAAATTTCACCAATGGGACCAAGATGCCCTTACTGGTGTCTTAGTCCCTATTGACTTTGACTTTGCAATTTTCAAGGTTTTTATATTTCTTTTTTGTGCTTTTGTTGGTTGCTTTCAGTTTTCTTTTACAGTTTGCAGAATCATTGTTATTAATTTCTTTCATTTCAAGTGTAATTGTAAGCATAGGATATTATGTTAATTGCACTTTCTTTTGGTTTATCCCTTGCATGAGTTGTACTACTTGGTGTCCTACTGATAATACTATGGTTAGACAAAGTGTGAGACTCATGGCATCTCACAATAAAACACTCATTATGGATCTTGGGTTATCAAGCTCTCTTACTTCTAGTGTTGGTACTAGTTCACTAGTTATGGACCATACCTTTGATAACCCTTTCTCTATGCCTACTTACCTACAAGTGCTATTCCAAGTGTTCAAACAATGGTTGATCATATCACTCAAGAAAATATTATGAAAATGCATGAAGACATCCCATTTACAAGATAGTGTGAGTACTGAAAACATTTCCAACACTATTATACCTACCATAGATGGTATTCATTTCATTATGGAAAGTGGTGAAGGACTGGAAGTTGTGTGTAACATGGCTCAAATATTTGGAAAACATCTTCCTTCCACCACCAATGGTTCTCAAGCTTCAAATAATGTGCAAAGCCAAGGAGGAATTCAAATTCCTCCCCCTTCAACCATAACCTCCATTCCCACCTATACAAATCCTCAAATGGCCACAACGATGCAACAAACTAGCAATATCCTTCCTACCTCGAACATTTCCACTAGTTCTCCTTACACCTATGTGGCATCTAACCTTATATCTCCTCCCACAAGCTATCCATCCAGTTGTCCTTCCAACACATACACACCACTAGGTCATATTCACCTCCATCTCAAAACACAGACAATGATCCTATTATGAACCACCTTTTACAAAGCCTTTCATCCATTCAACACCAAGTTTCCACCATAAATCAAAATCAAAATGGTCCACCTTCATGCTATGTCAAAAGCAACCCACTATCTTTGGAGATATTGAGAAATCTAGTGCCATAAGGTATAGAGATCCCTAGATTTGAGAAATATGGAGGAAAGAGAGATCCAATTAATCATGTTAATGTCTTTACTGCTTTGTGTAGTGACTTTATCCTTTAGGAAAAACTTTTGGCTAAGCTTTTTCCTCGATCCTTGAAAGACATTTCCTTGGACTAGTTTTTTGCATTACCGAATAACTCAATTTGTTCATTTAATGAACTTGTTGAAGCCTTTATTAACCATTTCCAAGTGCACATGGATCCTAAAATGACATTAGTTGATTTGATGAGATGTAAACAAAATGAGGGTGAAAAATTCATTGACTTTATTTCACATTACCAATCGTTGTATTCCCAAATTAGTGTGAATATTCTTGATTCTCATCTTCAGAAGATGTTCATAGAAAATTTACAAAGTAAGATACCAGACAAGCTTACCGTGTTCAAATTTCCTTCTTTCATGCACTTGTGCACTGCTCTTTGAGATTATCACAATTTCATAGGTAGTTGTGAACCAAAAAGCACCTCTACCCATCCTGAAAAGTCTGAACCTTCAAACCAAAACACCTACCAGCCTTTCATAAGACAAAATAAAACTTTCCTTCAACTAAACTCTACCTCCCAACCTACCCAATAGGTTGATACCCAAGTAGCTGCTATAAAGAAGAGTAATCCTTATATCTTTGGGGATCCACAAAGATAATTTACTCCCTTACCCAACACACTTCAAAATATCATGACTCGGCTAATAAACAAAAAACATGCTTACCTTATCTCCCATTCAACCTCTTGACCCTAGCAAGTCGTTATCTCTAAGCTTTAGACACAATGCCTATTGTGCTTATCACCAACAAAAAGAACATGATACAGAACATTACAAGCATCTTAAACATCTTGTGCAGTACCTCATTGATTATAATCATATCCAGATTGGAGGTGTGAATGATAATGGTAATAAATATGTAGCTCCTCCTAACCAAAACTTTCAAATATTTACCAATCCCATGCCTAACCACAATATTTCATTTGTTAAGGCTAGTGAAACTAAGCTCGATGTGATGAGCGTTGACACGTATGATGATACCATGAACAATACCAAACAAAATCCTATGGATGATGATCCTATGGATACCAATGACCAAATTCCTATTAATACAATGATAGGAGTGATTTACATCGAGCCTCATAAACAACAAACCAAAATATCTATTGACATTACTTTCTCTTCAGAAGAAACATTCCAAAATGAACCTAATGGTCTTCTTTACATAGTTGACAGAACCAATGACAAGACCAATCCTGGGATTTTAATTGATCTCATCAGTGGAGAGAATGTTATCCCATAAGAACTCTTATATATACATGAACTTACTCAAGATAGATATGATAAACCAAAAGCATGGATTAAAACACATGATGGTTTTCTCGTGCTACAATGGTATTGATTAAACTCCCTTTACAAGTAGGACCGAACAAATTAAATGCATCATTCTCTATAATCTCTAATTTGGATCAATTTCATGTGAAGTTAGGCTACAAATGGCTTCGCTCCATGAATGTGGTCCCATCCGTTGTCCATAAGTGCTTAAAGTTTCCAGTCGGTAATGAAATATTCACTGTAAACCATAGTGGCTTTAGACCTCCATCTTCCCATGGAAATTTATCCTTAGACTATTTTTGGCCTGAGCCCATGGAGTCTACAAAGACCCCATGAGGACTTCCTTTTCCTATCCTACCTAAATTTTAAAGAAAAATGCATAGCCAAGTTATCCCTTGAAAATTTTCCTCCACCTATGATCGAACCTCCACCCCTTGAAGAAAACAAGATTGAGCTCAAATCCCTTCCAACTAACCAAGACCCATCCATCAAAAATCCCTTGCCTATTTCCTACAAAAGGCCAAGATAAAACCAAACAAGTCCTAATCCACCTCCTAAGAAAATTTATAAAGCCAAAGAGAAAGTGGTTGAACAACCTTCCATGGTTCCTTTTGTTCTTTCCTCACAAGAAGAAAAGGAACCTATGGTTGACAAACCCACTGATACATAAACACAACTTGAAAACTGTGATAAAAGAAACCTAAATGCTAGAGAGCATAGGCGTACACATCATGCTATTGCTTGAAAAATGAATGAAGAGAATAGCATAGAAAATAAAAAATTGAACTTGACAGAAGCAACAAACAATGAGCCTCCTCCATTACTAGAACTAATAGATCCTATTTCTCCAACACAACTAGGGCCAACACCTTCTATGGATATTATTATTCATCCTCCTATTGTGGTTAACTTGGATGATGATGAACAAACTGCTAAAATTGATGAGCAAGTGCATAATGAGTTGAATTTGCTATTATCCTCTTCTATGAGCTTAGATGATAACAACTATGATGATCCTCCTAAACTGAGTGATGCACCACGTGTTGAACCTAGTGATTCTCCTAGTACAAATCTTGATGTTGTCCCTCTCACTAGTGATCTGCATTCTACATATACTAAACAAGACTAGGATGTGGATGACCTGCTGGATGGTTGGCTCACATGTGATTTAATAGTATTTTTGCTTTCATTTTTTTTTCATTTTGGTTGATTGCATGTGTGTAATGTGATCCCCCATATTGTTTGGTTTTTCCTCTCTCTTTGTGTATTCCTCTATTTGTACCTACATTCTTCTATATGTTGTAAGCTCTTGCCTTTTTATTGGTTTTTACCTTTCATTTTTATTTTTGTCTTATGTTTTCCTTTTGGGGATGACACAAGGTGTCGAGACACCCTATGTCTCTTCCATGTTGACCCAAAGGATTTTTCATTATATTTTCCTTTCATTTTTGTCTTGTTTTTTTATTTTTGGGGATGACACAAGGTGTCGAGACACCCTATGTCTCTTCCACATTGACCCAAAGGATTTTTCATTATCTTTTATTTTCCTTTCCTTTTTGTCTTGTGTTTTCCTTTTGGGGATGATGCGGGGCATCAAGACACCCTATGTCTCTTCCATGTTGACCCAAAAGGTATTTCATTTTGTTTTCACTCTCTTTGTGTCATTCTTCTAGTTCTATGTGTATTTGGGGAATGATGACAATTCCTAGCTCTCTAATATCATTGCAGCAAAGACAGATACTGACCTCGAATCCATAGACCCCTTATGTGTTTCTGGGGGGCAATATTCTTTTTCATTTTTATTTTTTCATGTTTTTTTACTTTAAATTAATTTCTCACAACATGGTCTTTAGCAATTTCTTTAAAGTGGGGGCATACATTGGCATTATTTCATGTTCAATGATGCAGTTTTCTTACTTCATGTGATGTGTTTTTCTCTTTGTGGTAACATTGGGAGTAATGTCCTTCAAGAGCTTGATCTATCTTAGCATATTGCATTCCTCTTAGTGGGGATGTGACACACTGCATTCCCTAAGTTGTGAATCTTGTATCCTTTGATTGGTCCTCTCTTGGAGACATTAGGAACAATGTCCCCTAAGATTAAGACCTCACATGGACTAAGAAAAACCCCTTCAAACGTCCCTCTTTCTTATTTTGTTGCATTTTATTTATGCACCTTATTAAATTCATGGAGGTATGGCTTTGATATAGTTCCTTGGGGCTCACCTAGTGAACAACTAGCTTCACTAGCCCTTGTGAGTGAGAATTTAATTTTTTCCCTTATCATAGTCATGGGGGTATGACTTTGATATGGACCTCTTGGGGATCACCTGGTGGACAACTAGCTTCACTAGCCCTTGTGATCATGTGCTTTGTTTTGCATAATGGACAGCACGTTCCACTTGTAAACCTTTTTGGAAAAACAACCTAGACCTGGTCCATAGCACATTGGACTACCAATCGAAGCTTGATCCATTGCATTTTTCTTTTTCCTATCTTTGATGGTGTATGTTTGTGATCTGGTTATGGCTTCATATATCATCTTCAAGTGTTTTCCTTTGTGCCTATATTGGTCTATCATAGGATGTTGATCTTGGGGGCTTGGCCACCCTCTTGGTCATTTTCATCCTATCTTACTAGCATTCATACATTTGAACCCCTCTTGATTTCATGGTTGGCTACTTTAGTGTGAGTTTGAAGAAAGTTCATCCTCTCACTAAAGTGGGGGCTAAATGTAGTGTAGGAAAATGCATGCCCTTGCATTTTCACACTTTTTTGGGATTTCGTTGCTTTATTTATCTTTATTTATGTCTTAATTGGTCTTATTTTTCATCCAAAAGCCTAATAAATTACATTTTTATGGCTAATCCCAAAAAACATCAAAGAGTAAATGATAATTGAATTATTCTAGTTGTGTGTCCTTGATTTTTGGGTTGGGACTAAGATTCCACCTAGGTAATCTTTATCCCCCAAAGTTCTTGGGACTCTCTTTTTAAAAGCACCTTAAATGGGCCCCTTTTTCAAGTCTATGCCCCAAGTTTCAAGCCTCGGGACTAAGACACCACCTAGGGCGTCTTAGTCCCCCTTAAGTTATTTTAAGGATTTAATTTCAAATCTTGGTAGGATTTAGCCTCCTTTAATTAATGAATTCATATGTTGGCTTGTTGTTGTGTAATTTTTTAATATCAAGAATGGATAAGTATAAATACAAGTTTCATTCATTTATTTTCATCATAGAAACTTAGTAATCATTCATAATAGAAAATTTGAGTTCACAAGAGCATTCAAGAGCAACTCATCAAGAATTTGGAGCCATCATCAAGATTCAAGCATCATGTCAAATATATTCTTGCATCATGTGTGTTTTTGAGCTAACATTTATGATGTAGGGTTTTGATTCAAGCAAGCAATTCAAGTCAAGATCTATCAAGAATTCATTTTATTCAAGATCTATATTCAAGCTAGCCACTTCATACAAGTTTTTAGATCTCATAACAAGGGTTTAGTGAGTTGAAACATAGCACTTTTTTCATTCATCATTTCCCTCCATTATTTCCTTTCATTCCAAGATTTAATTACCAACAAGGGGTTTGACCAAGGAAAACCCCCAGTTACTAACAATCAAAAAAAAATTCCTCTCTTGTGTGTTTATGTTAGCAGATTTAGGTTGAAGATCATTTGAAGTGAAAAGTTGTAAAGTTGCAAAGTTGCATTGCAAAGTTTTCATCTTCACAGAAAGTCACCTACAGGCCAGATTTGGAAGTTTCAGGATCTGAGATCTGAGAAGAAGGAAGTGCAGACATTGAGCCTCAGGATCACATTTAGAGATTGTAGAAATTTAGATCATGACTAAGTCGACAGTAAGGTTATCTTATTCCTGCAAGTGGAATTTTGCAGAGTTTCTTTCGGATCCTATTCTGACATCTAAAGATTATGCATTTCCCTCAAAAAATAGCAACGGGACTAAGACAACAATAAGGGTATCTTAGTCCTCCCTAGAACATTTTGACAACATTTTTGCATTTCCATAATCCTCATCACATTTTCAGATTTCCTAGGTACACACATTTCCCAATTTGCTATTACTTAATTTTATCATTTACTCTCATCATTTGGCTTGCATTACTAGGTTTTGTGAGTTGAATTTTAAGTTGTGTTTTCCAAGCTTTTGCTTGGTGGTGAACCCTTCAAAGCCTAAAGAACCCACCCCCCCACTAGGTCATCCTTGTTGAGAATTGACTCACCTTTGTGTTGATAGTCAATCCAATTTGGGATCCTAGGGCAATCTTGAATGATAAATGGAGAAAAGTGGTGTTATATGACCTAGGCCATAAAGCACCCATTTTTCACCATTAATCAGCTAACACGTCAAGGTTATTCCTCCCTAGCACATTTTGACAACATTTTTCCATTTCCAGGATCCTCATCACATTTTCAAACTTCCCAAGTACACACGTCCTAACTTGTTGTTACTTAATTTTGTCATTTTCACTCATCATTTGGCTTGCATTACTAGGTTTTGTGAGTTAAATGTTAAGTTTTATTTTCCAAGATTTTTCTTGGTGGCGAACCATTCAAAGCCTAAAGAACCCCCCTAGGTCATCCTTGTTGATAATCGACTCACCTTTGTGTTGATAGTCAATCCAATTTGGGATCCTAGGGCATTATTAAATGATAAATAGAGAAAAGTGGTGTTATATGACCTAGGCCATAAAGCACCCATTTTTCACCATTAATCAACTAACACATCAAGGTTTTTTCTCACTGACACGTTAAGGTTTTTTTTTTTCTGTTGTCATGTCAAGGTTTTTTCCCACTGACATGTCAAGGTTTTTTCTCGCTAACACATCAAGGTTTTTTCTCGCTGACACATCAAGGTTTTTTCCCACTAACTACACGTCAAATGAAAAACGACCTTGTGAAACCCTAATTCTAGAATGTTCCAAAAATATTTTTATAAGCTGGTGGGATGTATGTAGACGGGGGTGTATTCTGAGAGTCTGGTAGCGGTCGTGGTGTCTCTTGATCTCTAGTGGTAATACTCCTGTGAGAAGCCTTCTATGCAAGTATATTGCAATCTTTTGATTTCTGAATAATATATTGGGTGGCTTTTGGAGTGTGGGGTTTTTCTCCCGAAAGGGTTTTCCCCACATAAATCATTGTGTTGTGGTATGCATGATACTTGTGTTTATTTTTGTTTATATTTTTGTTTATATTAAAGATCTGTAAAAGTTTTGCATTATTCTCCTCTCAAGGTTAGTGTAGGAAGTTGTTCTGCTACCTTAGCTTCCTTACATATGTAATTTATTATAATACTTAGATGATACAATTTTATTTTTAATAGGCATGTCTAAAAGCCATTATTTAAAAGTCACTTTTTTTACCATACCATGCACATGCACATCCATATTTTGACCTAAATAATTGTATTTTTCTGAATCCTTTTGGGAAAAGATCTCTAATACATTGAAGAATGTGCAAGATAATTTTTTGTAATTTTTTTGAATATTTGTTTTTTGTTAATTTTTTATTAGCCATAATTATTGTTTTGAAAATCCATCATGTACGTCACACATAAGATGACCTGAAGTTATCATTTTTTTATTATTATTATTTTTAAATTGAAGAGAATTATTTGAATATTGTGCATGTACAATGCATTTTAAAAAAATACATTTTAATAAAAAAACTTGATATTTCAATTTCATGGACCAGTTTCATCAAAAACTATTTTAAAAAGAGAAAAATAATCCAATTGTAAAAATATATATTTGGGATCTACACAATCTCATCTAAAATGGGTTTTAATTTCACAAAATAATTTCGAAAAAAAGCTTCAGCCATATTGACATAGTTTTTTCTCTCGACGTTGCCATGACATTGTACTTGTAGGTCCAAGGCTAAGGGTTGGGTTACTATGCCTTTTCTGAGCCTAAATCCAAATGAAAAACATGGATTGTGATTTTCAAACCTCTTGGAATGAGTACCCACTTTAAAATGTGTACCTATTCTAAAAAATCAATGGGTACATCTATTGTAAAACTAAAAAATGACACTTCCAATAAAAGTGGACCGAACTTCTTGCACTTACCCCAGTGAGCCCTTGGTAGTGAGAATAATTGTATTCAGTATTGTTATTCATATATTTTTGAGCTAATCCTCACTGTGGTTTTTGCCTTCTTAGGTTTTCCATGTAAATCTAGGTTTTTTATGTGTTTGGGTGTGTTTTCATTGTTGTTTCATATGTTTACATTCTACTAATGCATGATAAAGGTTTAAAGGTGAATAAGGGTTTGAAATTTATTTAGGGATTAAATGATTTAATTTACAATTGACTCACCCCCCTCTTAGTTTTCATGTACATCTAGAAATTGGTATCAGAGTTATGGTTCCTTGGAGAAAGCTTAACCACTTGAGGTAGATCTAGATGGCACATAGGAAGGGTATCTATAGTAATGGAAAAAGTATGTCTTTTCTTGCTTCATTTGATAATTAACATTAAAACTAAATTAATGATGTCTTGGAGTGGTGTTGTAATGTGTTGTACACATTCACGCTATTCTAGGACCTTTATTTAACTAAAACATTCCTTAATTGATCCTTTGCAAGGGTGTTGTAAAGTGTTGTAACACACTATCACACTTTTCTAGGATGTATTTTCTTAATTGAGCCTAATGGGCGCCTTTTCAATAAAAATATACATAATATGTACCTTATTTAAGTGTTGTAAAGTGTTTTAAAGAACTTTCACACTTATCTAGGTGGTCTTAATTGAGTGTGGTTAATTGGAGTTATTAACCCCCTTAATTCAAATTTAGGCCTTAATTTTGACACCTCCCAAAGATCTATCCCGACAATCATAATTTAATTAGAAAATTATTTCATTGGAATAAGTTTGGTCCTAGTAAGTTGAGCCAGGATCCATTCATCCTTGATGGTGAATGGGTCCTCCCTTAATAGGACCCCCCTTTCTCAGTTGATCTGGAATGCATTTTTAGCCTTCTTTTAGTTCCCCGGAGCTTGGTCCTAGAAACTTAGCCAAGACCCATTCACCATCCTCCCTTAATGAGACCCCCCCCTTTGAAATTTCATTCTCGTAGGAATTTAATTATATTTCTTCCCAGATCTGGTGTCGGCCTTAATTCTTTGAATTTCGGGGTTAATCTCCTAATTTAGTATAAAGAAGGGCTTAATTCACCTAGTTTCATCATAGACTTTCAAGCATTCAAGCATTATAGAAAATTGAAGTTCACAAGAGCATTTAAAGAGAATTTACAAGGCATTTCAAGGAAGATTTCAAGTGTTTATTGCAGAAATTCAAAGTCAAATCATCATTTCAAGGGTTTGATGCATGCATTCATGTGGTTGAGCTAAAGAGGTGGATGTAGCATTGAAGATCTACTTGCAACTATTGTTCACATCAAATTCAAGGATACAAGATCTACGTTATTCATGGCCACTACATGTTAGTATGTAGATTTGATTCACAAGGCGTCATCCAAGGTGATATCATTTATATATTTCATATTTCATGCTTCATTTCATCATTTGGTTTAATTACCTACAAGGTGTTTGACTGGGGCAAACCCCCATTCACTAACAAATCAACAAGTTTTTTACCTTAAGTTTGTGTTTATAGATTTACATGTTGAAGATCAAATTGAGCAAGATTTTCAAAGTTGTAAAGTTGTCAAATTTGTCATTCAAAGTGCAAGATCACGGAAAGAGCTCTACAGAATTGCATGCAGGCTTCCAAAAACTAATAACAAGGAATTCAAGAGTGCAAACATCAAGGAACAAGATCCTGAAATTATTTTTTTGAAACCCTGAAAGGACCCATTCGCCACTGAAGGCGAATGAGTCCTCCATAGCTCAAAAACAAGTTTTTGGCCAGGTACATAGCTTTTTATGCTCTAAAAACATCCTCCATAGTTGCTATAACAGTTAGGTATCATTTTTGGTTCTTATTGGCATCTTATTTTACATAATTTAAAGTGTTTAGAGCCTAGAAAAATAAGTGGTAAATCCTCTTGTTTATGCATTTGGGTCTACCCTACTTTTTACCCTAATCATTTGGTTAATGTGACATATTCAACATTGCAGTTTTCTAAATTTTGGAGTCTCGCATTGCATATTAAGTTAAATATTGCATTCATTGCATTTAGATTTTCATTGAATTAAGATCTCATTTAGGGTTTCTTCTTTTGCATTGAAATCTTGCATATCATATAGGGTTTAGATTTGTATTGTTTTTCACCTTAAATCTGAAAATTACAAAAATAATTCAGTCATTTTGCATTTCATTTAGATATCATTTAATTGCATTTAAAAATAAAAACAAAATTGTATTTCAAATTTGGTCTTGCATTTCATCTTTTCATTGTATTTTTGCATTGAATTTTAGGAAAATTTGAAGCTAAACTTTACTGTTTCATACCTGGAACTAAAAGATATAATTGAGAACTTGCAAATAATCAAAGAATAGTTTAAAAATACATAACCAGGACCCATTTTCCTTTACTGGAGAATAAGTCCCTAATCAGGTTTGATTTTTACCTTTTAGCATCTAAAAAGGCATTAAAATTGACACTGAATTCCATAGAAAAATCTCAGAAATACCTAACTAGGACCCATTCACCCTTACTAGCGAATGAGTCCTTGTTAGCCACATCTTTGCATTTTCAGGACATAAAAATCTTAGTTTTTAGCTATTGTTTGGTGTTGTTATTTTGTTGTTTAAGTTTCTTGATTTGTTTTTTCATCAGTTTCATTACATTTAGCTTAAATTGATTCATTCTAGTACATTGTTAAAAGTCCAAAATTGCATCCAAACATTTCATTTTCAGCTTATTGCATTGTGTAATTAGTAATTTTCATTGCTTAGACTCTAAAAATTGCATTTTATTCTAGGTTTTTGCATTGTCCCTTTGCCATCCTAGGTTTTGCACACTTGGGTTGTAAAACTTGTATGAGCTTTACAAATTGGTGTCCTATTCACAATACTATTATAAGACATAATTTGAGGCTCATTTCATCCTATGATATCTCACTCATCATGGATCTTGGGTTTTCTAACTCTCTTTCTGATAGTGTTGAGAATCAACCCTCTTTGGCTCATTGTTTGCATACTTCATTACCTATGACTTCACTTCCTACAACCAATTTCCTTAACATTACCAACACCATCCCTACTATTACCACTTCCACTCAAACTTTGGGGTCTACTCAAATCCAAGGTGGAATTCCAATCTCGTCCTCCACAATAGCAAGGTCCATCCCTGCATACACTAGTACACAACCTAAAACAACATTCCAACCTACAAAAATATTCCAACCTACAACAACCTTTCAACCCACAACTACCATTCAACCAACCACAACAATCATACCCATTGGCACCATATACACTTCCATAGGTATTCCCGCAGGAATTCCTTCCACCTTAGTACCTTCGAATACAATACTCCCTCAACAATCCACCTTCAATAACCTACAATTAACTAGCCCTCCACATACATACACTACACCACCTTATTCCCATCAACCTTATAACCAAAATGACCCTCTCATCAACTCACTTTTGCAAACCATGACATCCCTTCAACAACACATGGAAATATTACAATAGAACAATAATGGTCAACCTTTACAATACATCAAGTCTACCCCATTTTTCCTTGACTTATTAAGAGCACAAATTCCACAAGGCATAGAGGTCCCTTGATTTGAGAAATATGGTGGGAAATGAGATCCTATAAGCCATGTTTCCACCTTCACAGCCTTGTGTAGTGATTTCATCTTTGAAGATAAACTGTTGGCTAAGTTATTCCCTAGATCCTTGAAGGACACAGCTCTAGAGTGATTCTCATCTTTACCGAGCAATTCAATTGGTTCATTCAATGAACTGATTGCTGCCTTTTACAACCACTTCCATATTCACATGGGTCCCAAGATGGCCCTTGCTGATTTAATGACATGCAAGCAAATAGAGGATGAGAAAGTGACTAATTTCATAGGAAGATATCAAACACTTTATTTGCAAGTAAACATTAAGATTCTTGATGTTGACCTTCAAAGAATGTTCATTTCCAACTTACAAGATAAAATCCAAAGAAAACTTGAAATATTGAGGTTTCCATCCTTCGCACAGTTATGTACAACCCTTCGTGACCATCAAAACTCGATTGGAGGCTGTGATGTGAAAAATCCCCCTAATCATCTTGAAAAGTTTGAATCCACAACTCAAAACAATTATCAACCATTCAAGAAACAAAATAAGGGATTTTTACAACTAAATCCTCCTCAAACAAGTCGACAAAACAATAATCAAGTGGCTGCTATAAAAATGACAAATCCTTTCGAGGATAGGGAGAGAGAATTCACTCCTTTACTCAATACCCTTCACAATCCTCCTGTTAGAGAACGTGATCCTACTATGCCATTTCCCAAAGGCTTTTGAAAAAATACTTATTGTCATTACCATCAAACAAATGGACATAGTATAGAATACTGTAAGCGCCTTAAACATCTTGTGCAAGACCTTATTGAATCTAATAATTTACTAATCAGAGGTGTGAATGATCAAGGTAACAATTATGTATCTCCTCCTAATCAAAATTTGTAAATATTTACAAATCCCATGCCTAAGCACAATATTTCATTTGTCAAAGCTAGTGAAACGAAGATTGATGTGATAAATGTTGACACAAATGATGATAATATGAATACAATTGAACAACATCCCATGAATGACATGATATCATTTATTGAAGCTAAACCTCGTAAGGGTTTGACTATACAGCCTCTTGACATTTCTTTCTCACAAAATGACATACCTAAATGTGCACCTGATGGTCCTCTTTACATAGCTAGTTGAATCAGTAATAAGCCCACTAATGGGATATTGATTGATCCTATATGTGGAGAGAATGTGATCATAGAAGAATTATTATATGTGCATGAGCCATATCAAGATACATATGATAACCTGAAAGCATGTATCAAGACAAATAATAGACTTGCTTGCCCTATGATAGGCTCAATAGATCTCCCTTTAAGAGTGGGACTGAAAACATTAACAGTCTCATTCTCCATTATCCCACAATCGGACCAATTTTGTGTGAAGCTAGGTTATCCATGGCTTCGCTCCATGAATTTTGTTCCTTTGATTGTACATAAATGTCTAAAGTTTCCATTTGGCAATGACATCAATATGCATCATAGTGGATTTCATCCAACCTCGAAAAAAGGAAAATTTTCACTAGATTACTTTTGGCCTGAGCCTATGGAACTTATCAAGCCTCGTGAAGATTTATTTTTCAAATCATATCAAAAATTAAAGGAAAAGAAAATATCATAACTCTCCCTTCGCAACATGCGTCAACCTATGACCAAACAAACCATCCTTGATGAAACAATGATTGAACCAAAAACACTCCAGAACATACAAGAACAACCTCCTGTAATTTCATACAAGAGACCATGAGATAACACAAACAATCTCATTGTCCCTCCTACAGTCAAACAAGTTTACAAAGCCAAAGAGAATGTGGTTGAGCAACCTACTGTTGTTTCTTCTATTCCTCCCAAGGAAGAGAAGGAACCTTTTATTGACAAACCCACTCTTACACAAAAATGAATTAATAATAAACTAAAAAGAAATTGAAGTGCTAGAGAACGTAGACGTAGGTGGCATGCTATTGCTTGTAGATTGCAAACTCAAGGAAACAACAATAACATAGAAAATATAAATCTAAACCTACTTGAAGCAGTGCATGATGACTCTCAACCCTTGCCATAACATATACAAGAAAATTGCATGGAGATTTTTATTCGACCTCTTGTTATAATTAACTTAGATGAGGACATCGATATTGCAAAGATTGATGAACAAGTGCATGATGAGTTGAATGCATTGTTTTCTTCTTATATGAGCTTAGATGAAAAATCTCCTAAAAAGTGTGTTGAACTTGGTGCATGTCCTAGTTTGGCACTTGCTCTCGTCCCTTTGCCTAGTTTCCTACCTTTCGTGTTACATCGACTGAGATTGGGAGGTGGATTACCTACTTTAGATTGACTCGCCTGTGCCTTACTAGTCTTTTTCTTTTTTTCTTTGTGATTGCATGTGCGTAATGTAATCCCCCATGAAGTTTTGTTTGATGTTCCTCTCTCTTTTGTACATTCTTCTATATGTACCTTCATTCTTTTCTATGTCATAATCATCTTTTTCATTTGTCTTGTGTTTTCCTTTTGGGGATGACGCAAGGCACCGAGACATTTAGGTCTCTTCCATGTTGACCCAAAAAAAATTCCTTTATCTTTTTCATTTTGTCTTGTGTTTTCCTTTTGGAGATGACGCAAGGCATTGACACATTCATGTTTCTTCCATGTTGACCCAAAAGGATTTTACTTTATTTTCACTTTCTTTGTGTCATTCTTCCAGTTTTGTGAGTATTTAGGGAATGATGGTAGTTCCATGCTCTATGACAATATTGTAGCATAGACATAATGACCCCAAATCCATAGATCCCTTATCTGTTTGTGGGTTCAAACCTTCCTTCCTATTTCATGAGGCATCTTGTTTTAGAAACCTATGACTTGGCATAGCATTTTTTGAGGAAAGCTCCCATGTCTTAAGATCAAAAAACATTTGGCTACTTTAAAGCAATTGCTCATAGTGATGGTGTAGCAACCACTTTAAAGTTGGGGCATACATAAATGAAATATTTTGGAAAATTTCATGGCATGATTTTCCTTTTTTTTTGTGATGTAACCTCTTCTTGGTGGTGTCATTGGGTTTGATGTCGTCCAAGAGTGTATGATCTACTGACATGGCATGATGTGAATGAGGAATCCCATGGGTGACAATCTGACACTTTTGACTTATCCTCTCTTAGAGACATTAGTAACAATGATCCCTAAGAGGAAGAACATTACATGAACAAAGAAAAATCCCCTTTAGCAAAATTTTTACATGACATTCAAAAGAATTCTCATTATGGTCCCTTATCGAAGTTTTCAGGAGGATAACTTTGGTATGGTATGAGAGGCTAAAATGATTCTCTCATTTTCCACCTCATTAGGATAACTCACCTAGTGGAAAAACTGAGGTTCCACTACCCCAGAGTGAGCATACATATTTTGGGACAACTCACCTAGTGGATAGATTGAGGTTCTGCTACCCTAGAGTGAGCAGCACATGTTATGGACAAACAACCCCATCTCACAAAACCTTGAAATAGTTGTGCTTGATCCTTTGTTTTGTTTATTTTTCTTGGCCTTTGACAGAGTATGATCATGTATCTATGTTATTTATGCATAATTAAGTGTCTTGAATGTCTACTTTAGTGTGAGTTTTACATGGGGTCATCCTCTCACTAAAGTGGGGGAAAAATGTAAACAGAAATAGTAAGCCTTTTCTTGCTTGGTTTGATAATTGACATTAAAACTGAATTAATGATGTCTTGGAATGGTGTTGTAATGTGTTGTACACATTCACACTATTCTAGTACCTTTATTTAACTAAAACATGCCTTAATTGATCCTTTGCAAGGGTGTTATAAAGTGTTGTAACACACTTTCATACTTTTCTATGATGTATTTGCTTAATTGAGACTAATGGGCCCCTTTTCTATAAAAATATATATAATGTGTACCTTTTTTAAGTGGTGTAAAGTGTTTTAAATAAATTTCTCACTATCTAGGTGGTCTTAATTGATTGTGGTTAATTGGAGTTATTAACTATAGGAGTTGAGAAAATACAACACCACAAACCCCGAAGATCACCTGCATGCAAATAACCTGTCACAAAAGAAGAGATGGAGACAAACAAGCAAGGGTTCTCTAAAAACTAAAAATGTATATATCAGAGAGAATGAGAGAATGAATTGATATGAAATAAAATGGGATCAATCCTTATAAAAAGGAGATCATGCAAACCCTAATAAAACCCTAATAGGAAAAACCCTAATAGAAGCCCTAATAGGATAACATTTAATAATTAATATAATTATTAAATCTCACTTTATGCAAACTAACATGAAATCTTAAGAAGGGAATAAAGGTAACTTAATCAACATAATTAAGTTAAGACCTTTACTCTAACACCCCCCCTTAAGATGAGCAACAGTGCAGCTACAAACGAATGCAAAAAAGCAAAGGTAACTACAATGCAAGAAGGCAAACATGGGTCCCAACAACTAGGCCAGATCAGGTACCCAAATACAACCAAATCTCTGTAAAGAGGAGAAATAGAGAAAACCTCATGGGAAAAATCTCTACTCCAAAAAGAGATGCAAAAAGCCAAGAAGAAGAACATCACTGAAGTAGAAGAAGTTGCAAACAACTATCGAAAGATGACTACTATGGTGCTAAAGAACCTCCGCTGAAGATAGGATGATCAGGATCAAAAAAGACAACAATCTTCATAAGTGCCCATACGACACTACTTGAATCAGATAGCAAACAAAGGCAAACACCTAGAATGAAGATACAGATGGCACAAGAACCAATAGTCTGAAACACTGATCAACTAAGAATGGAAGATTCCTTCCAAGGCGAAACCAAGGAAGCATTAGCACGAACAGTATGATTACCCCCCATAATGGTGAACTGGGAGCCTGACAGATCAACTGAAATGGTGTGCAACACCCTGTAGTGCATGAAGAAAAAGATACAACATCTGAAAGTGCACAAGAAAGCACCTGCAACTGAAAAAGTGGTGTGCAAAATAAAGCACACATGCATGAGGCTGGAATCATCTGATCCACTGTCGTCGTGGAGGGACACTCATCGGACAAAGATGTGATGGAAAAACAAAGGCAAACTACACAACCCCTCATGGTACTTTATAATATCAGTGCGAGTACAAAATATGGCACAACCTTATGTGCAAAATCTCTAAAAGATGTATGTACAATAGTGTGGCACTTTATCTCAATGTTTTACATAAAAGATAGCTTACAAATGATGCTCAAAATGTCCTCAAAGGACAAAATACTAGAAATACATGAAGAACAGCCAAGAACAAAGCATCCCATGCGAACAAAAAGTTTCCAAGAGCAAATATGTCCAGGTAATCCACCAGAGTGTGAAAACACAAATAACTGAATAAAAGATACCTTGAGTGAAATATAGAAAAATGGCATTGATGAAACTAAAGAGCTTTGAAAGATGGTTCCAACACCGCTGAGATTGCGAAAAACAGAGAAACTGATCAAAAGTTATGAGCTTGAGACTGAAAATAGCCCCTTTGTCTTTAACTGGTTGTAGAATAAACCAATGGAAAAAAGAAGTGATGAGACCCACACCACTAGAAAGATGAGAAAACCAGCTTTCTAACGATATCTTTTTTGAAAAAAAATGATATCGTATGCCCAAGTTACGGCCTCCGGAATAAATCAGCTCCAAAGAGGGAAAAAACTAGTGCTAGGTTAAATTTGACGGTCATACGACTATCGCAGCAAAAACACTGTGTTAAATTTGATGGCCAAATGGCCGTCACAGTAAAAGTGCGATTGGGCTTATTTTGGAAAAATTTGTTTTTTAAAAAAATTTTAAAAAAAATTTGTAAAAAAAAAAAATTTTGGCATGGGCGGGGGCCGCCACCTGCAGCCGGCTGCCACTGTACTGCCGTCAGCGGTACTGTCTACCACCGGTCGGCGCAAAGGCCGCCGGTGGTCAGTAGTACACCGACCAGCAGGCAAGAGGGCCCGCAAGCCTGCAAGCGCAGGTACCTACGGGTACCTGCTGGTATCAGGTCCGCAAGCCGAAAGGCTTTAAAAAAAAAAATTTTTTGCCCTTTTTAATTTTTGAGTTTTGAAAGATCAAAAATAAAAATTTTACAATAATCTCTTTTTTTTTGCAGAAATAAATTGATGACGAAAATTTCCGAAAAAGATATAGTCAGAAAAAAAAATTCAAAAAATAAAATTTACTAGGCAGGGACGGCCGTACGGCCGTATTTGCAAAAAAATTTGCCTCAGATATAGACTTTGTCCAAAATGGACGAATGAACAGTCGATTTAGGGGTTTTGGACCACTGCGGACGCAATTGCGATGTCCGTTTGAGCTGAAAATGCTTCAAAATTGCAGGTATGCCCTAGATCAAGAAAACAAACCCCAAACCCTTGAAGCTCCAAAAATCTTCAAAACAAGAACAGGAAGCTGCAGGTGTGGAGCTCTGATACCATGTAGGAGTTGAGAAAATACAACACCACAAACCCCGAAGATAACCTGCATGCAAATAACCTATCACAAAAGAAGAGATGGAGACAAACAAGCAAGGGTTCTCTGAAAACTGAAAATGTATATATCAGAGAGAATGAGAAAATGAATTGATATGAAATACAATGGGATCAATCCTTATAAAAAAGAGATCATGCAAACCCTAATAAAACCCTAATAGAAGCCCTAATAGGATAACATTTAATAATTAATATAATTATTAAATTTCACTTTATGCAAACTAACGTGAAATCTTAAGAAGGGAATAAAGGTAACTTAATCAACATAATTAAGTTAAGACCTTTACTCTAACATTAACCCCCTTTTAATTCAAATTTAGTCCTTAATTTTGACACCTCTCGAAGATCTATCCCGACAATCATAATTTAATTAAAAAATTATTTCATTGGGAAAAGTGTGGTCCTGGTAAGTTGAGCTAGGACCCATTCACCCTTGATGATGAATGGGTCCTCCCTTAACAAGATCCCCCTTTCTCAATTGATCTAGAATGGGTTTTTAACCTTCTTTCAGTTCCTCGAAGCTTGGTCCTAGAAACTTAGCCAGGACCCATTCACCCTTAATGGTGAATGGGTCCTCCCTCAATGAGACCCCCCTTTTTGAATTTCATTATGGTAGGAATTTATTTATGTTTCTTTCCAAATCTGGTGTCAGCCTTAATTCTTTGAATTTCAAGGTTAATCTCTTAATTTAGTATAAATAAGGGGTTAATTCACCTAGTTTCATCCTAGAATTTCAAGCATTCAAGCATTATATAAAATTGAAGTTCACAAGAGCATTTACAAAGCATTTCAAGGCAGATTTCAAGTGTTTATTGCAGAAATTCAAAGTCATATCATCATTTCAAGGGTTTGATGCATGCATTCATGTGGTTGAGCTAAAGAGGTGGATGTAGCATTGATATCTACATGCGACTATTGTTTACATCACATTGAAGGATCCAAGATCTACATTATTCATGTCCACTACACGTTAGTATGCAGATTTGATTCACAAGACGTCATCCAAGGTGATATCATATACATATTTCATATTTCATGATTCATTTCATTCATTTCATCATTCAGTTTAATTTCCTACAAGGGTTTTGACTAAGGCAAACCCCCATTCACTAAAAAATCAACAAGTTTTTTTAACCTTGAGTGTGTGTTTGCAAATTTACAGGTTGAAGATCAATTTGAGCAAGATTTTCAAAGTTGCAAAAGTTGTCATTCGAAGTGCAAGATCACAGAAAGAGATCTACATAATTGTATACAGGCTTCCAAAAGCTGATAACATGGAATTCAAGAGTGTAGACATCAAGAACAAGATCCTGAAATCAATTTTACAAAACCCTAAAAGGACCCATTCGCCATTGAAGGCGAATGAGTCCTCCATAGCTAAAAAACAACACCTTTCTAGCCAGGTACATAATTTTTTATGCTCTTAAAACATCCCCCATAGTTGCTATAACAGTTAGGTGTCATTTTTGGTTGTTATTGGCATCTTAATTTACATAATTTGAAGTGTTTAGGGCCTAGAAAAATAAGTGGTAGATCCTCTTGTTTATGCATTTGGGTCTACCCTACTTTTTCCCCTAAATAGTATCAAATCTCTTATGTTTTATGGAATAAATTATACTTATTGGAAATCCAATATGGAGTCCTTTATGATATCTCTTGGATTTGGTTTTTAGAATTTAATTGATTTAAAGGATATACTATGCTTGTTGTTGGTATGAAAAGTGATGACGAGATTAAGGATTATGAGAACAATGGAAAAGCAAGGAATCCTATACTGAGTGGACTTTTTGATTCAAAATTTGGGAAGGTGATAAGTCTGGAAATTTGCAAAAGAGATCTAGAAAAAGTTGGAGAGTATCTCTAAAGGATATGATGAAGTCAAGAAAGCAAAGATGCAAAATTACAAATCCAAATTTGAAACCCTAAGAATGTCTGAAGATGAAGATATTACTGCCTACATGCTCAAAGAGGATGAAGTTGCCAATGCCATCAATGGTCTTGGTGGTAAGCTGGAAGAAAGTGAAGTTGTGAAAAAGGTATTAAGAACTTTTCCTAAAGCTTATAGTTCTAAAAAAATTTCTATTGAGGAAGCTCAAAATTTGGGTAATTATTCTAGAGATTAAATTTTTGGTTCTTTAATTTCTTATAAATTAAGAGAGTTTGGTCAAGATGTTGTAAAGAAAGAAACTATTTTTAAAGTCTACAAGGAAAGTAAGGTTGATGAATCAAATCTGGATGATCTTGATGAGGTGGAAGTAAATATTGTAAGGAGATTGAAAAATGGCATTGAAAAATATAAAGGTAAGTTACCCTTTAAATGTTTCAATTGTGGAAAGATAGGTCATTATGCTTCTAAATGTCCAATCAAAGTTTCAAATGACAAATGTAAGGATCATAAAGGAAAATTTGTCAAGAAGAGTTATTATGTTGAAAGAGACAATGGTGTATCTAAAGATGAGGAATCAGACTATCCTAATGATGACAATGATGAATTATTTTTTGTGGCTTTAAATTTTAGAATTAATTATAGTAATTCTAAAACTATGTGTGAAGGAAAGTGCTTCACTAACATGCCACAACATTGAAGGACCTATGGTGATTTCTTTTAATGCAAGAGAAGAGAGGAATTACTGGATAATTGACAGTGGGTGTTCAAATCATATGACAAGTGATAAGAGTAGGTTTTTTAAACTTCAAAATTATGATGGTGGTCTTGTTAAGTTTGGTGATGATACATCTGCTAAGATTTGTGGAAAAGGTTCAATTAGTTTTGATAACAAGCATGAAATATATGATGTTATTTATGTCAATGGTCTCTAACATAACCTTCTTAGTGTAGGACAAATGTGTAGTAGAGGATACAATCTTGTGTTTTAGGATGATAGTTGTGAAATTAGAAAAGGAAGATCTGGAACTTTGGTTGTTGTAGGGACAAGGACAAAAGGTAATGTTTATCAGCTTAAAGGTAATGGTGCTAAATGATTTATGTCTCAAACTAATAAAAGTTGGCTATGGCATAAAATAATGGGTCACATCAATTTTGATAGCCTAGTAAAGATTTTTACATTGGTTGTTGTCGTTGCACCACAATATCAACTTGTCAATGCCCGATACAACTGCCAGATTTATGGAAGATCCATAAGAAGTGATTAAGCCATTTCACAAACCCAAGCATCATGTTGTACAAGGAAGACCAAGGGACACACCATCTTTCAACAATCTCCCCAGCATAAGCGAGGGGTTTGAACCTGTGACCTCAGCTCTGATTCCAATTGTTACATTGGTGGTTGCCATTGCACCAAAATATCGACCTGTCAATGCCCGATACAACCGCCATATTTATGTAAGATCCACAGGAGGTGGTTAAGCCATGTCATAGACCCAAGCATCATGCTAGACAAGGAAGAAAAAGGGACACACCATCTTGCAACAAAGATTAGTTTTACTGATGTTGTGAGAGATCTATCAAAGATTACAAAGCCTATCAATGCAATGTGCAACGAATTTCAGTTTGGAAAGAAAACAAAGAAGAGGTTTAAGACTAAGGAATATTCTACTGCAATTCCTTTAGAGTTGGTGCATATAGACCTATGTGAACCCTCCAAAATAAGAAGCTCTCAAGGTGATAGTTATTTTATGGTATTGATTGATGATTATTCTAGAATGACTTGGGTGACATTTTTTAAAGAAAAATTAGAAGGTTTAGATAAATTTAAAAAATTTAAGTCTATGGTTGAGAATAAAATGGATGTGAAAATAAAATGCTTAAGTTCTAATAGAGGTGGTGAGTTCACCACCAATGAGTTTATCAATTTTTGTGAAGATCATGGAATAAAGAGGTATTTGTCTGCTCCTAGAACTCCTCAGGAGAATGGATTTGTGGAGAGGAAGAATGTAATAGTTCAAGAAGCAGCAAATACAATGATGAAGGAAGCAAGTCTACTGGATGTCTATTGGAGAGAATAAATTCATATTGTAGTCTACATTCTTAACAAAGTTCAAGCAAGAGTGAACAGTTCAAAGACTCCCTATAAGTTATGGTATGGTAAACCTCCTACTGTGAAATATTTTAGAGTTTTTGGAAGTAAATGCTATATCAGAATAGATGAAGAAAACTTAGGAAAGTTTGATACAACATTTGATGAAGGAATCTTCCTTGGATACTATATAAGAATAAAAGCATACCGGTGCTATAATAAAAGGTTGAAAATTATTGTTGAAAGTGCAAGTGTCAAAGTGGATGAAGAATCACATCAGAATTATGTATTGATAGAAGGATATGAATATGATGAGTCCCCTTGTAGTGAAGAAGAGAAAGAAAAGAAAGAAAAAGAGATGAGAGTTGAAGAGGGATAATCTCTAGAAAAGATCCCTAAGACTCCTAAGTATGTACAAAAGAATCATTCTGAAGATCATATCATTGGAGATAAGATCAAAGGTGTATTGACAAGAAAAAAGGTTGCTATGACAGAGGAATAGGTAGAATTTTGTCTACTTTCAGAAGTAGAACCTAAAATAATGATTGAGGCATGCAAAGATGAGAATTGGATCAAGGCTATGAAAGAAGAATTTGAACAAATTGAGAAGAATCAAACTTGGGAACTAGTCCCAAGACCTACAAATAAGAATGTGATAATAACTAAATGGGTTTTCAGGAACAAGTTGAATGAGGATGGAAATTTCGTCAGAAATAAGGCTAGACTTATGTTTAAGGGCTACTCACAAGTGGAAGGAATAGATGTTGAAAATAATTTTTTTTTGGTGTCAAGGATGGAACCCATTAGAATTATTTTGGCTTTTGCAGCACATAAAGACTTCAAGGTTTATCATATGGATGTGAAGTTTTCATTCTTGAATGGTGAGTTAGAAGAAGAGGTTTACATTGAATAGCTAAAAAAAATTCAATTATTAAAAGATGTTGATATGGTCTACAGGTTGAAAAAGGCATTGTATGGAATTAGATAGGCCCATAGAGCTTGGTATGCAAGGTTAGATAAGTACGTGTTGTAGGAAGGATTCATAAAAGGTACTGTAGATAGCAACCTTTACTTCAAAGTTGAGGGAGAACAAATCCTGATTGTGGTAATGTATGTGGTTGACATTATCTTTGGAGGAAATGAAATTATGTACAAGAATTTTGTAGATGAGATGAAAAAAGAGTTTGAGATGTCAATGTGTGGGGAGATGAATTTCTTCTTTGGATTACAAATCAATCAATCAAAAAAAGGTATTTTCATTTCAAAATAAAATTATGTCAAGGAAATGTTGAAGAAGTTTGGAATGGAGGACTCTTTAAACTAATGTGTGCCCCTATGGTTATTGGTTGTAAGTTGAGAAAAAATGATGAATCTCCTAAGGTTGATTAGAAAAATTACAAATCAATGATTGGTGTATTACTATATCTAACTACTACTAGACCAAATATCATGCATGCAATATGTCTTGTGGAAAGATTTCAAGATCCCAGAGAATCACATTTTATAGTAGTTAAAAGGATATTTAGATACTTGAAGGGAACATCATATTTTGGTTTATGGTATCCTAGGGATACTGATTTCCCATTGAGTGCATATATAGATGTAGATTGGTCAGGATGTATAGATGACAAAAGAAGTACAAGTGGAGGTTCTTTCTTTCTTAGAAGTAGATTGGTTTCATGGTTGAGCAACAAGCAGGATTCAATATCATTATCTACTATAGAGGCAAAGTATATTGCAGTAGCATAATTTTGTATGCAGGTGTTATAGATGAAACAAACATTAAAGAATATCAGAGTATTATATGATCAAACTATTTCTATCTTATGTGATAATACAAGTGCTATCAATTTTTCAAAGAACTCAGTAATGCATTTAAGAACAATACATATCTCTATCCGGTATCAATTTCTAAGAGAGAAAGTTGCAGAGAATGAGGTGAAGCTGGAGTACGTGCCTAAAAAGGATCAAGTTGAAAATATATTCACCAAGGCTCCTCCTAAATATAAATTTGAGTATCTTTGGAAAAAGTTAGGGGTTATTACCTCTCCTTCTTTCAACTAGATGCATAAGTCAGTCTATCTATCCAAGTGAGAATTCAAGATACATTCTTGGTCCTAGATTGATGATGAAGGCTACCTCTCAAGGGGCGTAGGTATTAGTGTTTGATGCAGTCAGTTGGAACGCATCTTGTGTTCCTAAAGGGAGTGTGCAACAAATATCAAGCAATAGAGGAAGCAGTGAAGAATGAGCAGTGAATTGTGTGCAGTAGTAAGAGCAGTGGAGAAAGAATAGTGGAGAGAGATCAATTGATTTCTGGTGTTGCAAGTAGTGTGCAAGTGATGTAATTGAATTCCAAAGGGGGACAACAACAAAGAAAAAAATTATGCAAGTGTTGTCAAAAGGTAAATATGTTTCCCTTTTCCATTAATATCAAAGGGGGAGAGTGAAGTTTGAAAAACGCAAGGAAAGAATGATGTCAAAGGGAAGAGTAATGGTTGAAAAACTCCTCATATATGGGGAGGTATTGCAGAGAGAATGGTGTCTGAAAAATAGAGGTAAAGGGAAAGAGTGAAGTGTACCCTAGTAAGAGGGAGTGTTGCTTAATACATAGTTGCTTTTGTTGTTGATGGTTTTTTAGAGCTAGTGTTGTCATTAAAGACAAAGGGGGATATTTTTTCAAGTATGATACTAGTGTTGTCATTGATGTCAATAGTTTGTCATTGATGTCAGTAGTTTTTCATTAATTTCAACCTCCAATATGACCAGGAAGATTGTTGTAGTGATGTCAGCAATGAGTGTGTTGCACTATGTTTTCTTTAGTGTTGTCATTGATGACAACCTCTAGCATGGTGTTGAGCAAATATTGTAGATGTGGAGATTTTTGGTAAATTATAGCTGTTATAGTCATAATGAGAAGGTTTTGCAGTGTTGTGTTGGTGTTGTTGATGCAATTGGTTCACTTGGTTTCCAAGTGTTTTTCAAAAAAAATGAATAAAATAGTGTGCAATGTGACAAAGGTGTGTTCAGTATTGTGCTCCACCTTTCTTCATGGTTGAATATATTCTTGTGTTATTTGAATATGATGATCAAAGGTGTTTAAAGGTTTTATATCTAGAGTTTCAGGTTTTGGATCGTGTAGTAGTGAAAGTTGTGTTTGGCAGTATGCCTATTTGTGTAGAAAGTTGTTTGGGAGAAATGAGATTACTCCACATTTCTTCATAGTAAGGTTTCTTGTCTTGCAGACTTGGGAACATACTTATATTTTATGTATTTATGTTCCCTTGAAGTTACTAGTGTTGATTTACTCTTCAAGTTCAGTTCTTAAGTTGAAGTTTAGTGGTAGTGTGTCTAGTTGCACAGAATGAAAGTGTTCTCAATTTCAAGTGGTTGTGGCAAAGTTGCAGAATATTATAATGATGTTGGAATATTTTGAGATGTTGTGTGGATGCTATGAAGTTTTTTTATGTGGTTTATATGTTGTTTTCAAACCTGGAGAAGCATGTGTGTGGCCGCTTGTAGTGTTAGTTCAAGTTTGGCCGACTTGGTGTGCTAGCGTTATTTGCAAAGGTAGGGTATGTGCAGGATCATGATGGGCCAAAAAGTGGCATTATGTAAGTGATATGATGGACCATGTGGCTGATGACTTTTTTTTACCTAAAATTGATGAAACGAAAAGGGTTTTTAAAGGATATTCTCAGCTTTCCACCAATATAAATTATGCTTTACTTTGAATTTAATAAATAATTATTATTCATTTTCTATTTGAATTACTCCTAAAGTCTTGATTGATAGGTTGATTGAAAAACATCTATAGCTTTCAAACGGTATCACATTTTTTGAATCCAAAATATGTGTCACATTCTATGTTTTGCATACTATAGGATTAAAAAAAAATTGAATTTCATGAAGTTTTGACCAAGTTATGGTGGTCAGACATACGAGTTTTTATATTTTTAAAAAGTTGTAATAAAAAATTCATAATTAATTATTTTCTTGAAAAAAAATTACAAAAAAATATGCATCACATCGAGACATGAGTCCTCTACTTATATATAAACTCTCATAAAAAAATATTATCATTTTATTGTGGTTAGGGTGGTCAGACAGACAACTACTTCATAGTTGTTTCCTGAAATTTAAGTACTACTACATTGAAATTTCAAATTCTCACCAAATAGATTTTTTTTTTAAATAAATCTAGTAGTTTAGAAACTACTTTCAATTTGCTACAGATTCTATTCTTACATATTTTTGAAATAATATAGATAACGTATTCAAATTTTTACGTCAAGTTGCCTAACTCTGATTTTCTAAATTTTCATCGCCACTTAAGGGCTTGTTTTTTCCATGATGATCCTGCACATACCCAGTACCTTGTGGATTTTGAATGTGTTGAGTAGTACAGTGATGTATAATTGGGTCCTAGTTAACCCTTGGCATGGTCTGACTTCACTTCTACCACTGTGGAAGTGTTTGGTGTCGACCTATCTTGGTGATGCACATTTGAGATGCATACGTTTAATTAAGGCTGACCTAATTAAGTTTGTTTAGGTCATGGATGGTATAAATGAAAGGTGAGTTGCTGAATATTTTTTAAGGAGTGTGAATGATGTGAATGTGATCAATTTTGGTGATTTGAATGTGAGCTTTAATTCCCGTTACTCTAGATGTAGTGAGAAGAAGGTGTTTACATTTTTAGTGTGCTTGAAGTTGCTAGAGGTAGTGAGCTGAAGGTTATGATGGTGCAAAGTTGTGGTGGTGGATTTTCTTGTTGCTCTAAGATAGTGAATCTCTTTTTAACTATTTCTCCTATTCTTCTTTCTTCTTAGCAATGAGCCTTTCTTCTTTTTATGGGAAATGAGCCCTTAACAATGAGCCTAATTGTATTCAGTGTTGTTATTCATAAATATGTGAGCTAATCCTCATCGTGGTTCTTCCCTTCTTGGTATTTTCATGCAAATCTAGTGTTCTTATGTGTTTGGATGTGTTTGCATTGTTGTTTCATATGTTTACATTCTGCTAATGCATGATAAGGATTTAAAGTTGAATAAGTGTTTGAAATTTATTGAGGGATTGAATGTTTTAATGTACAAATGATTCACCCACCCTCTTAATTTTCTTATGCATCTAAAAACCTCCATTGGCATGAATTTCATGATATATTGAACTATATATGTATTTATGGACTAAACCAAGATCTTTTAGATGCATTCAACTTGAGATGATATAATTTTGTTATAATTTTTTATGAAAGAGAATAGGGGAGGCCTAACCTAAAAATTTGAGCAACCAATCAACCATTATGTTAGTAGGAGGGTCACTTCAATTTTGGAATCACCCCCAAGGGTTTCATTGAATAGACAATATCTAGAACATTAGTTCATAATGAGGTATTTAATATTGGAATAAATAGATAGATGATCACTAGATATTAGGGGTAGAAAAATTTGTTGTATTAATGCTTTTCCTTAGGTATTGGGGTAAGATAGTAAAAGGGGTTGGAAATTAGGTCTAAAGGGTAATAAGTTGGGATAAAAAATATATTTAAATATTTATATCTTTAATCTTGATTTAGTCATAGTTGGAGGGTCCAATGAAAGACTATCTAGTCATGTAGCTTAACATCAAAACATGTGTGTTACATAAAGATCTCATAGAAAACTGCAACATGTTCTTATTTATTTAATCTTACATGATCAAAACCTTTCACTTTTGCACAATGGTCCCTCTTACATGCTAAGGCACAACCATTGCTTTACATTTACTATGAAAATTCAAACACAAATGAAACTATAATATAATCATAGAATTATACACTATTCCACATTATTATTTCCCATAGGATTACTCTCCACATCATACTTCTTTTTATTTGTTCATAATCTCCATCTCAAACCTCGTAGTCTCATTTAATTATATTCTACCTCTTCACTTACCTTCAAACAATCATCACTCATGCATAAATAGCACTCTCAATCCTCCTATATGATCTATGTTAGCTACAATATGGCATAATACTTAATACGACATGAAACATGTCATCAACCAAAAATAATAACTTTCCAAATAAAAATGATGAAGAACCCCCACTCACTACACAAAATACAAGATCTCAATTATTAGTTAAATCCTTTCAAATAGTTTTATATTGGCGCAAACCCCAAATAACCTACCACAAATGGAAACAATCATAACTTTATACAACTGTCAATTTGTAGACACTCCCAACCTAGTCTACTTCTCTCATTCATCTATATCTCCTTAAACACTAACATGACATCCATTAACAATTATTTTAGCCTCTCAAAACCAAATAATCCAATTCATAATTTTTATGAAATGTAGTAACATTCATTATTATAGAGTAGTAACCAAAAACTTGGCATTCAAAAAAATATTTAAAATAAACCTCAAAAAATAATTTTCCAAAATAGTACAAGATTTCTACATTTTCTAATGATGCTCCTACATCATTTTTTTTGCTTTTATGAGGCCAAAAATAGGAATTGGATTTGTTATTTATTTTATGGATTTTGTGTATATATTTGTTTAGTCCTAAGTGGATGAATTTTCCTTTAAATATATGAGGTATAAATAAATAGAGATATAATCATTAAAAAGAGGGGAACCTAAGATATATGGTAAAAAGAGTCCCCTAACAAGAGTAACAGAAAATTTAAGATATGGAGGTAGAAACAAATTTCAGGGGTATTAATTAAGATTCTTGTAAAATAGGATAAGTTTATTAAGTGAATCCCCTAACCATTGTCATCATTGGTATAAGAATCATGTTATATTGGACAATTCATGTTACTACAAACCAAGCAAGCCTTCCAACTAATGTGTGATCAATTTTTGGATGTAGATACGAAATTTTTTAAATCCAACCCACATAAAGGAGGGTTGAATTTACAAAAACAAGAAAACCCATCCACAACCAATCAAATATTATGTTAGTGGGAGACTCACTTCATTGTGGCATCACCTCCATTGACATAAAAAAAACGTGATATATTCGACTATATATGTAACTATGGGTCAAACCTTCCAATTAATGTGAGATTGATTCTTTAATGTGGATATGAAGTTTTTTAAGTTGTAGTAGCAATTCCAAAATCTTTTATATGTATTCAACTTAAAGAGAAAGACTTTTGCTAGAAACTTGTATAAAAGAAGATAGGGGAGGTCTATCATATAAACTTGAGTAGCCAATCAACAATTATGTTAGTTGAAGGGCCGCTTCCATTATGACATCACCCAATTGACATAAAAATTATATTATAATAACAAAATTTGATAAAAGAAATGTTAATAATAACTTTACATAGTAAAAAATTACCTTTTTAAAAAAAATTATTCATACAACCTAAATCATCAACTTATCTTCAAAATAAAACCCCACTATGAAAATCTAAAAACATAATATTCAATAAACAATCTTTAACATAAAGAATAAACAGCCAATGTATTAGAATCAATTCATCAATAATGTAAATATAAGAACTGCACCCACATAAACAACTGATAAGTTGACTTCAACACACAAACTTTTAAATCCTTCTGATGTAAAAGTAAATACACAATTCTGAAATGTTTGAATTGAATTTGTCTTCTCGCTCACAGTTACTTGAGCTACATTTTTTTCAGAACTATTTTCAATTCCAATTTACTGACTGGTGGATGGGTGGCCGAATCCGATGCTCATATTTTGCTTCACTATGAGCCAACACTCTTCTCAACTTTCTCTTTAAAGTGCACTGTTCCACCTTCTCATAAAATCAAGATGATAACTGTAGCGGCAACATAAGGTATATGTCTTCAGCTTTCCGAAGCAGGAGGGGGCAAAGACAAAGGCAAAGGCAAAGGCATTTCAATTGGCTTTCCAAGGAAGGAGAGGGCAAAAGCATTGAAGCTTACAACAGTATAGATTGATTCAAAGGTCCCCACACCAGCTTTGCACGCCTTCAAGATTCTCTCATGTTGAAGGTTAGATCCATGATATGGAAAGGATTAATGCTTGGTAAAAACAAAAGTTATTTGGGTGATCATACAATGTTGAGGATTAATCCTTGACTGACTTCTGATCGAAGAAATCAGGTATTCCAATTAGTAACGTTTGGATTGTAAGAATCTTACGCTAAATGGTGAGTCGAAGCAGTAAAAGAGATTTCTGGGTAGAAAGGTCAGAGATTCAAGTGATTATCGACAAGACATGCTCTTTGGGGTGGCCCTTTGGAATCGCTGTAAATCCATTATCCACCCACATCAACCAAAAAATTCTATGAATCACTTACTAGTTTAAATTGAGCATATTTTGAAAAATATTTCTTTGTATATTTATTGATTTTGTTGTGAGGTATTAAAAATTATTGTAAGGAAACAAAAACCTTATAGCTATAACATTTATATTCCTATAATGTAACATGTTATCTTCACAAAAAGGAAGATAGGTAGTTGCGGTGTTATGGTGATGGTTAACGTAGTGTTTTATTGAAAGTGATATGAAAATCTTAGGAGTTTCTTTGTAAAATCAAATATAATGGATTGATAAATATAAGATTTATTATTAAATTTACACTGATAAATTGAAAAGAAGAATAAATAAAAATATATATCTTGAAAAGATATATCTAGAAGTTATGAGTTTACTCCAATGTGAGAAAGTAAAATGTTTCTTTGTGTTTATTTTAAGATAAAATGATAAATAATAATATCTCAAATCAGGCCTAGAAAATAAGATTTGAGTATTGAGTAATTAAGGGAGATAATTAACTTATTTAATTCTAACATGATGTCAATTTTGAATTTGTTGCTTGACTAATATGATATGACAAATGATTAGAACTTCAAATCTGGAGAAGGAACATAGATTAGGAAGATATAACAACATTTGTTTGAGATTCTAAGTGGTAAGGACAAGATCAATTCATATGGCTTGGTCTAACTAGTGAGACCTAGTTTTTTATCATGCAACCTCTTGTGGTGTGTTTTATTATCTCTTATGTACTTTTTTACAATGGGTTGTCATGCTAAAAAGGGCAATAGGGGTATGGAGAAAAGAAACCCGATTTATCTCAATAACAACAAATCCCCTTGAGATTTTTATAAATATAGAAAACACACCACACAAGAATACAATCATGATGCAACTAAGACTAAATGATCATGAAATGAATTTCTTATGTTCATTCTCTATGACTCTTGTATCATTATGACAAGAGATATTCTTAAATACATGTTTGAAATCATTAATTTGAATTACTTAGCATAAGGTTTGATAGGGTAAGAATGGATTGTGATAATTCATAGCTTGTAAGTGGGAAAATATGAGTTTGAATGAGTGGATCAAATCATGCCACACAACCTAGTCTAGTGCCATGCATATTAGTCCACATGGGCATATGGTGTGTTAGGACATCTTATGATGCAATCATGGGTGGAGAATCCAATTAGGAATTATCCAACCACGTAACCTAACACAAATAGAAATAGAAAATTTAAATAGCATAAGGGATGATAAAATATTAAAAATGACAATTCAATTAATCTATTGAAAATAAATCTAAATAAGAAGAAGACTAAATAGAAAGATAGAACTAGGTTTTTGCTTCTTCTCTTTTAATACAAAACCTGCAAACACATACACAAGAAAAAAATGGTTTTGTTTGGTTGTTTAGGGGCTTGCCTCAATCAAACCCTCATTTTGGTATTTATGCCTCCACAACAGCCAAGATTTTTGATATGTAAGTTGAAAAAAGTGTAAAATATGTAAAGGAAAATATTGTGATAGAGATACAAATGGATTAGCAACAAGATATTAACACCCAACGCATTCAATTTCTAATATGAAAAGAAATAATAAATAATAATTGAGAACAAAATCACCTTGAAGCTTCAAATAATCTTCAATAGTGATTTGTTGCTTCAATAGTGTTGCCAAGAGTGAAGAGAGGTGGTCTATTTTGTGAATAAATATATGTTTTTCAATGGTGAGTAACAATATTATTTCTTAAAAGAGTTCTTTTCAAGGGAGTAGCCACGAGAATTAAAAAAAAAACAACTAAAGAGAAAGAAAAAGAGAGAGAGATGCAAAGTGATTCAAGTTGATTTTGTTCAACATGACTACATGCAAGTCCATTGTATAATATGCAAGAATGTATGCTCTACTGGCCATTAGAATCATATTTTTTACAAGATGTTAGTGTGTCACGTAGATCTCCATGTGAAATGCTCTCGTCCAAAAAGATTCAAACATAGACGATCGAGAACAACATAAAATTAGCACAAATACAATATAAGAAAATTTATGAAAGGACAAGCTTCACAACATCATGACCCAGCTCTTAAATAAAAACATGTTTACCTTACCTCTCGTCCAACCCCTTGACCCTAGCAAACCATTACCTCTGAGCTTTAGCTACAATGCCTATTGTGCTTATCACCAACAAAATGGACATGACACAAAGCATTGTAAGCATCTTAAACATTTTGTGCAAGACCTCATTGATTCCAATCATATCCTAATTGGAGGTGTGAATGACAAAGGTAATAAGTTTGTAGCTCCTCCCAACCAAAACTTGCAAATATTTACCAACCCCATGCCCAACCATAATATTTCATTTCTTAAGGCTGGTGAAACTAAGCCTGATGTGATGAATGTTGACACGGATGATGAACATATGAGCAATCAAGAACAAAATCATATGGATGATGATGAACAGAATCCTATGGCTATTGATGAAAAAATTCCTATCGATACAATGATAGGAGTGGTTGACATTGAGCCTCACAAATAGCAAACCATTGACATTACCTTCTCTTCAGAATAAATAATTAAACATGCACCTAATGGTCCTCTTTACATAGTCGGTAGAATCAATAATAATCCCACTCCTGGGATTTTAATTGATCTCGTATGTGGAGAGAATGTGATCACAAAAGAACTCTTATATGTGCATGAACTCACTCAAGATAGATATAATAAACCAAAAGCATGGATCAAAATGCATGATGGTTTTGCTTGTGCTACGATGGGCTTGATCACACTCCCTTTACAAGTAGGACCAAAGAAATCTGGAATGTATCATTCTTTATCATCTCTAATTCAGACCAATTTTGTGTGAATTTAGGCTACAAATGGCTTCGCTCCATGAATGCGGTCCCATCTATTGTCCATAAGTGCTTAAAGTTTCCATTTGGCAATGAAATATTCACCGTAAACCATAGTTGCTTTAGACGCTCGTCTTCCTGTGGAAATTTCTCCTTAGACTATTTCTAGCCTGAGCCCATGGAACCTATAAGATAGCGTGAAGACATCCTTTTCCTATCCTACTAAAAGTTCAAAGAAAAATGCATAACCCGGCTATCCCTTGACAACTTGCCTCCACCCATGCTTGAACCTCCACCACCTAAACAATACAATGTTGAGCCTAAAGCTCTTCCAACAAACCAAGACCCATCCATAAACACACCCTTACCTATTTCCTATAAGATACCTAGAGAAAACCAAACAAGTATTAATCTGCCACCTAAGCAAATTTATAAAGAAAAAGAGAAAGTGGTCGAATAACCTTTCACATGAACTTTCTTCCATTCTTCCCTCACAAGAAGAAAAGGACCATATGGTTGATCCACCCACTCCTATACAAAATTAAAATCATAATAAAAGAAATCGCAATGCTAGAGAGCATAGGCGTAGGTGTCATGTTATTGCTCAAAAGATGAATAACGAGAACAACATTGAAAATCAAAATCTGAACTTGACAAAAGCAATAAACGATGAGCCTCATTTCTTACCAGAAACTTTAAATTCACCACAACAAGGATCACAACCATTTATGGATATTATCTTTCATCCTCTTGTTGTGGTTAACTTGGATGACAATGAGGAAACAATTAAAATCGATGAGAAAGTGCATAATGAGTTGAATTTATTATTTTCCTCATCCATGAGCTTAAATGATAAGAACCATGATGATCCTCCTAAATCAATTGATTCATCATGTGTTGAACCTAGTGATTCTCCTAGTACTGCACTTGATGTGATCCCTCTCGCTAGTGATTTTCATTCCATATATACTGAACAAGATTGGGATGTAGATGACCTGTTGGATGGCTGATTTTCATGTACCTTGCTATCCTTTTCCTTTTTCTTTTCACTTTCACTTGCATGTGTGTATTGTTATCCCCCATAATTTTATGTTTGATGTTTCTCTCTCTTTGTGCATTCCTTTATTTGTACCTTCATTCTTCTCTATGTCGTAAGCTTTTCGCTTTTCATTTATCTTTTCACTTTTGTCTTGTGGGGATGACGCAAGGCATTGAGACACCTTATGTCTCTTCCATGTTGACCCAAAAGCTTTTTCTTTTCATTTCACTTTTTTCTTGTGTTTTCCTTTTGGGGATGACGCAAGGTGTTGAGACACCCTATGTCTCTTCCATGTTGATCCAAAAGGATTTTCTTTGTTTTCGCTCTCTTTGTGACATTCTTCCAGTTTTGTGTGCATTTGGGAAATGATGACAGTTCCAAGGTCTCTAATATCATTGCAGCAAAGACAGATACTAACCCCAAGTCCATAGATCCCTTATGTGTTTTTGGGGGGCAACCCTCTTTTCCATTTTCTTTTCCATGTTTGTCTACTTTAAAGTAATTTCTCATAACATGATGTTAGCAATTTCTTTAACTTTAAAGTGGGGGCATACATTGGCATTATTTCAGCATGATTTCATTTGCATTTCCTTTTCCATGTTCCTTGATGAGATTTTATTTCTTCATACGATGTGTTTTCCTCTTTGTCGTGACATTGGAGGTAATTTCCTTCAAGAGTGTGACATATCTCAGCATATTATATTCCCCTTAATGGTGGTGGGACACACTACATCCCCTAAGTGATGAATCTTTTATCCTTTGACTGGTCCTCTCTTGGAGACGTTAGGAACAATGTCCACTAAGAGTAAGACCTTGCATGAACTAAGCAAAATCCCTTTGAACATCTCTCTTTCTTGTTGTGTTGCATTTTTCCTGTTGTCCCTATTAGAGTCATGGAGGTATGGCTTTGATATGGACCCCCTGGGGCTCACCTAGTGAACAACTAGCTTCACTAGCCCATGTGAGCATGCATTTTTTTTCCTTTTGTCCCTATTAGAGTCATGGAGGTATCAATTTGATATGGACCCCATGGGGCTCACTTAGTGAAAAACTAGCTTCACTAGCCCATGTGAGTGTGCATTTTTTATTTTATCCTTATCATAGTCATGGGGGTATGACGTTGATATGGACCTCTTGGGGCTCACCTAGTGGAAAACCAGTTCCCACTAGCCCTTGTGAGCATGTGTTTTGTTTGCATAGTGGACAGCGCATTCCACTTGTAACCCTCTTCAAGCCTAGACCCAGTCCACCGCATTGGATGGCCAATCGAAGCTTGATTTGTTGCAGTTTTTCTCTTTTCCTTTTGCCTTTTTCTTATTTTTGATGACCTGTATGTTTGCGATCTGATTTTGGCTTCATATATCATCCACAAGCGTGTTCCTTTGTGCCTATGTTGTTCTTCCATAGGATCATGATCCTGGGGGCTTGGCCACCCTCTTGATTGTTGTCATCCTATCTTACTACCATTTGTACATTTGAACCCCTCTTGATTGTGTGGTTGGCTACTTTAGTGTGAGTTTAAAGTAAGTTCATCCTCTCACTAAAGTGGGGTCTAAATGTAGTGTAGTAAAATGCATACCCTTTCATTTTCACACTTGTTTGGGCCCGCCTTGCTTTATTTATCCTTCTTTATGGCTTAATTGGTCCTATTTTTTGTCCACAAGCCCTATGAATGGTACCTTTTTCTGGTTAATCCTGACATTCTCCAATCCATAAGTGATCCCCTAATGATTTTGATTGGTGTGTCCCTGATTTTTGGTCGAGATTAAAATGCCACTAAGGGCATATTTGTCCCCCCAAGGTCTTCGGACCCTAATTTTCAGGCATCTTAATTTGGCCCCTTTTTGGTGTTTGTGCCCCAAGTTTTATCACTTGGGACTAAGATGCCACCTAGGGCATCTTAGTCCTCCTTGGGTCATTTTCAATATTTAAATTCAAATTTTGGCGGGATTTAGCCTCCTTCATTTAATGAATTCACATGTCAGCTTGGTGTGATACACTTTTGAGATATTAAGCATAGATAAGTATAAATACAAGGTTCATTCATTCATTTTGATCCTAATCAATTCAAGTATTGATTCCTAAGGTAAATTTATGAGATCAAGAGCATTCAAGAGAAATTCATCAAGATTCAAACATCATTTCAAAGGCTATTCTTGCATCATGTGTGTTATTGTGCTAACATTTGTGATGTAGGGTTTTGATTTAAGCAAGCAAGCAATTCAAGATCTATCAAGCATTTCAAGATCCATATCCATTATAGCCATTTCACACAAGTTTGTGGAATTTACAAGGGTTTGGTGAGTTGTAGCATTACATGTTGTTCATTCACCATTTCCTTCATCATTTCATTATTTCATTTCAAGGTTTCCCCATCTTGTCCATTTGTGTTTGTAGATCTAGGTTGATGGGTTTTGGTTTTGGAAAGTTTTAGCACCCTCTCTTCATGTTGAAGAGCTATAAATACTTGATGCCTTAGTGAATTTTCAGTATCACAGGTTGAGGATTGTTCACATGTTATGTTGTTGGAATTGCTCTAGATTCTTGTGATAGTGTGAGACTCCTAAAGAGCATTGCTCTGAGATTATATTGTAATTGTTGTTGTTGTTGATAATACAATTTGAGCTATGTATTTGGAGTGTGGGTATTTTTATCGAAAGGGTTTTCCCACATAATCACTATGTTATCGTTTTCATTTTTTATATGTTTTGAATATTTTGAATATGTATCTATTTATAACTATAAACGCTTAATGTGTTTAAAAGAAACTTTTATAACTCTCTCCTACTTATATTAGTGTAGGAAGCATATTTTGTGTACTCATATTCCTTTCATTTATATCTTAATCATCATATCCTCCATCTAATCCTATCATATCCAATCCATTTATCTTTTATCCTCCTTCCTGTCTAACCATCCAAAATCAGTCCATCAAATGCAACCAACCCTAATCCATAAAATCTAATCTTGCAATCTATCTTATCATCCATAAGTAATCCATGATCTTAATCCAAATCAATTGAAATCTGTTGATCCTTTATCCAATTATCATCATAGGGATGTATCCTTCCCAATCCATGTGTTATTTTTATCATAATCCTTGGGGTATGCATTGTTCTTATCGTTAACTTTTCAATCCTCATCATCATCAATCAATTAGATCAAATCAATCAATTTTTAGCTTGACTAGGGGTATCATCCTTGTTTATTTCTAGCTTGTTGTGCATCCTTGCTCGTTGCTTGTTTGTATGGTCATTTTTTGCATTTATCATGGTATTTTTACTCTATTTCCAAAAGGGCATCATGGTCTTCCATATAATGATGTTATAAGGAATGTGTTTGCATTTGACCTTTTTGATCACATACTTAGCATGTTGTCATCTTGGTTCTTCATACCTTGGTGGATAATGTCAAGTACAATTTCAAATCTAGGTTGCCTATACCTTTGCAACATGATCATCCATCATCCCTCTCCATCCATGCCTTCATCATTTGTAGCTTCTTCCATTTCCTTTCATCCTCCATCCTCTAACCCTCCCATCAATTTTGAGAGAACACATGTGTTCTCTAAACTTGCATGTCCTATCCAGGGGGAATACCTAACTCCCATCCTTCTACTGACTGGGGCATCCAGCCACTAGTCCTTATCCCTTCCTACCCACTATATTTTATTCTTCTTTGAAATTATGTTACTTTTTATAGTCGCAACATCATCTCAAAGAGGGGAAAAATGTAGACACCTAAAATATGACCTTACCAAACCACACCTAATTTTAGCCTATATTAAGTTATTAATTAAATAAATATTTAATTAATTAATTAATTTACTCATCACTTTTATCCCACCTTGTCTTATCTAATTAATTAAATAAATATTCTTTATTTAGTTAACTAATTTAACCATTACCTTTATCCTCAAATCTTTCAACTAAATTAATTAATTATATAATTTAGGTGAATTAATTCTCACCACCTTTTCCTCCAATATTTAGTTCCACGTTATCCCTCAATTCTTATCCATTTAATCTTATCTATTGATTTCATTCACATGGACCACAATTTAAACTTGTCATCATGTGACAAGTGTCACTCTCACATATCTAACTAAGACCTTATCTAGATTCATTGAATCTAGACACTTTCTTGTGTCAACAAAAAAAGTATCCTCTACTTTTCCTTGCTTGTTTGGGCCCTCCTTGTTAAATTGAGCATAATGTTGTCTTGGTTTAGTGTTGTAATGTGTTTGACACATTCACATTAGGTCTTGGGCCCATGTAAGCTAAATGAACTTAATTGTACCTTATTTAAGGTATTGTAGTGTTGTAACACACTTTCACACTTTTCTAGGGTTTTATTAAATAATTGGGCTTATTTATGCTTTAATTGGCTTTATTTTGCACCCACAAGCCTTAATTAATGCATATTTTTTAGGATAATCCCAACATAAATCAACATCCAATCATAATTCAAGTGTTTTTAGGTTGTGTCGCCAAAATTTAGTGATCTGGCACTCATACGCCACCCTGGGTGTATGAGTCCCACCTAGGTTTTTGGGCCCCAATCCATATTTCACATCATTCTAAGCATTTTTAAAAATGTGTACCATAGTTAAGCCTGATGGGACTCATACACTACTTCTAGCGTATGAGTCTTGTGTGGCCCAAATATAAATTTAATTCAAATTCTTGGTGATATTTTATTCTTCTAGATCTGATGTCAACTTGTAGTGTTGTAATTTTGGGAAATTTGGCATAAACAAGTATAAATACAAGGTTATTTCACTCATTTTCATCCTAAGATTTCAAGTATTCTTGCATTATAGCAAATTTGTGGTCAAGGAAGCATTCAGGAGTTTACAAGAGTCTACAAGAGCACTCAAGAGTCTTCAAGATCTGATTATCAAAAGATTTAGAGCATTATTCAAGCATCAAGCATCATGTTTCTTTTTGAGCTAACAATTGTGATGTAGGGTTTTATGATTCAAGCTAGTATTCAATTCAAGATCTATCACATTCAAGCAAGAGTCAAGATCTACATCCATTGGAGCTATTTTCATACATGTTTGCAGCACCTTATTGTTGGGGTTTGGTGAGTTGAAACATTACATTTTTTTCATTCATCATTCCCCTTTCCTATTTCATTTCATTTCAAGGTTTGATTACCAAAACAAGGTTTTACATAGGCAAACCCCTTTCTACTAACAAATCATCTTTCCCTCTCTTTAGTGTGTGATTTGCAGATCTAGAAGACACATTAAAGAGAAAGTTTGGAGAAAGTTGTCAAGTTTTAAAAGTTGTCAAATTTGTCATCTTGTTGAACCGCAAAATTTAATGCATTTGGCCTACATCGCAAAGGAATGGGTCCTCTACAACTTTCTAGGGTTTTCACCTAGAAGGAAGAGGATTTTCCTTTACCAAGGGGCATTAAAATTTGTGATTCATTCAATGCTAGAGATTGAGTATGTGTTGAAATATGTTGAATAGTGAAATGCAAGATGTAAACCTAACTACTTAATCTAACTAAGAGAGTTTATGTTGCTAGAAAACACATGATGTAATGTAATAATGACAAAATGAAGACTAAACTAAACAAAATAACCTATTATATCAAGTGGGTGCACCTGGAAACTGTTGTAGGCCGAAGAGGAATTTGTGGAAGCCTTGGAAAACTTGAGAAATCTAAATTCTGAGTCAACTAGGACACTTACGCCAAATGGGGTGACCTAGTCCCTTTTTAGGTCAACTGCTCCATATGCCATTTCTGCTAACTAGGTCTCCAAATCTGCAAATTTATGTGTCGAGAACCTCCAGTGGGACTAGGCCACCACTATGGGCGACCTAGTCCCTTTCAACGTTTCTAGAAAATTGAAAGTGGACACAGAGGCCTATGCTCTATATGTTATTTCTTCATAGGAATCTAGACTCAGATCTACAAAATAACCTACAAAATAGAAGATGTTTGGGTTTCTAATGTGGGGTTTGCCTTGGTCAAACCCCTAGTTTGTATTTAAACTTGCAATGAGATGGAAAATCTACATAAAACCCTAGTTCTAAGTGTGTCTAGAACTAGAAAAACCCGAAATAAGACAAAACCCTATTCTATTGTGCGAGAATAAGATGCATGCAAAATATTTGGAATGATGCAAGACTTCAATCCTTGAAACCCTACAACATTACAAATGAGTATAAAAAGGAATGAAAATGGGATTCAAACCTCAAATTTGAAAATGGGTTGAAAGTAGAAGATGGCGCCACTTTGAAAATAGTCTTTAGGTGTGATTTGGTAGCTAGTTGCACCTCTTCAACCTAGATTTCTCCATGAATCTTCATATGCATCTATGTTCAACCTTTGTCAATGTGTGATCTTGAATGTGGAGTGAGCTTGAAGACTTGCAAAAAGCCCTATTTTTCTATCCAAAAGCTTCAACTTTGTTGTGAGAGAGATGAATATTCTTGAGGAAAATGTTTTGCACTTGATTCTTGGAGTTGGATGTGAAAAAATGACTAAGAGAGAATAGAAAAATGACCTAAAAACAAGTATTTATAAGAAACAAGACCTAACTGTCGGTAATTTTGACCTAAGAGGCCGACACCCATCGGGAATTTTTGATAAAATATTCATTTTCCCGCTTAAAATTACAAAAATCCTCAAAAAGGACTAGGTCGCCAACTTGGGCAACCTAGTCCCACTAAGGGATTTTGAAGTGGGATTAGTGCTTTTTCAATAATTTTGATGTTTTTTTTCGGGGGTTGAATGATTCCTTAGGTATAACAGGCCTCAAAGTAAAAATTAACAAACCTTAGGGGCCTATAAATGTTGTTTTAAGGTGAAATTTGATGAAAGGGGACCTAAAGTAGGACCAAAACAGGCACAAAATTATCCTTTTCTTCAAAGATATATATTTTTTGGTGACACACTTGCATTAGAGATCATTGGAAGACATATACAAGTTGCAAATCAGGGATTTAGTCCCTGAAATCGGGTGGGAAGGACAAAGCAAACATTGAAGAGCAGATTCAAACTTTGAATTTTTAGAAAACCCTAACTAGACTGATACACCACTTCTGGCGTATGAGTCCCAATATAGGAAAATTTGTATATTTCAAGAGTTTCAGTCATATCTCTGCCAGATTTGTGTTCCTACCCAGAAACCCTAATCTAGGACTAAATCACCCAGTCTGGCGGATGAGTCCTAGTCAACATTAAATTTAGTGTTTTCAGCATTTCAATTCTTCATCTATTACTCTTTCAATTCCCAAGTGCACACCTTTTATCTCTCAACTTTCTATTCTGATTTACATACATTTTTGGATCATTTAATAAGGTTTTGTATTGCATTAGGTTTAGGCATTAGGTCTTGCATTTCATTCATCTTTCCAAACCCTAGATTGGTGGTGAATCCCTCTTTAGTTTATAATCAGGCCCTAGGACAGCCCTATTGCAAGATCCCTTTCTCCTTTGCATACATTAGATTGAGATCTCTAGGGTTTTCTTTGAATGAGAGTGAAGAAGATTGTTATTCTATCTCCCAAGCATAGAAGCCAACAATTTTCTACATTTCATTTTGGTGAACCTACATTTAGAACATCATAATTCTGATTTGGAGTGTATTATCATCCTAGATCTAGCTTGCATTAACTTTGCATTAGGGTTTGCATTAGTTAATTGGAATTCTAGGGTTTCTAAATATTACTATAGACACTGAAAAATGTCTTAGTCTACGAGCATCATTTTTCTTGGTCTTCATCTCCACATAATTAAATAATTTTAATTATTTAGTTATCATTGATCACATTCCTCTATTAATTAAATAATTTTAATTATTAAATTAATTCATCTCTCGACCTTTATTCTACCTCGATCAATTAAATAAATTTAATTATGTCGCTAATATCTCTTTCTTCAATAATTAAATAATTTACCATTGATTTAATTATTTGCCTATCATCATTCGTCTATAGTTAAATAATTATTATTAATTAAATTTACCTATTCACTTTAATTCTTCTATGGTTAAGCAATTGTCAAAATTATTTAATTATCTCTCAACACTCATCCCTTGTTAAATAATTAATCTAAATTAATTATTTAATCCGTGTAACGTAGAAAAATGTATCCTTGGACATTTTCACACTCATTTAGGTCTTTCTTATGGATTTTGGCCTATTTTTGCCTAGATTCAATGTTGTAATGTAGTCAACACATTCACATTAGGTCTTGAACCCTTCTAAATCAATAAGAATTCTATGGTGTCTAGTAAAAGTGTTGTGAAGTGTTGTAACCCACTTTCACACTTTTCTAGGACCCTTTCATTACATTTCACTTAAATAACCTTTTTTTATCATTTACCAAGCCTTATTTCAAAGTGATGTAAGGAGTTGTAAAAAACTCACATTTTTCTAGGCTTGTCATCAATAATACACCTTTCTTATGCCTTAAATGGCCCCATTATGCACTTACAAGCCTTATTTAAGTGTATTTTTTAGAATAAACCCGATAAACATCATTTAATATTATTTAATTCTTGACACCCACTTAAATTGCCCTAGTGGGACCAAGTTGCCACTTGGGGTGACTTAGTCCCATTTGGCTCAAAAATCAAAACAAGCTCAAAATTCTACCAGTTTTTTATTCTCTAAGACCTAAGGTTGGCCTGTGATGAGGTATTTTCAGGAACTAAGGCATCATTGTGTATGAATATGTGGTTTTCCACTCATTTTGGGGTCTTCTATTGTCTTCTTCTTATATAGTCATCTGCCTTCTACCTTCTTCTATCTCTTGATTCATTCATCATTCTTCTCAAGCAAGCTAGGGTTTTGGCATTATAAGTCATCAAGAAGCATTCAAGGGTAGATTCTTCACCTATTGTTGTAGAAGTTCAAGATCAATCTTCATGGAAAGTTTCTAATTTCATTATTTCATACTTCTTTATAGGAGCGAATTTGCACCCCTTGGGCAAATTCCCCTTTTACCCTCTTTCACTTTAGAAAACCAATTTCGAAGGCTAAATTCCACCTAAGCTTGCTACCTCCCATCCACTTGGTGCCTAATTTGAGTGTCGGTAGAAGTGAAACTGTCAGGGACGCCCGTGTGGCATGCAGATGTCTGCACGGTGCACTTATGTTCCTGGCAGATTCATGTGGTTGGAGTCTATAGAGGCATCACACTCCCATTGGAAGTCAAATTGTAATGCCTCCCTTCAGCTGGCCAACTCGAATATGGTTGTTTCTTCATCTCTCTTATTCATATTCACCATTCATTCATTCATTTGAAGGCTAGTTGATCTCTACACACTCATCCACAAGCTCTTAGCATTCACTTCAAGCATTGAAGCAACATTTTACACTCCCTACTTCCCTTCTCTATTATTTGGTTGAGTTAGCACATTATTGTTTTGTATTGTTTTGTAGTGTTTTAGTGTTCTATTGATTTTATTTCTCTCTTTATCATACTATTTCTACATAGTTGCAAACTTGGTTGTTCGTGGAGGTGGAAACACCAAAATGGGGGTCTGACTGAGGTAGACCCCTAAACAGCCCCCCAAAATTTTTCCTCTCTTTTGTTTGTAGATGGAGATATCTTGGAGCGAGCTGGTGAACAAGTTATTGTGTGAGATCGTCTTCGTCACCCTTGCGGTAATATACTTTTTTTATCACATCCATTTATGTGTTTCATATTTCATAGCATTATTTTGTTCACTTAGAAATTATTAACTAGGTCGTTAGTTTGTTTACTAGTGGTCAAACCTTGTCTTCCCAGTTCTCTGGTCGTACAGACACCAGTGCGTCGTGTTGTCATCCCAGAACAACACTTTTATCCTCTGATAATGAGCTATCTGAGACATAGAGTTGACCCTAAAAACTGACTCTCCTAGTCTCCTTTCGACTCTCGGGTCTGCAGGGTGATCAAAGGGCCTTATAGTCCTCATCATTCTCATCCCGCCTTTCCTAAAATTCCCTTAAACTAAGGTAAGTTAGGGTAGCCTACTGCTCTCGGACCTCCATGACCTGGGGCCTTAGTGTGGTTGGTCCCCCTCTCTTACATTTTTGGTGAACCTGACATGAACCAATTGTGTCTACACATTTTTCAATGTTTTGAGATTTTCCCTTGTACCCTATGATCATTGTACCCCTGTGCATTATGAAGTTTTATGAGCATCACAACCTAGTCCACAACCTCTGGGTATATTGTTAGGAGAATTTTGTGACACCTTCCGATGGAGAAGATGAAAGTCTCTTCTAGTTTCACTATTGGTCTTTTCTCTGGTTCTACCATTGGCCTTGCTACACAGGAGCAGGCATCACGGGGTGAGTCTAGATTCCTCGATGAAATTAACTACATCCCTACTCCTCCTATGTCTCCTACATCATCATCCATAGACGAGCGTGAATTTGTCCACATTCCTTCTGAACATGTCGCTAGTCTGAGCAAAGGGTTGAGTGATTTGGAAAATCACTTGGAAAAAGACTTGAAGTAGGCTAGGGCCACTAAGGTTATCAGTGAAATAAAGTACATGGTAGGAAAAGACCGAACAAGCATAGAACTCTTGGCTAGTCTCATTAGTTTGACAGAAGTGTGTGCCCCCTAGAATCATGGTAGCATGATATGAGGTGGACCCTTCGAGGAGCATGAGAGACAGTTAGGAGTGTCCATGCCTCCCACATCAATATACATGGTCGAAACAGTCCCTTCCATCACTATCCCCACTACTTCTGAAAGTTCTAAGACTGTCAAGGTAGACAAAACCCCCCTGGGTGTTCACTTCACCCCTCCTATCACCTCTAGTGGTGGAGAATTTGGTGGCATGATCGATGGAGGCTTTGGCAGCGGTAGCTTCGGTGGTAGAGGTAGCACCGACAGAAGTGGTTCTAGAGGAGGTCATGGTGGTGGCTTTGGAAGTGTCAGTGGCTCCGAGGGAGGTCACGCTAGCGGTGGTGGCATCAGCGGCGAATTTGGTGGTAGCCACAGTGATGGTCCTAGTGGTGGCTCTGGTGGCGGTTCCACTGGTCCTTTATCTTCTAATGACCCGATTCTAAACAGTCTTCTTCAAAATATGGCTAAGATGCAAAACTAGTTGGCAAACCTTTCCCAAGCTTTTGCCCAACCTATCTTCCAGCCCTTCTTTCGACATAGCCCATTGTCAGTAGCAATCTTGAACACTCCTTTCTTGCAAGGGATGGAGATTCCTAAATTTGAGAAATACGGTGGCAAAGGGTACCCAAAGACGCATGTGTCTACCTTTAATGCCTTATGTATAGAATTTTTCCATCATGATGCATTGATGGTGAAACTGTTTCCTAGATCTCTCAAGGATACAGGATTCGAGTGGTACTGTTCCTTGCCCACCAATTCCATCTTTACGTTTGATCAGCTTGTGAACCAGTTCCTACAACAGTTCCAAGCCAACATCGGACCTAATCTGACCTTCTCTAACCTTGTCTAGTGCAAACAAGGGGATAATGAGAAGATTACCGACTTTATAGCATGATATCAGTTGATTTTTTCACAAATCTCATACCCACTACCTAATTCCGATGTGCAAAAGGTGTTCATAGGGAACTTACAAAGGCCTTGGCAAGAGAATTTTTCCCTTATGACGTACCCTTCTTTCATGCATTTGTGTGCAGCTCTACGGGAATATCAGCAGATGGTGGTTCAGTTCGGGGGACCTTCCTTGCACTCTCATCCTAAAGGGAAGTCCATTGTATCAATCTCTAGAAAAGGAAAAGTCGTTGCAAATATAGTATCCATTGTGGATGACAATGGCCTCAAATGCAACTGAAAGTTCACAAAGTTAATAGAATCTTATTCCTCCATCTTGCAAAGGTTGTTGAAGGATAAGATCATTAATTTGCCAAGTCCTAAACCCATTAGGGAACCTTACCCTAACTGGTATTATGCAAATACCTATTGTCAATATCATCAAGTTAATGGACATGATACCAAATGTTGTATGTGCCTGCATCATGTGATATAGGATAGCATCGAGGATGGTACTATTCATCTTGATGGAAGCAAACCTAATACAAACAAATCAGTGGTGAAAGCTAATAGTGAATTGCAGATATATACGGACCCATTTTTGTTGCATTCTGCTAACATGATTATCAATCCCACTGATTATGTTTCTCAACCCAAAGCATATGTTAACATGGTTACTATTACCTCTTCTCCTCGTCTTATGATCGGTTTTCCAGATATAACATTCACTTCACAAGATGTACCAGCAAATGACAAACCTTCTCCACTTTACATTCTCTCTTGCCTCAATGGCAACATTGTGATAGGAGTCTTGGTTGACCCCACGAGTAGAGTGAATATCATCACGAAGGAGACTCTATTTTTGAACTCCCTGCAAAGGGAGGAATATGAAAAAATGAAGTCCATCATCCATACGTATGATGGTCTTTCTCTTAAACCATATGGATTTATAACGTTGTCCGTCCTGGCTAGATCTAGGAACGTAGACACGGTTTTTGATGTTATTCCTGAGTCGGACCTATTCAGGGTGAAGCTAGATATACCTTGGCTGGCTTCCATGAATGGGATCACCTTTGTAATTCATAAGTGTCTTAAGTTTTCCCATGAAGGTTCCATGCACGTGGTGCATGATACTCGATACCACCCTGTGTTGTCCCGTGCGGGATATTCATTAGATTAGTTTTGGCCCACCCCGGTTGGTCTGCTCTCTCTGAGAACAGACCTACTCTATAAGAACTACATTAAGTATCAGACTGGGGGCAAGGGATGGCCAAATTCGACCCTTCCTATAGCAGAGCAGCCGGTTGCCTCCTCCTCCTGAAAGGGAAAAGAGAAGCTTGCTCCTTCTTGAGCTACCTCATTTTCTCCCCTCTCTTGGGAGGAATATTGGATGAGTAAGCCTGGTCTTTACCCACTGATTTTGATGGTGCCTGCTTGGTGTAGACCCAAGATCAGGATATCGGATCTCCCTAATGGGTCTCTTGGACCTTGGTACTATCTATATGGCAGAAAGAAAGGCTTACGAAGAGAATTTTCTCCATGGCCTCTCACCGTTCTTGCTCCTAAAGCAGTGAACGAGAAGAGGCTCACTGTCGAGGCACTAGAGTCAATTCCCCCTGCTATTTTTGAACCTATCCCTCCTACTCCCATCTAGGAATCATTCCCTCCACTGGAAATAGTTGTGGAGGACACTCCCATGGCTGAACAAGAGCCTTCCATTCCTCTGCAACCTTCAGTCTCTAGTTCAAAGAGTCGTAGAAACCACCTCACGCATGAACGCAAGCGCTGGCAAAAGGCTCTCTTAGATGAGCAGGCCGCCTCACAAAGGAGAGAAGAGGAGATGACCTCTCCTGTATCAAGGCCGCCTATTGTGTCCTCCTCTCTCCTCCCCTCTATTTCCATCCAAACCAGCTCTATGTCGCTTTCGGCTCCCACTGTGAGTGCAAATGCACCTAACATTGGGAAGGTGCAGGTGTTCATCACTCCTTTGGTGGAGCCACCTTTGTTGACATCCATTTTGGATGTCCCACCTTTCTCAAATCCCATAGATATGATTAACACTTTGGTTGTATCTACTGCGATTCTTTCCTCCTCTTCTCCCTCTTCCCTTCTTGCCTCGTATGTGGGAAGTTTGCCTCCTCCGATGAAGAGGAAGGTAGATAGTGGTCATTCCAGAAATGGAGGATGTAAGAGGACCCCACCTTCTCTAAAAGGTGGCCCCACATTGACTTGTTCTATCCTAGTGGCAAAACTAGTCCCAGCCTCTCCTGAGTTTTTCACCACTCTCAAATCGCTTGATGAGTTTAGTAGTGAACCTCGGGTGCAATCTTTTTTGTCCATCAAAGTGAAACATGGCACTCTTGTTAAGTGTATGTTTAACTCGGTGGATGAATTTTTCACCTTGTTAGCGATCTTCACGAAGTCGTTGACCTCAGACCTACAAGAGTTGAGTGGCGTAGGTCTGACAGGTCCCTCTTCCTTAGCCCTTGTTGCAAGAGGGTCGGAAGCTCCTCCCCTTAATATTCAATCATTGCAGGTTCGTCTTCCTTCCCCTTACGATGATCTAGAGTGGGAAGCTGATGACCTCCTGGTTGACCAGTGTTAAGGGGAGACCCCTTCTTGATCTTTAGATTAGATGCATGTGTGTTGTGATGTGTTTCCCCCGTAATTGTGTTATTTGTGCCTGGATGACCCTCGTCACCCTTGTTGGTGCTTGGATATAGGTGTGGTTTTTGTGTTGTGAACCTTCTTCTATTTGTATTATCATTCTTCTATGTTTGTGATTGACTTTCAAAAAATTGGGGACAATGCAAAGTGTTGGGAGAATTTAGGCTTCCTTCCATGTTGACCCAATTTTTTATTTTTACTTTTTTTTTCTATGCATTCTTCCTGATCTGGTTGGGGATTGATGATCTTTCACCTTGCACCATGGTTACCTACTATTTATATAAGCAAACACAGATTTGACCCCTCGAGACCAGATCCCCCTGTGCCCTTTGTTCATGTCCTATCTCCTTTTTCTTTCTCTTTGTCTTTCTCTCTTCTTTACTTGAGTTTTCCCTCTCATGTGTGACAACGTCACTTCTACATTACTTGGTCTTTATAAAATGCATTCGTTGCCAATGAATCTTTTCTCAAGAACCTTCACACACTTCTTTAGAATTGCATTCTTAACTTGAAACCCTAACAAAATGTGTTTCCTTCATCACAGATTCATAAACAAAGAACTTGAGAACCTTCCACCGAAGTGGGAACAGCTTTTAGCTTCCCCTCGCATGGGGGCATATTCTTCCTTTCAAATTCCTTGATGAAGTGAACATCTTTCAAAAGGATTCCTTGATGATGAATCGATTAGAGAAAGAAGGAACCAGCTCTCGAACTATGTGTTCCTTGAGTGGACCCTCACTTTTCACGTCGAGTTCCCAAGGGACCCCTTTGAAAAAAAATTATCTTAAGAAAGTTCTATGGCATCTAGCTCGGGGGCAACCTGACTAGACATGTTTCACATCTTTGCGTCTAGCTCGAGGGAAGCCTGTCTAGACCTATCTTTGCATCTAGCTCAGGGGTAGCTTGTCTAGACCTATCTTTGTGTCTAGCTCGAGGGCAACCCAACTAGACCTATCTTTGTGTCTAGCTTGGGGGCAACCCGACTAGACATACTTCACATCCTTATGTCTAGCTTGGGGGCAGCCTGACTAGACTTTACTTTCAAACAGTGCATACCTTGAGTGGACCCCTCTTCCTTTTGAAGGGTTCCTAAGGGACCCCTTTGAAAGTCTTCCAACTCAACGACGGTCTGCACGACTATCTACCTACTTGCTTGTGTGGCCACTTCCTGACATGTTTATCTATGGGTAAACATGTCGCTTCATGAGCGCTCCTATGAATTTGCTCTTTTGACTCTACGGAGTCCGCTTTCTTCGGTCTCCTTTTAGTGAGATATTTTAGGATACACCTTCCTTGCAGGTCTGTGAGCTTGTAAGGCTTTTTCTTTCTCCAGCTTTATAAGTTTTGCGGAGCTATGAAGTCCTTTTCCTGTCCTGCACTCTCGAGTTTTCCAGACCTTGATCTGCTTCCTCAACGATTCAAGTATACATCTCTAACCCTGCTACTTCTTTGATCTACTTTACCAAAGCACTCATCAGTACTCGTGCTCGCTAAAGTGGGGGAAAATGTATAGGAGCGAATTTGCACCCCTTGGGAAGATTCCCCTTTTACCCTCTTTCACTTTAGAAAACCAATTTCAGAGGGTAAATTCCACCTAAGCCCACTACCTCCCATCCACTCGACGCCTGTTTTGAGCATCAGTAGAAGTGAAACTATCAGGGATGCCTGCATGACATGTAGATGTTTGCACGGCGTGCTTATGTCCCTAGCATATTCCTACGGTCAGAGTCTATAGAGGCATTACACTTCCCATTGGAAGTCAAATTGTAACACCTTCCTTTGGCTGGCTGACCTGAATATGGTCATTTCTTCATCTCTCTTCTTCATATTCACCATTCATTCATTCATTTGAAGGCTAGTTGATTTCTACACACTCATCCACAAGCTCCTGGCATTCACTTCAAGCATTGAAGCAGCATTTTACACTCCATAGCAACAAATCTCATAGCTCCATCACTTCAATAGAGAAAGCGTAGGACAACACCATTGCAACAGAAGCTTGAGTTCCTCTCATTTTCTCCCCCCACTAGCCTTGAGTACTTTGGGCGAAGGTGGTAAGCTCCCTACTTCCCTTCTCTATTATTTGGTTGAGTTAGCACATTATTGTTTTGTAGTGTTTTAGTGTTCTATTGCTTGTATTTCTCTCTTTATCATACTATTTCTATATCATTGCAAACTTGGTTGTCCATGGAGGTGGAAACACAAAAATGGGGGTCTAACTAAGGTAGACCCCTAAACAGCCCTCCAACATTTTCCCTCTCTTTTGTGTGTAGGTGGAGATATCTTGGAGCGAGCTGGCGAATAAGCTATTATGTGAGATTGTCTTCGTCACCCTTGTGGTAATATACTTATTTTATCACATCCGTTTACATGCTTTTCTAGATCATTTAATAAGGTTTTGTATTGCATTAGGTTTAGACATTAGGTATTGCATTTCATTAATCTTTCCAAGCCCTAGCTTGGTGGTGAACCCCTCTTTAGTTTATAATCAAACCCTAGGAAAGCCCTATTATAAGATCTCTTTCTTCTTTACATACATTAGATTGAGATCTCTAGGGTTTTCCTTGAATGAGAGTGAAAAAAATTGTTATTCTATGTTCCAAGCATAGAATCCAACAATATTCCACCTTTCATTTCCAAAATTCAAACTAATTTTCCATCTTATTCATTCATTTCATATCCCACCTCTTAATCCTATTCACCCACATAAAGAAATGCCCTTATACATACCATAAATCTAGACCTTATCCCTCATGTGACACTTTTCACATGACTACAACCTTTGATCCCAACCCTAATCCTCAATCAATCCTAGCCATCCATCACTCAATGCATCTTGGTCCTTGACTTCTCTCATGTAAATTATATAAATAAGAGGGCTCTCACCCCATTTAATCAATCTTCCATATTCATAGCCTTATGTTGCTGAATTTTCTATCTACTTCTCTTATTTTCTATCTACTTCTTCCATAACTTAGCTAATCTTCCATCATCATATCCTTGTCATCCTAATCCTATCATTTTGTTGTTGGTTTTATAAGCAACCACATTCCTCCATCAACACATCAAAAGAGAAAATCAAGTGGAGCTAAGGTGCACTCTACTTTAGCTCTATCTGAGGAGAAAGAAGGGTTTAAGGTGAAGGTATTGTGTGTATTGCATTATTTTCTATATTTTATTTACCTTTAATCCATTTTCTTGTCCTCATCCACATCAACAAATCTTCTATTGAGATTTAGGGTCAAGGATTTACCAATAATACCTCTAGCTTGCTCCAATTTTCATTTCTAAAACTCCTTTTCTCTGTCATTTTGTTAAGGTTCTTTATTTTTTTGTTTATCATCCTCCGTAATCTATTCTCTATTAAGGTTTTCTTAATTGCAATCTTCCAATCTACAAAACCAATTACATCAAAAACTAACAAATCTTCATTCATAGATCCTATGAGGTTAGAAGAAAATCGGCCCTTAAATAAATAGGTTAAAACAAATCCAACAAAATAATTCCAAATCTTATCTAGCTTAAAAGAAATTAATCTAACAATACCTCAACCCTTCAATACAAAGAGCCTAGCTCTAATACCATGCAAAAAGACCCAAAACAAAATAATTATAATTAAAAAATAGAACAACATGTAGTAAACAGCAAAATAGAGCATAAAAATAAGGTACATGGCTGAAAGAATATTCTAACTTGTATTAAATGTGTTAATCCAATACATTATACACTTGCCCCCCCCCCCCCCTCTCTCTCTAAATGTTCTATTTTCTACAATCTTATTATTTGTTGTATAGTATGAAATCTTTTGTTTTCTAAATAAAGATATAAAATTCTAAATAGTTTTATTTTTCCTTAATTTTCAATGTTAAAAAATTCTGAACAACTTTTTTGTTTAAGAGTTTTTTCTTAAACAATTATGAATGTCACCATTCACTCTATAATGGTCAAGTTTTAAAGAACACACTCTAAACTTTGACTTACTTAAGTAGCTCATCTAAAATCACACTTATTTTTCCAATAAGACTCATCTATTAACATGATTTTAAATAAACTATCTAAACAAATCAAAACTTAATATATATTATTTAACTAAACCCAAAATGCCCATACTCTCCATAGACGGAAATGTCCTGGAAGCAGTGGACCCCAAACATTTCGTTCGTAACATTAAATCGTTTACTTCTACAAGACTGAAATATCTACGTAACAGTTGTTCTTTAAATATGTATTAAACTTAGTTTGAACTTTGAACTCAAATTCTGATCTAGATTATCAACAGTATAGGACGTATGTAGTATTCCATCAACCACCACTTTTATCCAAAGTTTGGCTACAATGTACAACTCACGCTTCCTTTAAGCATATTCAACAGAAATTGCACCGCCACCGCACAGCTCAAGGAAAGAAAATATATATTTATGGGGGACAAGAGCATTGTCGACAAATAGTCCATAGCGTGAGTGCCTTTGAAGAAGTCTCTTCAGATTGCTTATACTAGACTGGTTACTGTTGAAACAACTAAACGCAACCTCACATCCACCTGCCTAACTTACTTCATTGCGTTAACTTTACTTCCGCGATAAACAGATCGTCATAGTTGGGGCGCTATTTAGGTGACACGCTCTGACCACACTTAGCCATAGACATTCACACAAGAACACTAAGTTATCTCGCTCTCCCTTTCAAAACAATGGCTGTGAAAATTAGGGTATTGGCGGTGCTCTTGTTTATCTGCATCTGCAACCATGGCATGGAGAGGACAGAGGCGTCACTGAGCTTAAGCAAGGACTACTACAAGCAAACGTGCCCAAAAGCGGAGAATGTGGTAAGAGATACAATACGCAACGCTACAAACTTCGACCCGAAAATCCCTGCTCGCATTCTCCGAATGCATTTCCACGACTGTTTCATTCGGGTACATTTCTCTTACTCAACTTGCTCGTTTTTATCAACCCATTTGCTAACTATACTTACAATTGTGGACAGGGGTGCGATGGATCAGTGTTGTTAGACTCCACTGCTAACAATACAGCAGAGAAAGACGCGCCACCCAATGTCTCACTCCGTGCGTTTTATGTGATCGATGATGCCAAGACCAGGCTCGAATCCATCTGTCCCCAAACTGTCTCCTGTGCTGACATTCTCGCCATTGCCGCCAGGGATGTTGTAGTGCTCGTAAGTAATACCATTGCTATTATATCAATTTCAACTATTCCAGCAATTACCTACTGATCATTTGATATTGGTTGGATAGGCTGGAGGTCCTCACTGGGACGTACTCACTGGGCGAAAAGACGGCGTGATATCGAGCGCAAACGAGACAAGGAATCTGCCAGCTCCCACGTTCAACGTTTCTCAACTTGTACAGAGCTTCCTTCTTCGCGGACTCTCCCTCCACGATGTCGTTGCATTGTCCGGTAATAACCAACCTCTTCCTAACAAAACTCATTTGGACATTTAATTGTTTTGCCGGTGATGGTAAGTCGTAACGAAAGTTGGTATTGTGATGAAAAACTGTGTAACAGGTGGGCACACGTTGGGCTTCTCTCACTGTTCTTCGTTTTCAAGCAGACTGCACAAGTTCAACGCAACGCATGAGGTGGATCCCACCATGCAGCCTCAGTTTGCGCAGAGCTTACTGAGCGTGTGCCCCAACACCAATACCAACCGCAGCGCAGGGGCATTTCTTGATTCCACCGCTACGCGCTTCGACAACGCATATTTTAAACATTTAGTGGAAGGCAAAGGAGTGTTCGGCTCCGACCAGGCTCTCTTTACCGAAAACAAGACCAAAACAATGGTGAAGACTTTTGCTAAGAATGAGAAGGCCTTTTTCAGAGCATTTACAAGGTCCATGCTCAAGATGGGCAGCGTCGGAAAGCACACAAGTGACTCACAGATCAGATTGAACTGCAGGAAAGTCAATTCCTGAGCTTAAGTTACCCAACAATGTGATATACCTGCTTTATCTAAGAGGGCTTGGTTACAGTGCATTTGGTATTATTTTGGGAACCATTTTCAGTGTTCAATAATGTAACTATACTTAGGCTGTTTTACCACAAGTTTCTCACAAAAATGTAAGTCTAACCATCTTACCAGTGAATAAAGAGTGAATGGTGTGATCAAAGTTCAAATTAATCCCAGTTTATAAACCACGCAGCTTTGGCAAGTGTATATCATTTTGGATTGATAGCCTTGGTTTTATTGTGCGCATATTATTAATGTCTCTCAAAATTGAATAGATTTTGCAGTGTATGTATAGAAAGTAAAGTTTTTTAATAGTAGTAATAAATATATTAATCAAACAAGGGTCACGTAGTGAGCAGCACTCTTCTTTCTCCTTTACAATTTTAGTTTGTTTTAGAAGTTTTGTATAAAAACATAATTACATTGATATTATTAAATTGTTTATTTAAAATATTGAGATTTAATTTATAGAAAATTAGTAAGAGAATAAGTTTTGATTTTTTGTTTATGTTATAATTAATTTAGTAGATGTGGGTTACAAAGTAAGTAAATGGTTCAATCAAAGTTTATCACTATCAAATATGTATATAATTTTTAATGAATTGAATAATTAAAATAGATGATTACATATTTTCAAATATAAATTTACATAGTTAGAAAGGTACAGGAAACAAATGTTAGGAAATGTGTCTTATTGAGTTTAATTCAATTTTATAAAAATTAATTGACATACTTTAAAAAGTAATATTTTCATTAAATAAAAAAAATTGTTATGAGTAATTGATATTGGCCAATCTAATTGATGATAAGAGCAAATCAATTATAGTATACTATATTGAAAAGCTAGAAACACTAATTTTGAAGCACGTGTTTATAACAAATTCATTATAAAAATATCATCCACAAGAGATGGAATAATCAAAGTAGCACAAACACCTTAAATTCAAGTTTACATCTCCCAAAAGGTTTCTTCCCTATCACAAAATAGTGTTTGCAATGTTTACAATTTTTATTATGAATTAAATAAAAAGATTATACTCTTATAACTATGAATTTATAAAACATTGCTAACTCATTCCAATAATAGTATAAATCATACCATTATCATCTTGACTCCACAAGCACTACTTCAAAATCTTTGCATGCTATTGATCAAGTTCACCTCATCTTCTAGATGTTTAAAAATAAATAATGGAGATAAAATTATTTGAATATACAAATAATATTTTTAATATTTTTCTCTTGTGAGATAATTGTAACAGTATATTTTTAAGATCTATCTTTAGTTTAGTTAATAAATGTAAAAGACATAAAACTTTATTGTCTATATAATTTTTTAATGCTACATGATCCTACTTAGGATTCAATCCATGATAATAACATAATTTGGATTAAAATTTTAACATTTAATCCATGTGTAGCATATATCCCAATCAAGATTAATATAAGAGCTTTGATCATATAGCTTTTCTCCTTTGTCTATGCAATGGGGTTCCAAAATTCATTCTTATTCATTCTTTCATTTTTGCTATGTGGTCAAAGTCATATGTAAACTGGCCTAATAGATCTAACTCTTGGTTAAGAATTTGATTCTCTTCCATGCAACTCCTTGATTCGGCATGGATCAATTATATTATAGAAGGATACATAATCATTTCGTGGAAGCATGAGATCTTATTTGTAGTATCCAAAAGAACACATGCAACCTAGTTCTTATGTCAATTCTAAGTTAAAATGTGCATATTTAATTTGGTTGTGATATGAATAAATAAATTTATGTTATAGTACATAGGATTAGTGAAAAATCATTCAAAAAATAAAGGAAATTTTGCCTAGGTTTCTCAACCTAATTCACTCCAAGTAAGCCATTTAACAACAATACCATCAATATTCAACTCTTATTTTTATTACTATTGTACCTTTCAAATAAAAAATAAGTTGCTATATAATAACAGGCATTGAGGTGTTTGATGAATGTATTCAAAAATTGGATAATTTTTATATTATCAATAAGTTTAGGGGATGTAGAAAATATCATCTATGTAACTTTAAAGGTTCTAACACAAGCATCTTTCTATTCCAATTTTTTCTTCACGCCAAAAAAAAAAAAAAATTACAACCTATTTAAACATGTTCTATGTTCACAAAGATAATGTGTGCCCAATACTACTTATTAATCCCTATCATGACATATATAAAAATAGTAATTTTTATGACAAAAAGTGTTGGGAAATTATTAGTATTCTTAAGAGAATAGCTATGTTAAATAGGATACATAATTTAAAACCTATTGTAAGAAAATGACAAATCAATAATGTATACAAGCATGTTTAGCAACACCAATTTTTTCCTTAGAAACCTCTAGGAAAATAAATCATAACAATAGTACCATTATGATGATATTATCTAAAGAATAAGATTACAATATATAAGGGATTTGACTTGTGGTAAGAGATATCTTTAGCCACTATTAAATATGATAGTATGCACCTTTAGAGAACCTATCATCAATTAAATTTGTACTCTCATTTAACCTTTTCTCAATAGATTCTATGATTTTATCTCCTTCATATGATCAATCCAACAACATCTAGAAACCTATTACAACACCATGTAATTATACATCCATTACCATGCCTTCTTTGGATCCTATCACAATAATATGTAAATTTTATAAGCTTATTGTGTGTTTTACATTAGCATTTGCTTTTATCAATAGGAACAACTCTCATAAGAAACAATTGAGTAGTTTTTTATTTTAATAGGTAAAATATCATGGGTCATGACCCTTCATATTATACACATATCTTCATGTGATACACATGACCTGTCATAGCCCAAATAGGATGCTTCATATTCTACAAGTGAATTTAAATTCCCATGTATGACTCTTGCCATCCCCATGAGTCTCAATATTCCAAGGCATCCCATATGGTTCTATTTGTCCTATTTGACCTTTCACCTTCTAATGATCAATTTATAACTTTTTTTGTCATTTTTGACCTCCAATTATGTTTGTACTTCTAATATATTAAAAAATAATTAATGTAACTATAGGCAACATACAACACAAATTCCTAGAAACAAATAATATTATAATTTCATTATGTAAGATGTGCAACAAACTTTTCCAATATTATCCCCCTTATTGTATAGATAAATAAAATAATAATGTGATGAAATCTGTAGATTATAACTATGTGAAAAAAACTTATATCAACATTTTGGATCACACTCCATGATCCATCATTAGGATGTGTAACGAATATTTTGGGACCCACTTAGGGTCTCTAATACTTCTAGGGTTTTTCACCTAAGAGGATAGAGAGGGATACCAAAATGCATAAGGGTTACATTCAAAGCTAAGGGGGATTGGGTGCTTAAAGTGATGTGTGGAATTCCCTAAATTCTGGAAATGGAAAATAGAAACTAGCTAGTAATGTAAAACCTAGAAAATGAACTATGTTGGAAAACACACTATGATATACAAATGACCTAAGAAATGTAAACTAAACTAAACAAAAATGAAGGAAACAGAATGTGTGCACCTAGAGGCTGAAGAGGGATGGCATGGAGGTCTGGAATCTTGGAAAAAATGATGCAAAATCCGAGAAGGACACTTACACCATTCTGGATGACCTGGTCCTTTTTCTATGAAAATTTGTCTGAACCTATTTTTGCCAAAAGGGTACTCAGATCTATAGATCACACTCTAATGAATGTATGGTGGGACTAGGTCACCACTAATAGCAATCTAGTCCCTTTCACCCTTTCAGGAAGTCTGAAAGTAGAATCTGGAGGTCTCAGTCTGCACTTTTTGTTCCTCTAAGTGTTTGGATCTGAAACTTTGATTCTCAACCTGTAAGAGACTTTTATTGAATGTTTTTCCCTAGCCAACAAGGAGGTGTCTTCAACAAGATTTCAATCCACTCTTCAATTATTTCCAAGCTTCCAATATACCTAAATCTGCAAACACACAAAGAAGGAAGAAGAAATGTTGATTGTTAGAGTATAGGGGTTTGCCTTGGTCAAACCCCTTTTGAGTAATTAAACCAAATAAAGATAGAAATGTAATGAAGCATAAAACAATGGAGTAATGGATTTTACCTTTCCATGATGATTGATCTTGAGTTGTAGCAATGGAGGATTCAACCCTTGAATGCCTTGGAGAGATGTCTTGATGACTTAGTATGCAGAAACCCTAGCTTGCTTGAGAAGAGTAATTGATGAGAGGTGAGTGAATGAACTAGTTAGGGTTTAGAATGAATGGAGTTAGGGTGAAAAAGATGATAAACCCTTATTTATACAAGTTGTGCCCTAATTTTCTCGAAATAACACTATACAGGCCAACCTTAGGGTTTTACAGACAAAATCCCGAAATAATTTTAAGTTAAATATGAATTTTATGCCACATGGGACTAGGTCGCCCAAGGTGGCGACCTAGTCCACCTAGGAAATTTTCATTGGTTTTTGGTGATTAAAGTGTGATTATTTATATTTGTTGGGATTGTCTAACAAAACACACTAAATTAAGATGTGTATGTGCATAAAGGGATCATTATAGCATAGAAAAGGGTTGATTTAGTGATGACTAGCCTAGGAAAGTGTGAAAATGTTTTACAACACCTTACAAAACCTTGGCACAAAGCTTGGAAAGGGGTAAAAAGAGGTTGGAAAAGGTCCAAAATCCATAGGCAAAGGTCCAAATGAGTGAAAAGTGTCAAAGGCTACACTTTTTGGTGACACATTTAGCCCCCACTTTAGTGACAGGATGAACTTGCTTCAAACTCACACTAAAGTAGCCCAATGGAGATTCTAAGTCAAAAAGACATCAACTCAAGAAGACACATTTAAGGGTGAATGCATTGCGACGAAACGAGATACATGATCAAGCAATGACGAGGATTAGTATGAAGAGAATAAGGAAAGATGCGCTCACTTTGGGGCCACAGAACATCAGGTCATCCGTAGGGTGAGTTGTCCCAAAGGAGGTGAGAAACATACACATGGTTGGTATATACTCACACACACAAAGGTGGCTATGGGGAAATTTGTGCCGCTAGTTGGGCTTCCCACTTAAACCATACCAAAGTTATACCTCATGATAACTTCAATAAGGTGCCACAAAAGAAAATGTTTTGAAATGATTTGTTCAAAGGGATTTTTCTTTTGTTTATGTGATGTCTCATCTTAAGGAACATTATGTGCAATGTCACCAAGAGAGGAAAAGTGCAAATGAACTCATCTTGTATGCAAGAGAGGAAAAACTCATCTTGTATGCAAAAGAGGAAAAATGTAAATGTCTCATCCTGGGCAACATTGTACCTAATGTTTCCAAGAGAGGGAATCGCAGGAAAAGGAAAATCGCACAATGAAATGTGAGTGGTGATGTATGCCCCCACTTTAAGGGAATTGCTACACACCATTTTGTGAGAAATTGCTTTAAAGTAGAAGAGGAAGAGGATATGAGAGCTTGTTTGGAAAGCCCTATGTCAAGTCATATGTTTCTGAGAAGCTTCATCATGAAGAGGGGTGTATGTCACATGCGATTCAACTTAAGACATGTCGTCCACATCCCAAGCTTGCTCTTGCATGTTCATGTTCAAGGTTTACGAGTAGTCAAAAGAGACAATGACAAGTGACATATGAGGGAAGAGGCCAACGAACCCCTTGCCCCCACTTAGTGTAGGACAAGAGTGAGCCGAAAGGATTGATGAGATGTGAGGTAGAGTGAAAATCAGTATCGATTAGAGGAATGAGGTTCCCCCACATAAGGGAGAGCACCAAAATCCTTAAGATGTTGGATTTTTCTACTCAAGGCCTTACACTCATGATTGTGATGGCCATGAACTCGATGGTAAGCACAAAAGGAATGTTTGTTGGAACATTTATTTCGAGTTCTGGGAGGAAGGGAGATCAAGTGATCTTGGAGGAATCTCAACAATATACCTTCTTGATTGGAGGGAGAAGGTGTTCATGTGGTTTACAACAAAGATGGGTCTTGCTTAGTAGAGGATGTCATACTTACACAAGGCACTATAGAGTGTGATATTTTGTACACTCCTTGGGAGGAGTGTGTAAAATTTGAATCAGTAGTGGGTTACGAGATGACATTGTCATTAAGCAAAGAGTCCTTTGTTGGTTTCAAAGGAGCACTTTCTAAGGTTTGTTTACAAGGGTGATTTGGGATACTGTTGATGTTGGAAGAAGGTTTGATGATTTCGATGAAAGGACAAAATCCAAGACCATGTTTTGTTGTTTTCATGTTAGGCTTGATAGGGTTGTGGATACCTTGTTTGTTAGCACCACATCCTTTTCCACTATAGCCAAGTTGTTTCATGAGCTCATAACCTTTTCCATAGAGCTTTTTCAGCACTTTTGGATCGGGTGAGGGTTCGTTGTTGGCTTATTTGTCTAAAGTAGTTGAGGTGGATGCTTGCGAAGGATCAGACAAGTCTTGTGTGGACAAGACTATGTTTTCCTTGTTAGAGTCTTGGATTCTCCTAGTAAAGTAAGTGTGAAGTTTAAGGAACCCCAATCATCTTCTAAGGACTTTGGGTGTACTGGTTCCACATGTTTGGTGGGTGGGGAAGTGGTGAAGGGTTTGGATTTGTTTTGCTCAAGTTGTAAGACACTATAAGGCTTAGGATCATCATCGATTTTGTACACTTTGTTGTTGAAGATGTACTTCATCTTTTGATGAAGAGTGGAAGGCACTCCATTCATTTCATGAAATAATGGCCTACCTAAAATAAGGTTATATGAAACATCATTGGGCATAACATGGATTAGTGTGTCTAATGTGGCCATTCCAACTATAAGAGGCAAAGTGATCACACCAAGTAGCTTTTTTCCTTTACTGTCAAATCCACTGAGAGATAAGGAGGTAGGTTTAATGGTTGATTTATCAATATGGAGCCTAAACAAGATATTGACACTACACATTTATTAATAGTAGAGCCATTATCAACAAGGGTTTTCTTGATCTTGATTCATTTGTATTGAGATATGATCATGAAAGCTTCAGCTTATTTTTGCACATCCAAAGGAGGGAGCTCACTTTGGTGGAAAACAATGTCATCATGCAAGCCTTGGATCATAGTTTCTATGTCATTTGTTTGTGCATTAAAAGGGACAAGAATTTGTTGTAAGGCTTCCAACATCATGTTATGATAGTGAGGGGAGGCTTGGATAAGGTTCCATAAAGATATTTTAGTAGGAGTATTCCTTAGTTAATCAACAAGGTCATACTCCCTAAGGATGGAATTTAGGCGAGGGGCAATAGGTAAGATGGGAGGAGAGGAAGGTAAGGATGTTGAATTTGGTTGGGGTGAATGCGGGTTGTTTCTAGTATAATGTGTATGAGCAACGGTAATATGACTTGGCTGCTGCAACACATTATTTTGAGGTGGGTAAAGGGTAAGTTCAGGTTTATGTCTGTGTGAAGGAGGATAAAGGATAAGTTGAGGTTGGATAATATTAACATCCCTTATGGAAGGAGAGTCAAACATAGGCTCTACAACTTCTTGCAAGGGCATAATATTATCAAGGGAATGATCAATGAGGGGATGACTAGAGAGGGTTCTATTTGATTGTCAAAGGTCTCATCCTCTTGTTCCATATGAGAGCCTGGAAGAGGTTAATCGCATGCTTCACCATAAGTAGGGGAGGTATCAAGAGAAGGACTACTATGACTTTCAAATAGATTATCCCAAAGGGTGGGAGCATTGGAGAAGGGAGGGTCAAAAGTCTCATGACTTGTAATGGGTGTATCTTCTAGCACCGACATATCCTCGTTGCATCAAGGAGGGATATGAGAAGAAAAAATTTAAGGGTCATGGTCATAAAGACTAGGTAAGGGGATGATGTTTTCATTATGTTGTTCAATGTTTTGCAAAGGGGAAGGAGGATGAGGAAGAAAAGCAAGACCATCATGAGCTTCAATGGTTGTGTCTCCATTCATTGCATGAATCCATGGCCTACCTAAAATGAGGTTATATGAAACATCATTGGGCATAACATGGATTAGTGTGTCTAATGTGGCCGTTCCAACTATAAGAGGCAAAGTGATCACACCAAGCGGCTTTTTTCCTTTACTATCAAATCCACTAAGAGATAAGGAGGTAGGTTTAATGGTTGATTTATCAATATGGAGCCTATCCAAGAGATTGACACTACACACATTAACAGTAGAGCCATTATCAACAAGGGTTTGCTTGATCTTGATGTGTTTGTATTGAGATATGATCATGAAAGCTTCAGCTTGTTTTTGCACACCCAAAGGAGGGAGCTCACTTTGGTGGAAAACAATGTCATCATGCAAGCCTTAGATCATAGTTTCTATGTCATTTGTTTGCGTATTATAAGGGAAAGGAATTTGTTGTAAGGCTTCCTGCATCATGTTGTGATAGTGAGGAGAGGCTTGGATAAGGTCCCATAAAGATATTTTAGTGGGAGTATTCCTTAGTTAATCAACAAGGTCATACTCCCTAAGGATGGAATTTAGGCGAGGGGCAACAGGTAAGATGGGAGGAGAGGAAGGTAAGGATGTTGAAGTTGGTTGGGGTGAACGGGGGTTGTTTCTAGTATAATGTGTATGAGCAATGATATTATGATTCGGTTGTTGCAACACATTATTCTAAGGTGGGCAAAGGGTAAGTTCAAGTTTAGGTTTGTGTGAAGGAGGATAAAGGATAAGTTGAGGTTGGATAATATTAACATCCCTTAGGGAAGGAGAGTTGAACATAGGCTTTGCAGCTTCTTGCAAGGGCATAATATTATCAGGGGAATGATCAATGAGGGGATGACTAGGAAAGGGTTCTATTTGATTTTCAAAGGTCTCATCCTCTTGTTCCATATTATCTACCCTAGTATGAGAGCTTGGAAGAGGTTCATCACATGCTTCACCATAAGTAGGGGAGGTATCAAGAGAAGGACTACTATGACTGTCAAATAGATTATCCTAAAGGGTGGGAGCATTGGGGAAGGGAGGGTCAAAAGTCTCATGACTTGTAATGGGTATATCTTCTAACACCGACATATCCTCGTTGCATCAAGGAGGGATATGAGAAGAACAAATTTGAGGGTCATGATCATAAAGACTAGGTAAGGAGATGATGTTTTCATTGTGTTGTTCAATGTTTTTTAAAGGGGAAGGAGGATGAGGAAGACAGGAAAGACCATCATGAGCTTCAATGTTTGTGTCTTCTATCACTAAGATACCTTCGTCACCAATGGGATAGATATAAGGAGAAGAACAACCATGACTATCATTATTATCATTGTTTGTATCCTCATCGGTCAAAGCTTTAGTGGATGAGCTAGAAGAGATGAATTCATCAAGGGCTTCATCTAACATGTCTAGGTCATCACTACTAAAGGGCTTGCTATCTCTAAGTTTCTGAGTGGGTGCATGTGATGTTGTTAAAGTGTTTTTTCATTTTCTAAAGAATCTGATTTAAATGATCTAGGAATTAATGCAGCAAATGAAAATAACTTAATTCTATCCACAAGTACCATGAATATTATTTAAAATGTAACAAAATATATGCAAACTTAAAATTCAATGTAAAGGCATAGAATGCAATGCAAGTTTCAAATTTCAAACAATGTAATTTGCTGATTATATTATGTAATAATCTGAAAATGAAATGTTGTAATTGCAAAATTGAAAATCTACAAGGCATAAAATGAGCTAATTTAAGCTAGTTTGAATGAAATGCATGCTACAGACACACAACCTAGTGATACAAATAGGTAATGGCACAAAATAGAAGCATAAAAATAGGGTTTTCAGCTCTACAAAGGATAGTTTTAGAGGCCTAAAGGGACTAGGTCGCCCAAGGTGGCGACCTAGTCCTCCTGGTGATTTTTGTGAGATTTTTTAGATGTTTTGGATTGATTTAGGTGGTTTTTGTATGGGGTAATGTAGGCCTAACATGAAAATGCAAAATTTTAGAGATGTGCAATGTTCTAAGATGCAAAAATGCAACCTATTATGCACTTTCACTAATGCAAAATTTTAAAACCCTAGAATGCAAACTAAACAATGCATAATGCAATGAAATGTAAACCTAGGATGATGAAAAAGCTCCAAATCAGACAAGAGGGTGCGGACGTCAGGTTCACCAAAATGTAACGAAGATTTTGGTACCCACTTAGGGTCTCTAACACTTCTAGGGTTTTTCACCTAAGAGATTAGAGAGGGATACCAAAATGCATAAGGGTTACATTAAAATATAAGGGGGATTGGGCGCTTAAAGTGATGTGTGTGGAATGCCCTAAATTTTGGAAATGGAAAATAGAAACTAACTAGTAATGTAAAACCTAGAAAATGAACTATGCTGGAAAACACACTATGATATGCAAATGACCAAAGAAATGTAATCTAAACTAAACAAAAATGAAGGAAACAGAATGTGTGCACCTGGAGGTTGAAAAGGGATGGCATGGAGGTCTGAAATCTTGTAAAAATTGATGTGAAATACGAGAAGGACACTTACGCCATTCTGGGCGACCTAGTCCTTTTTTCTATGAAAATCTATTGGAACCTGTTTTTGCCAAAAGGGTACTTAGATCTACAGAAAACCCTAAAATGCATGTATGGTGGGACTAGGCCACCACTAATGGAAACCTAGTCCCTTTCAACCGTTTGGGAAGTCTAAAAGTGGAATCTGGAGGTCTCGGTCTACACTTTTTATTCCTCTAAGTGTTCGGATCCGAAACTTTGATTCTCGGCCTATAAGAGACTTTTATTGAATGTTTTTCCCTAGTCAACAAGGAGGTGTCTTCAAAAATCTTTCAATCCACTCTTCAATTATTTCCAAGCTTCCAAGATACCTAAATTTGTAAACACACAAAGAAGGAAGAAGAAATGTTGATTGTTAGAGTATAGGGGTTTGCCTTGGTCAAACCCCTTTTGAGTAATTAAACAAAATGAAGATAGAAATGTAATGTAGAATAAAACAATGGAGTAATGGATTTTACCTTTCCATGATGATTGATCTTGAGTTGCAGCAATGGAGGATTCAACCCTTGAATGCCTTGGAGAGATCTCTTGATGACTTAGTATGGAGAAACCCTAGCTTGCTTGAGAAGAGTAGTGGATAAGAGGTGAGTGAATGAACTAGTTAGGGTTTAGAATGAATGGAATTGGGGTGAAAAGGAGGAGAAACCCCTTATTTATACAATTTGTGCCTTAATCTTCCCAAAATAACACCATACAAGCCGACCTTAGGGTTTTAGAGACAAAATCCCGAAATAATTTTAAGTTAAATTTGAATTTTATGCCACATGGGACTAGGTCACTCAAGGTGGCGACCTATTCCACCTGGGAAATTTTCATTGGTTTTCGGTGATTAAAGTGTGATTATTTATGTTTGTCGGGATTGTCTCACAAAACACACTAAAGTAAGGTATGTATGTGCATAAAAGGGTCATTATAGCATAGAAAAGGGTTGATTTAGTGATGACAAGCCTAAGAAAGTGTCAAAAAAAATTACAACACCTTGGCACAAAGCTTGAAAAGGGGTAAAAAGAGGTTGGAAAAGGTCCAAAATCCATAGGCAAAGGTCTAAATGAGTGAAAAGTGTCAAAGGCTACACTTTTTGGCGACACAGGATGATATATAGCTAGAGAAGAGAATGGTGGATCATCTTCTCTAGCTCTATATCATCCTAATGATCGATCATGGAGTATGATTTAAAATATTGATATAAAAAAAATCACAATTGTAATCCAAAAAAATTATAGTGTCATTATCATGGACTATGGAAACTTCATGTTGTTAATAAATAAAATAAACTAGCTACTAGGAGTAAAAATGCACATAGTTATTCTACACTAAGAAACCCCTTTCAATGCTCATTGGTATGGATTCTAAGGAACCATAAATTTCATCTTCAACAACCTAAATATCACTATATTCTAGGACTAAGATATTTATTTGAAGTAAAAAATTTCACAACCAGCCATGTTCCACACAAAACACCCACCACATGTGATCTAGAGCATATATCAATGCAACATATTTCATTTTCATAATACCATGAAGACCTTTATATTTTTCCTCCATGATTTGAGACATCCATCTATAACTTGATCAGACAATAGGAATGTCTTGTTTAGTATTCTAAGAACATTGCATGTATTTCTATGAAGACAATTATTTCAATGAACTTATTGTAAGGCTAAAAGACTTTAAGCTATTATAAAATAGAGTATGTGTTTTCTTCTTTTCTTATCTATTATGAATGAATGTATGCCTAAATAATAATATAAACTTTATTCTTTATATACATTTCCCTATTTTATGACAAGTGTGTGACTTGAGCACAATAAAAAAATTGAAGCAGGGGATAATGGTTTCCAGATCCTTTCAACATGTTGGATATTTTACAATCAACTATAGAATAAATCAACACATATTTTAATTTTAACATGGCTAGTTCTAGACTAGGTCAAATGACTCTAGAACATGTGTAGCATCACGATCCTAACAATTTAGAGTAGTACAAGAAGGCTTACATTGCTTGTCCCTAGATTCTTGGCATATGGTTTTGAATCAATATTCAATTATTATAGCCACACATAGTTGTTTAATCCCAATTATTTAACATCTTCTACATACATTATCTCCTACTAATTTTGATGAATTGCCACTTCAAGTTGAAATGACTAAATTATTAAACCTTTCGTTATCTCTAAAATTTTGGAGCACTCAAGTTAGAATATGTTAAACATACCATGATTTAAGGTTGATGGAAACCTCCAATAAAAAAAATACATTTCACCTTCATGCATTCAAAATAAAAGACTAAGTGAATTGTTGCATGAGTTAAGACCTAATAACCATTGGTTAGTAATAATTTCATTTTTAAGTTCATTAACAATAAAGAAAGAGGACACCCAAGAAATCATAGCACAAGTCTTTAGTCTAAATATAAGACTAGAAGGAATTTCCACTTTTCTATAATAGTATTAGAATGTAAAGTTTTTTTTCCATTATTGATGAAAAAGAAGAAAACTTGATCTCATTTGAACAGTAAAGGGTTGATCTTGAAGGGAGTTGGGTCCACTCAACCAATAGACAAATCCTATGGTGTTATGGTGTTTTATGTTTATAGCATTGCATTTCATTGTTTACTTCATTATAGATTAGTTTGTATTATCTTAATTATTTTTTTAAAAACCTACAAGCATAAAATTATAAAAAGATATAAATATATTTTTTCTAGCTTTTATAAAAGCTGTAAAAAAATTTAGCAAAGTAGTACGTTTTAATTTGCAATAGTGAGTTTGGTTTTTGTATGTTCCCTTTCCAACAATTTTATTTTATTATATTTCCTTTTCAACAACTTTATTTTAATATATTTTAGCAGCATTTTTAATACTAGTACATCATTAGAATATATATAATTTCAAGTTTAGTTGACCCTAGGATAAATTAAATTTTATTATGGGAGATCTACTGCCTTCATAATTCAAGACTATATTATAAATCACCTTGGACACCACCTAGATTAACCCTAGATAACATTTGTTCCCTTAGGAAGAAACAAGCCCAAGAATGTACATAGGATTTATTCCCATTCCTAAAAGGAAGATCGGGGAAGAAAGATGAAGATGTGTGATATCTCTAAATTTTTCTCAAGTGTCCCCGTGTCAATGTTGAAATATACCACAATCAAGTCAAGTGTTCCAAGCCACATTGATAAGATGAAAATTTAAAACCTTATGGAAACTAATGTGGAACACAATGAAAAGACAAATATGACTCCTTAAAAAATTTCTCAAATACCTCCACACTAATTATAAATTATGATAAATGATGAGGTAAAGAATGAAAAAGGGTCAAAATGTTTCCCCACAACATCTAAATAATATGATGCAACTGCATGAGAAGTTATTACATGTATGTGCAGTTGGTGTTGTCATTCATGTCAACAAGCTTGTGCATTGTCATTGGTTTCAATAGTATGAGAAGGAGTTTGTTTCAAGGATGTGTAGTTGGTATTGAGTTGGTGTTGTCTCTGATGATGCTTTGATTAGTTCCATTATGTTGTCATTAGTAAGCTACTAGTGTCAACCTATAGTGTTGCTTTGATAAGATTTTGTCTATGGATGTATGGTTGATTTGCTATGTTGCAATTGGCTTAGTGGTGATGATAAAGTGCTAAATATGTCAAGGATGTGTCTCTAGTGCTTGGTTTCCAAGTGCTTTTGAGAAAATTTGAATAAAAAGAGGAAACAGTGTGTTGCAGTGGTGTTATGTGTTGTAAAGTAGCATTTTGGTTTTGCTCTGCATTTCTTCTATGTTCAAGATTTGATTGTGCGGTTTGGATATGTTGATCAAAGGTTTTTAGAGGTATTGCATTCATTATTTGGTGTGTTGGATCATTGCATAGAGGAAGGTGTGTTCAGAAATGTATGAACTATGTATTGTAGAGGTGTCTAGGAGAAATGTTTTTGCTCTGCATTTCTCCGCATAGTGGTTTTAGGTCTTGCAAATCTGGAAGGATGTTGATAGTGTTTGTATCTTTCTTTATTTCAACTTGTTTGAGCTTTGGTGATTTAGAAGTTCATTTCTTGAGTTGCAATGTATGAAAAAAATATTTAAGTGTACTAGTTGTGTACATTCTTCAAGTGAAAGTTGTTGCAAAAGAATTTTTTAGTTTCTAGGATGTTTGTGGAATATTCTAGATCATGTTCAAGCATGGTGTGTGTTCCAAAATTCATCTTTGACTAAAGGAAGTGCATACTTAAATGTTAATAGTGTTAACATAGGTTCGATCGATCTTAGGTGTTTATACTAATTATAGAGTTTCTTCGATGTTTGTGGAAATGTGGTGTGGTGTGTATGAGTGTATTTAGGTCCTAGCTAAGGTGTGTTGTCGTCCTCCTTCATTCCTTTCCACCACATGAATGTTTTAGTGCTAACCTAAATTGAATTTGCACGGTTGAGGTGCATAATCGACCTTGGAGAATGTTTTCAAGGTTGAAGATGGTATAAATATGAGTTGAGTTGTTGAGGGATGACAAGATAGAGGTGTTAGATGTGAATGATGTGAATTGCAAAGTTGTGAGGTGTGAATTTATGTAGTTCAGTGCAATCTTTCATGTGTTAGATTACTAGATGTAGTGAGGAGAAGGTTTCTACAATCTTCAGTAAGACTATGAAGGTGTTGGTGATGTTGTGGACTTTTTTGTTGCATTGAGATGGATTTCTCATTGTAACACTCTTCTCTATCTTCTTTTCTATTTTAGAAGTGATCCTTTCTTTCTTTTGGACAGTGAGCCCTCTAGCAGTGAGCCCTTTGTAATCGATGTTGTTATTACTTTATATTGTGAGCTCATCCTCACCATGGTTTTTCCCTTCTTGGGTTTTCCACGTAAATCCATTGTTTCTTTATGCATTGTGTTGTTTTGGTTTTGTTTATGTTATCTGCTTTCATGATAAATCACTCTAACATATTAAGGGCTAATTGAATTAATGTTGATCTAAATGTTTGTGAGGGTTTTAAATTTTTAAGGTATAGTTGATTCACCCCCCCTCTCAATTGTCTTGTGCATTCAACAATTGGTATCAGAGTGATGTTATTTGGAAGAAATCTTAACCACTTGAGGTAGGTCTGGGATGGTGCACAAGAAATATGTTCCTCGGTTTGATGGATTAGATTATGCTTTCTAGAAGATAAGGATGGAAGGTTTTTTTATTTCTCTTAGATTTAAATTTTCAAAGTCTATTGAGACTAGATATACTATATCTGTGAATGGTCCAAATACTGATGATGAGATCAAGGCCTATGAAAATAATGGTAAAGCAAGGTATGCTCTCTTAAGTGGTCTTGCTAATTCTTAATTGGTGAAATTTATGAATCTAAAAACTGCTAAAGATATTTGGGTAAACTTAGAAAGCATTTATGAAGGAGATGATAAGGTCAAGAAAGCTAAGATGTAGAATCTGAAGATTGTGTTTGATACCCTATGAATGTCTAAAGATGAAAACATCACAAGCTACTTGTAGAAGGTGGATGAAGTTGTCAATGACATTAGAGGTCTTCGTAGAGAACTGAAAGAAGAAGTAGTGAAGAAGGTACTCAGAACTCTTCCTAAATCTTATAGTCATAAAGTTTTTTCCATTGAGGAATTATAAAATTTAAAACAATATACTAGAAATCAGATGTATGGGTTTTTAACTACTTTTGAAATAAGAGAATTTAGTACAAGTAATGCAAAAGTTGAGACTACTTTTAAGGCTAGAAAATTAGAGAGGACTGTGGAATCAGATCAAGAGGATCTTGATGATGTGGAAGGTAACTTTGTGAGAAGAATGAAAAATGGTACTAGAAAGTACAAAGGTAAGTTTCCTTTCAAATTTTCCAATTGTGGAAAGATAGGTCATTATGCTTCAAGATGTCCAAACAAAGCTTTGAATGACAAAATTAGGGAGGACAAAGGTAAGATGATTAAGAAAATTTATTATGTAAGAGAATATACAAGCATATCTAATGAATCTAATTATGGGGATGATGAGGATGGTGAATGCTTTTTCATGGATTTAAAAGATGAAACTAATTATGCTAACTCTAAGAGATGTGTGAAGGAAAGTCCTCTAAAAGCAAGTGCTAGTACTGAAGGCACCTTGGTGACTTATTTTCATGTTAGATAGGAGAAGAACTACTAGATCATTGACAATGGATGCTCTAATCATATGAGTGGTGACAAGAGTAATTTTGTTAAACTTGAAAATGTGAAGGGAAGCTAGTTAGGTTTGGTGATGATACATCTGCTAAGATATGTGGAAAATTTTCAATTAGTTTTGATGGCAAGCATTACACTGATAATGTTCTTTATGTTAAGGAATTAAGACATAACCTCTTGAGTGTTGGAAAAATGTGTAGAAAATGATACAATCTTATGTTTTAGGATGGTGGTTGTCATATCATAAAAGGCTCCAAAACTATGATTATTATTGGAAGAACAACAAAAGGAAATGTCTATCAGCTCAAAGGTGTTGATGGCTATTGTTTCATGACTTAGATCAATGCGAGTTGGCTATCACATAGAAGAATGTGTCACATCAATTTTGATAGCCTAGTGAGAATAATTTCAGTTCAAGCTATGAGAGATCTGCCAAAGATTGCAAAGCATATCAATGTTGTCTATAAGGAATGTCAAGTTGTAAAGCAAGCAAGAAGAACTTTCAAAGTCAAAGAATAATCTTCTATCGTACTATTGGATTTAGTGCATATAGCTCTTTATGGTCCTACCAAAGTAAGAATTCTTCAAGGTGACAAGTATTTCATGCTATTGATTGATGATTATTCTATAATGACATGGGTTAGTTTTCTATAAAAAAATAGAATCCCTGGATAAGTTTAAAGCATTCAAAGTTATGGTTGAGAATGAAATGGATATGAAAATCAAGTACTTGTGGTCTGACAGAGGTGGAGAGTTCAACTCCAATGAATTCAATATCTTTTGGTAGAATCATGGAATAAAGAGGCATTTATCTACCCCTGTAGTGTTGAAAAATGTTGTCAGTGATATTTTCACACTTTTTTGGGCCCTCCTTATATAATTGAGCTTAATGATGCCTTGACTTAGAGTTGTAATGTGTTTGACACACTGACATTAGGTATTGGGCCCTTGTAAACTAAATAAACCTAATCCTATCTTATTTAGGGTGTTGTACAAAGTGTTGTAACACACTTTCACACTTTTCTAGGGTTGTCATTAATAATTGGGCTTCTTTATGCTTTAATTGGCCTTATTTTACATCCACAAGCCTCATTTAATGCATCTTTTCAAGGATGATCTTGACACAAGTCAACATCCAATCATAATTTAGGTATTTTTAGGTTGTGTAGCCTAGATTTGGTGGTTTGGGACTCATATACCACCTTGGGCGTATGAGTCCCACCTAGGGTTTTGGGTCTTGATCCTAGTTTTACACCTTTCTAAGAATTTTTGAATTTGGTCGCATAAATTATGCCTAATGGGACTCATACACCACCTTGGGAATAGGAGTCACGTGTGGCCCAAAATTAAAATTAATTTAAATTCTTGGTGGGACTTTATCCTCCTAGATTTGATGTCAGCTTGTAGTGTTGTAATTTTGAGAATTCTTGCATAATTGAGTATAAATACAAGTTTCTTTGAACGCTCATTTTACACCTAGCAAGTTGAATGAGCATTCTTATAGAAATTTTGAGTTTACAAGAGAATTCAAGAGCATTCAAGGACAGATTTTCAAGAATTTTAGAGCATTATTCAAGCATCAAGCATCATGTCAAGGACTTCATGCATCATGTTTATTTTGGAGCTAACAATTATGATGTAGGGTTTTAGGATTCAAGTTGGCATTTCACTCAAGATCTATCCTATTCAAGCAAGAGTCAACATCTACATCCATTGGAGCCATCTCAAACATGTTTGCAGCCTCTTATTGCTAGGGTTTGGTGAGTTGTAACATCATATTTTGTTTATTCATCATTCTCCATTCTTATTTCATTTCATTTCAAAGTTTGATAACCAAAACGGGACTTGACCAAGGCAAACCCCTATCCACTAACAAAACAACATTTTCCCTCTCTTTAGTGTGTTATTTATAGGTTTAGGTTGAGGTAACATTGAAGAGAAATTTTGGAGAAAGTTTTTAAAGTGTCTAAAGTTGTCAAAGTTGTCACCTTGCATTGGAGATTCTTGGAAGATTTCTACAGGTTGCAAATCAAGGTTTCAGATCCAAAAATTAATCAAGAAGTGCAAAGTAAACCTTGAAGACCATATTCAAACTTTGAAGCTTCAAAAAACCCTAACTAGACTAATACGCCAGTTCTCACATATGAGTCCCAGACTAGGTCAATTTTTAAGTTTTTACAGATTTAGATACCCATTTGCCAGATTCTTGTTTCTGCACAGAAACTCAGATCTGGGACTGATTCACCCAATCTGGTGTATGATTCCCAATCACTATTAAAGTCACTATTTTCAGCAATTCAAACCTCCATTCATTCATCTCTATATTTCTAGGTGCACACATTTCATCTTACAACTTGTTATTCTATTATATATACATTTTTAGGTCATTTAGTGAAAGAATGCATTAAGTTATGGTTAAGCATTACATCTTGCATTGCATTTTTCTTTCCAAGTTCTAACTTGGTGGCGAACCCCTCATTAGTTTACAATCAGTCCCTAGAACAACCCTATTGCAAGATCTCTTTCTCCTTTGCACACTTGAGGTTGATATCTCTAGGGTTTTTTCTTGAATGAGAGTGTTGATTTTTGTTATTCTAGGTCTCAAACCCTAGAACCCAAACAAAATTCCACCTTTCATTTTGGTGAACCTACATTTAGAACATCATTATTCTGGTTTGGAGTGCATCATCATCCTAAATCTTGCTTTCATTAACATTACATTAGGATTTTCATTAGTTAATTGGCATTCTAGGGTTTCTAATTTTGCATTAGTGAAAGTGCATATAGCTTGCATTTTTGCATCTTAAACCATTGAAAATCATACAAAATATGCATTTGCACTTAGGTTATAGATCATACAACATAAAAATCATAAAAATCAATTGAAAACTTTTGAAAAAAAAAATTTAAAACCCCACTAGGACTCATACGCCTCTTTGGGTGAATCAGTCCCGGTGTAAATTTTGCACTACATTTTTCATAATTTAAAACACTGTTTCTAAGATTTTATTTGTTGTTTATAGTTTTTTGTTTTAGTTTACAGAATTCATGTTATATCCATTTCATTGTTCTTAGCTTAAATTTCATTTGCATTCATTTTGCATCTAGTATCCCTTGCATGAGTATTTGGTGTCTTATTGCTAATACTATAATGAGGTGAAGTTCGATACTCATGTCATCCCATGAGAGTGTGCAATCATCGTGGATCTTGGGTTATCTAGCTCTTTCACTCCTAGTATTGATACTAGTACACTAGGTACAGACCATACCCTTAATAACTATTTGTCTTCAGGTAGTGTCACGAATGTTAAAACAATGGTTGCTAGTGTTCCGCAAGAAAACATAATTCAAATCCATGAAGATTTAGCAAACTTACAACATCAAGTGCAAAATGACAACATTTCAACCACTGTCATCCCTACTATATATAACATTCATCACATGCTTGAAAGTGAAGATGGACTTGACCTTGTGAAAAGCATAGTTCAAAATCTTTGGAAAACACCTCACCTCAACCACTAGTTGTCCTTTACCTACAAGCAATGTCACAAGCCAAGGAGTAATTCAAATCCCTTCCTACCTATACCAACCCTCAAGTCATAACAAAAATACAACCAAATAGTAATGTAATTCCTTCCTTGGGTATTTCCACTAGCATCCCTAGTACCTTTGTGGCATCACACGTCATATCTCCTACCACCTTACCACCTATAAAACTTCCATTCACTTGTCCCTCGAACACATACACCCCTTCACCTTTCTCGCCTCCATCTCATAATACAAGTAATGACCCTCTTATAAATCAACTTTTGCATACCATTTCATCCCTCCAAAATCAAGCTTCCACCATCAATCAAAATCAAAATGGCCAACCTACATAATATATCAAAAGCAGTCCATTGTCCTTGGAGATATTGCGAATGTCGATGCCACAAGGTGTAGAGGTGCCTATATTTGAGAAATATGGGGGGAAGGGTGATCCTTCTAACCATGTTGCTACCTATGTTGCCTTATGTAGTGACTTTATCCTTGATGATAAACTCTTGGCTAAGCTTTTTCCTAGGTCCTTAAAAGATATTTCCTTGGAATGGTTCTCTTTGTTTTCGAACAATTCAATTTGTTCATTCAATGAACATGTTGAGGCATTTATAAACCATTTCTAGGATCATATGACCCCTAAAATTATCTTGGTCGACTTGATGAGATGTAAGCAAAAAGAAGAAAATATTACTAACTTTATTTCACATTATCAATCACTTTATTCCCAAATCAATGTCTAGGTTCTCGACCCTCATCTTCAAAAGATGTTCATAGAAAACTAACAAAGTAAGATATAATACAAGCTTGCCATGATGAAATTCCCCTCCTTCATTCACTTGTGTATTTCCCTTCATGATTATTAGAACTCAGTTAGTAGTTGTGATGCAAAGTTCACTTCTAGCCAAACCGAGAAGTCTGAGTCCACAAGCCAAAACAATTACCCACCTTTTAGAAAATATAATAAAGGCTTCCTTTAATTCAATCCCCCTCAACAAACAAGTCAAAATTCCAATACCCAGGTAGTTGTTATCAAAGCAATGATACCATTTAGATATGGGGACCTGAAAAGGCAATTCACTCCCTTACCCGACACCCTTCATAACACAATGACTCAACTTTTAGAACAAAAAATGATTACCTTACCTCCCATCAAGACACCCGATCCTAATAAGCCTCTGCCTCTGAACTTTAGATCAAATGCTTATTTCCATTATCATCAAAAAAATGAGCACGATAAGGAACATTGTAAGTGTCTTAAACATCTTGTGCAAGACCTCATTGATTTCATTCAACTTTCCATTGGAGGTGTTAATGATCAAGGAAATAAGTTTGTTGCCCCTCCTAACCAAAACTTACAAATCTTTACCAATCCCATGCCAAAACATAATATTTCATTTGTCAAAGCTAGCGAAACTACAAAGACTGATGTAATGAATGTTGACACAGATGATGAGAACATAGATACAATTCAACAAAGTCCTATGGATATTGATCAACAAGAACAAAATCCTATGGATGGTTTGGTTGCATTGGTCAAAACTCAACATCGTAAGGGTCGAGCTCAAAAGCCTCTTGGCATTGCTTTCTCCTCTAAAGATATACTTAAACATGCACCCGATGGTCCTCTTTACATAGTCAATTGTATCTATCATAAGCCCACTAATGGGATATTAATAGATCTCGTATGTCAAGAGAACGTGATCATCGAGAAATTATTAATTTTGCATGAACTCTATCAAGATATATATGATGAACCAAAATCATGGATCAAGATGCGTAATGGTTTCACTTGCCCTATGATGGGATTGATCACCTTACCTTTAAATAGGACCGAAAACATTAGATATCTCATTCTCCATCATCCCACAGTTAGACCAATTTTGTGTGAAGCTAGGCTATCCATGGCTTCGCTCCATGAATGAAATCCCTTCAATTGTACATAAATGCTTAAATTTTCCCTTTGATAATGAAATTCTCACCGTCCATCATAGTGGCTTGAACCCTTTGTCTTCCGATGGAAACTTTTCATTAGATTTCTTTTGGCCCCAGCCTATAGAACCTATCAATCCATAAGAAGGCTTATTTTTTAAGTCTTACCAAAAGTTTACGGAAAAGAAAATAGCAGAACTATCCCTCTGAAACATGTCACCACCCAACATCGAGCCTACCATCCTTGACGAAACCATGATTGAACCTAAAGAAATTCCAAATGACCAAGACCAACCTAAGACAAAACCTTCACCTCCTTCCTACAAAAGACCAAGAGATAACTAAAAAAATCCTCTCACGTCTCCTAGAATAAAACAAGTTTACAAAGTTAAAGAGAAAGTGGTCAAACAACCTCCCGTGGTTCCTTTTGTTCCTCCCCTTGGGGAATAAAATAAACCTATGGTTGATCAACCCACTCCTACACAAACACAACTTGAAAACCGAACTAAAATAAATAGAGGTGTTAGGGATCATAGGCGTAGATTTCGTGCCCTTCCTTGAAAGCTACATGAAGAAATAAATAAAGAAAATCAAAATCCAAACTCGACTGAAGTAATGCATGATGAATCTGCCCTTTCCCCAAAATAGAATGATCCTATAATGCAACCAAAACAAGATTCAAACCCTTCTTTGGACATTATCATTCGACCTCATGTTGTGATTAATTTGGATGATGATGAGGAGATTACTAAAATTGATGAGGAAGTGCATAATGAATTGAATACATTGTTTTCATCTTATATGAGCTTAAACAAAAATTATCCTAAGAAGAGTGTTGAACCTGGTGATGGCCCTAGCTCAGAACTTGCTATTGTCCCTTTAGCTAGTTTTCTGCCTTCGGCATACAATGAAAATGATTGGGATGCGGACAACTTGCTTTAGGTTGACTCACATGTGCCTTACTAGTTTCTTTGCATTATTTCTTTTTCTTTTGTGTGATTGTATGTGCGTAATGTGATCCCTCATGATGTTCAGTTTGATAATTCTCTCTCTTTGTGACATTCCTCTATTTGTACCTTCATTTTTCTCTATGTTGTACATCTTTTAACTTTTTCTTTATCTTGATCTTTTCATTTGTCTTGTCTTTTCCTTTTGGGGATGACACAAGGCATCGAGACATTCATGTCTCTTCCATGTTGACCCAAAAGTTTTTCCTTCACTTTTCTTTATTTATTTCTTTGTCTTGTGTTTTCCTTTTAGGGATGATGCAAGGCATCGAGACATTTATGTCTCTTCCATGTTGACCCAAAAGGTTTTTCTCTTTGTGTCATTCTTCCAGTTCTATGTGTATTTGGGGAATGATGATAGTTCCAAGCTCTCTTAAAAACATTGTAGCAAGAACATACTAACCCCAAATTCATAGATACCTTATGTGTTTTTGGGGCAACCCCTTTCTTTTTCATTTCTCGTGATGTAGCTTCATTTGGAAACATATGACTTGGCATAGGGCTTTCCAAATTAGATCTCGTGTCTTCTTTATTGTTAGCATTTTTCATTTGCTACTTTAAATTAAATGCTCGCAGCATGGTGTTTAGCAATTTCTTTAAAGTGGGGGCATACATTGGCATTATTCTTTTGCATTTCATGTTTCATGGTGTAGTCTTCTTACTTCATGTGATTTGTTTTTATCTTTGTATTTGACATTGGGTGTGATGTCCCTCAATAGTGTGATCTCTCTTAGCATATTATATTCCTCTTAATGGCTTGGCGTGACACACTGCATCCCCTAAGTTTTGAATCTTCTATTCTTTGATTGGTCCTATCTCTGAGACATTAGGTACAATGTTCCCTAAGTCAAAGACCTCGTATGAGTTAAGCAAGACTCCTTTGAATGTTCCTTATTGTTGTATTTTCATTTTCAGTTATATGGCCACCTTGCATAATACACTTTGCATGCCTGTGGAGCCATCTTGTTTGTTCATAAGTTCCAAGAATACAAAGATTTGCTTGCCTTATGAAGCTCAAAGTTCATTGTTTGTTCATGAGCTCCAAGCATACAAAGTTTTGCTTGCCTCATGAAGCTCAAAGATCATTTTTTGCATGGTGCCTTATCAAAGTTATCAGGAGGTATAACTTTGGTATGGTTTATCAGGAAGCCCAACCGAGGCATGACTTTTCCATAGCCACTCGTGCGTGAGTGTGAGCACATACCAGTCATGTGTGTATGTGTCTCACCTCTTTCAGATCCTCACCTAGTGGATAGCCTAGAGTTTTGTTACCTCGGAGTGAGCATGCATTTTTCGAACAAATAGCCTAGATCTAATCCACATTGTGATGGGAAAATGGTCGAAGCTTGATCCACCCCTTTTATTTTATTTTATTTTTCATTTTCATCTTTGACAATGTATGCTTGTGCCTTTATGATGCTCTTTATATCATTTTTTATGTGTGTTCTCTTGTGCCTATGTTGGTTTGCATGGGATCTTGATCTTTGGGGCTTGATCACCCCTCTTGAATGTTGTCATCCTATCTTACTAGCATTGGTGCATTTAGACCCCTCTTGATATGAGTTTTGTCTACTTTAGTGTGATTTTGAAGCAAGTTCATCCTCTCACTAAAGTGGGGGCTAAATGTAGTGTCGAAAAATGTCACCAGTGACATTTTCACACTTTTTTGGGCCCTCCTTATATAATTTATCTTAATGATGCCTTGACTTAGTGTTGTAATGTGTTTAAAACACTCGCATTAGGTCTTGAGCCCTTGTAAACTAAACAAACCTAATCCTACCTTATTTAGGGTGTTATAAAGTGTTGTAACACACTTTCACACTTTTCTAGGGTTGTCATTAATAATTGGGCTTATTTATGCTTTAATTGGCCTTATTTTACATCCACAAGCCTCATTTAATGCATCTTTTTGAGGATGATCCCAAAACAAATCAACATCTAATTATAATTCAAGTATTTTCAAGTTGTGTGGCCTAGATTTGGTGGTCTAGGACTCATACACCACCTTGGGCATATGAGTCCCACCTAGGGTTTTGGGTCTTGATCTTGGTTTTACACCTTTCTAAGCATCTTTGAATTTGGTCCCATAAATTATACCTAATGGGACTCATACGCCACCTTGGTTGTATGAGTCTCGTGTGGCCCAAAATTAAAATTAATTCAAATTCTTGGTGGGATTTTATCCTCCTAAATATGATGTCAGCTTGTAGTGTTGTAATTTTGGGAATTCTTGTATAATTAAGTATAAATGCAAATTTATTTCGCTCATTTTACACCTAGCAGGTTGAATGAGCATTCTTATAGCAAGTTTGAGTTTACAAGAGCATTCAAGTGTTTACAAGAGCATTCAAGGACAGATTATCAAGCATTTTAGAGCATTATTTAAGCATGAAGCATCATGTCAAGGACTTCATGCATCATGTTTGTTTTGGAGCTAACAATTGTGATGTATGGTTTTAGGATTCAAGCTAACATTTCACTCAAGATCTATCCTATTCAAGCAAGAGTCAAGATCTACATCTATTGGAGCCATCTCATACATGTTTGTAACCACTTATTTCTAGGGTTTGGTGAGTTGTAACATTATATTTTGTTCATTCATCATTCTCCATTCTTATTTTATTTTATTTTAAGGTTTGATTACCAAAATGGGGTTTGACCAAGGAAAACCACTATCCACTAACAAAACAATATTTCCCTCTATTTAGTGTATGATTTGTAGGTTAAGGTTGAGGGAACATTGAAGAGAAATTTTAGAGAAAGTTGTCAAAGTTGTCACCTTGCATTGGAGATACTTGGAAGATTTCTATAGGTTGCAAATCAAGGTTTCAGATCCAAAAATCAATCAAGAAGTGCAAAGGAGACCTTGAAGACTAGATTCAAACTTTGAAGCTTCAAAAAACCCTAACTAGACTGATATGCCAGTTTTGGCATATGAGTCCTAGTTTAGGTTAATTTTCAAGTTTATACAGATTCGAATACCCATTTGCCAGATTCTTAATTTTGCATAGAAACCCAAATCTGGGATTGATTCACCCAGTCTGGCGTATGAGTCCCAATTAGCATTAAAGTTAGTTTTTTCAAAAATTCAGACCTCCATTCTGTCATCTCCAGATTTCTAGGTGCACACATTTCATCTTATAGCTTGTTATTCTATTCTATATGCATTTTTAGGTCATTAGTGAAAGATTGCATTAAATCATGGTTAAGCGTTACATCTTGCATTGCATTTTTCTTTCCAATTCCTAACTTGGTGGTGAACCCCTCATTAGTTTACAATCAATCCTTAGAACATCCCTATTGCAAGATCTCTTTATCTTTTGCACACTTGAGGTTGAGATCTCTAGGGTTTGTTCTTAAATGAGAGTGATGAGTTTTTATTCTAGGTCTCAAACCCTATAACCCAAATAAATTTCTTCCTTTCAACCCCTAGGATTCCTTAGAAAAATGGAGTAGTTGAAAGAAATAATAGAATCGTTCAAGAAGCTACAAGGAAAATGATGAAAGAAGAAAATCTATCATAAGTCTACTGGAGAGAGAAGCAATTCATACTGCTATTTACATACTTAACAGAGTGAAAGCAAGATAAAACAACACAAAGACTCCCTATGAGCTATGGTATGAAAGGATTCCTATTGCCAAATACTTTAGAGTTTTTGGAAGCAAATTCTATATTAGAAGAGATGAAGAAAACTTAGAAAAGTTTGATGCAAGGTCTGATGAAGGCATCTTCCTTGGATATTCTACTAAAATCAAAGCTTATCGGTGCTACAACAAGAGGCTAAGAAATATTATTGAAAGTGTAAGTGTCAAGGTTGATGAATACCTATAGAAGAATTTAGTGGTGATAGATGGATATGAATTAGATGAGTCTTCTTGTAGAACTTCTGAGAAGAAAAAGCTAAGGAAAAAAGAAGTGCAGAATTGAAGAGGAAGAAGCTCCAAAAAAGATTCCTAAATCACCTAAGCATGTGTAGAAGAATCATTCTAAAGAATAGATCATTGGTGGTAAGAGAAACTTGTACTAACAAGAAGGAAAATTGTTGAAGAATAGATAAATCTATGTTTACTTTCAGAAGTTGAACCTAAAACTATGTTTGAAGCATGCAAGGATGAGTATTGGATCAAGGCTATGGAAGAAGAACTAATTTATAGTTAATGCTAATGTTTTTCTAGTACATGATTTTATCACTTGTACACACATACTTCTATGATAGGATTTTCTATTTCATGTCAACAAATATATGATAGGAATTTATCTCCCAATTGTATTCTTCCAAAAAATAACTCTCTCCTTGCTTAACAAGGATGAGTGATAGATATAATGTTGATTCCAAGATTAGTTAGGACTAATAAAGCTTATATATATTGCAAATAATAATGGATCGATAATCAAGTGCAAATACATTTTGTGATATTTTTTGTTTCCAAGTAAGCAATAAAACTCCAACAAAAAAATTTTGTTCTTGTGAAGTAATATGTATGTATCTTTGATTGTTGGTTGATTCTCTAGTGTAACAAGTGAACATGCCCACTTCAAAGCCCCCTTGAGGTATGATGTCACTCTATATTTTAGTTTGTGAATATGGTTGCATCTAATTGCTAGTTAAGATAGTTAAATATTCAAATTCATGTAGTAACTATTGATTAGTGTTTAGTATAGGACTTTCACCTAAACCTATCATTTACCTATAGCTATGATTTTTAAGATTAATAATTATCAAAACTCTCTGATCCTTCGGTTGAATTTTATTTCACTAATACTTACCCTTTGATTTATGATTTCAAATAATGAATGTGTAGTATCGTAAATTGTCACCCTTAACAATTTCGCACAATTTTTTTCTCACCCTAAATTATTGAGCTTAATTGAGTTCCTAATTTCCTAAATTATACATTTTATAGCCCATTTATACAAATTTCTGAGAAATTGCAAGCATTGAATAATTGCAATCAATTAATGTTTTGCCCCTAATACATTGTCTCCTAGAAAATAGGGCCAAGACACATAGTAACATGGGTATATGGATCCCTCTATTATGTCAGGGATCAATTTTTAATATGTTGGAGTGGTCATTTTAATATTCAAATTTCCAATTTCAAATGTCAGCTATCAGGATTTAATTCTCAGGAAATTAGAAAAATGCCTATAAATACCTAGTTATTGCATCATTTCAAATATAACAAGCATTAAGTGAAATTATATTGGAAAAACTATGATCAAGAGCATTATTAAGCAAGTCAAGAGAATTGTTTCAAAACTTTATTGTAGCAATTCAAGATCCTAACATCATGTAAAATATTATGTGAGTTTATGTGTGTTCATTATTTTGTGAGGGCTAACACTTTTGTAGGTCTCCAAAGCATTCAAGAAAATCAAGCAAGTAAGAACAAGACCTTGAGGTGATGTGCATGACTTTAGTCCTTCAAGGAAGCCACTGAAGGGTGTTGAGTTGCAACACTTTTTGATTTCATCATTCCTTCCTTTCAATTATTATTTTTTCATTAACATTTCCATTGTGGATGTGGAAACATTTACATGGGGTTTGACTGAGGCAAGCCCCTAAATGGCCCAACATTTCCCCTCTCTTTGAATGTGTAGATTGTAGGTCTGAAGAGGATTTCAGAGAGCTTGAAGACAAATTGTTTATTTTGGCATTCAAATCCTGACATCTTGTCAACACACGAAAACTCACCTATAGGAATTATCCGACAGCATGTTGATAACTCTGCAACCAAAAATCAGAAGCTAAGATCTGTCATTAGAGGACCCAAAAAGTAGAGTAGGAAACCTTATTAGAGACCCATATGCCCCTAGGCATCCCAATCCTCTTGTGCATGCCAAAACCATTTTTTAGGATAGATACACAATCTCCTGTACTTTCCAGGTCTGCCTACAATTTATTGTTTTAATCTTCTATTTTTCAAGATCTTATATTTTTCATACTAGGTCATATAGTCTAATTAGGTTTGAAACAATGCTAAATGGGGTTGCATGCTATTGTATGGCTTAGGATATAAAGAACACGTGCTTTCCAATTATTTCATTGAAGGATAACCCTAGAGATCTCGATGCAATGGAGAAAGAGATCTTGCAATACGGTTGTCCTAGGGGTTGATTGTAAACTAATGAGGGGTTCACCACCAAGCTAGGGCTTGGAAATACAAATAAAATGGAAAAATCAAAATTCTTAACCCTAATTCAATGCAATCTTTCACTAAATGACCTAGAGATGCATATAAAATAGAAAATTAAGTTGTAAGATGAAATATGTACACCTGGGAATCTGAAGCAGACTTGAATGAGTTCTGAAACATTGAAAAACCCAAATTTTTGACCTAATAGGACTCATATGCCAGTCTGGGTGAATCAATCCCAGATCTGGGTTTCTGCACAAGAACAAGTTTTTGGAAAAAGGGTATCTGAATCTACAAAAACTTTGAAAAACACCTGTAGTGGGACTCATACGCCACTTCTGGCAAATCAATCTCATTTCTCTTTTTTGGGAATTCAAAGTTCTAATATGCACTTCAACATTTGCTATCTTCTCCCAAATTGATTTTCTAATGTGAATCTACGAAAAGACCTGCAAAACATAATATAGACTTGATTTGCTTATGGGGGGTTTGCCTCAGTCAAACCCCTAGTTTGGTAATTAAACCTTGAAAGAAATAATGAAATATGCATGTAAATAGGAATGTAAACCCTAACCTTAAGTGTATCTAAGATTAGGAAATTTGAAATTCATTGCAATCATATTCTAACATGTAAGAATGAGATGCATGAATGAAATATGGCAATGGATGACTCACTTTGAGAGATCTCTAATCACCCAAGTGAGCCCCAATAATTCTTTTACCTTCCTTAGGCTGAATGTAGAGTGATAATGGAGGATGGAATCACTTAGGAAACAGGTCATTAGGCTTGGATTGATGGCTAGTTGAATCACCCCAACCTAGAATCCGTCATGATTCACCATAGACAACCATGATCAACCCTTGACAATGTTAGATCTTGAATGAAAGTGAGCTTGAAGACTTGCAAAAACACTTTAATTTTTCTCTAAGACTTCAATTTTGCTTGCTTTTGAAACTTGAATGCTCTTGTGAAAGAATGCTTGAAGACTCTTGAATGCTTGGATCTTGAAATTTCTCTTGAAAATGCTTGCTTAAATGAAATAATGACTGAGAAGCTTCCCTATATAGGCATAAACACCTAATTTACTGTTATTCAGATGTCAAAGGCCGGCATCAACCAAAAACTTGAATTAAAAGTTGATTTTCCTGCTCAAACCCTAAAAAAGCCCTAAATGGGACTCATACGCCACCTCTAGTGTATGGGTCCCACCTAGGGGGACTCATTCGCCCAAGGTGGTGAATGAGTCTCACCCTAGATTTTTGGGGTGGGTTTTTGGAATTTTGAGTATTTTTGATGATTTTGTTAGGTTTTTAGCTTAAATAAGTCTCGTGATTCGAAATAATGGGTCTTAGGGGCCTATTAATGATGAATTAAAGGGTAATTAATGTAAGGTACCAAAATAGGTCCAAATTAGGCAAGATATTATGCTATCTCCAAGAAAGGAGTACAATTTTTGTTGCCACATTTAGCCCCCACTTTAGCGCCCATATGACTCTACGTGCATATGCAAGCTAAAGGACCCTTTCATAAAAGGATACTCATAGGGATTTATCATCACGGGAGAATGAAGCCCCCACTATAGCTATCTACAAAACCACAATTTTAGGATCCGTATTCTACAACGCCAATTTATTAGTTGTCCAAAAATCCTCTTATCTAACTTCTTTCTAGAAATCCCATTCGAGGGTAGATGTATGCCCCCCTTGATTCTGCTTGCTTTACGAAGGTGGAATCAAGGTAGCAGTTTAACCACATAAAAAAACTTAAGTCATATCATAGGGTATTTCCAAGTACCATACCATGTGATGATAGACATTTGATGAGGATGAGAGCAGAATTATGATTCCAATGCAACAAACGATGTTGAAAATGGAGCTCTCTAGCTCCCGTTATGTTAATTTGAATGAAAGGTGCTTTTTAACCCTAATATAGTAAAAACTCTAATTTTATCTTATATAAGAGTAAAAAGTGGAGTAATTTCTAACTATTTTTCCATTTACCTTCTTGTAGCTTGAGTTTGGTGAAGAGTTATTGAAGATGTCGAGCCGACGAGATTATGAGCCCTTGAGATTGGACGTCGTACGAGATCAAGTAGCCCACGACGAGCACTATTATCAGGTGAGTTGATTTTTTTGCCTTAGAATTGTCCTTATGCATTTATTTTATGATTTGTATGCATTTCTTGGCTAATTTATGGCCTTGGAGAAAAAGTTCACAAAGCGTCCCCTTTTTTCACAAAGTGTCCCCTTTTTTCGCAAAGTGTCCCCTTTTGTGGCGAAGTGTCCCTTTTTGTCACAAAGTGTCCCTTTTTGCTGCAAAGTGTCTTGTTTCTTCACGAAGTGTCCCAAAAGGGGTCTAAAGTGTTTAGGACCCTTACAAAAGTACACTAGAACAACTTTAGTACACTTTGTTAATTATTGATGTATAGATTTGAGATTGCAGAATGCTTATAGGACATATTTTTACTTTTTTTATTAGATTCCACCCCATTCGCAACAGCGTCTTGGCAGTCAACAAATCATTCAACTCTGAGACCTAGCCCCAACACTTTTAGCAGAGGATATAGATATATTACAAACCACAAGATTGTATTAGGTGTACCTCATTCCCCCATGAGGTACCACAATGCTATGCTGATGGCACTAATAGAGCGATGTAATGCAGACACATGCATGTTTCATCTTCCCATAGGAGAGATGATCATCACATTAGAAGATGTCTATTGCATAGTTTGAGTTCCCATTCGGGGTGAGAGGGTATGGTTTCTAGCGGATATGTCATTTCAGGAGATGAAATATGATATATAGTATTGCCTTGGAGGTCTAGTTCATGATAGTATCGTGAGGCCACAGATCGATCTAGCGATGTTTCTATATTTATGGGGCCCATTTGTTGCATGAATTATGATTCACTGTAGCACTAGTACTTGTCCCTAATGGTCGGGGAGCACACTTAGAGGGAGTACTAGTACATATGATTCGGAGGATGGCAGAGCACATGACTATGTATGCCTAGGGGGGCAACATCCTCACACAATTATATTATAATCTTAGGTGATTTTCATTTTGTGAGATTAACAATATGGTACATTGTACGCTGCTGCAAGTGTGGTTCCTAGAGCATATCACGTGCACTAGGCTAACAATATCTCCATGTGCATCATCCCTAGAGTATCCTCATGCATTCAGCTATCCACTATAGAAGCTATGGCAATATAGTGATCTACATTTTTGGAGAGTCTGATTCAACCAAATGGATGAGGAGATCATATGAAGACCTTACCAGCTTATACCACAGTGGTCAGATGAGACTTGTTAGATGAGGAGATTACAGATGGATATATTTTTGATAGGCAAACATGATTACATAGTATGACCTTTCTACTATGATCGTGTCATGCGACAGTTTGGATAGGTCCAGGTACCACCCATGGCATGACCCTTTTTTAGGAGATTAGTATGGAGTGATCAGAGGCTCGATGATACTAGATGGTTCACTACCGATGATGTCATTTACAATGACTCTGAGTATGAGGATCATGATATGCCTCCGGTCTTTGATGTTGATGATGTCGGTACCATAGATGTCTATGAGGAGTGGTGGGCAGCAGTACGGCTAGCTCCTGTATTCTCGATGGATGAGTCGATAGGTGTTGCAGAGCCACTCCCAAATCAAGGAGACGAGGAGGAAAAAGCTAAGGAGGTACGCTTCAGGGCTGTAGACATATTCACAAATGTGATAGATGAGGAGTATGACAAGGCTACAGATCCTGACTATGATGGCCAAGAGGATGAGGATGAGGACAAGGAGCAGCTAATGAGTGAGGATGATGAGACATCAGATGAGGATCCAATGGGACACGAGTGGGGAGAGCTAGCTCCGACTCATGTGACTATATCACGGTTAGTAGTTGTAGTAGGCATCAACACCTATAGTCATGGAGAGGCTAGCACATCCTCCATGCCCCCTACAAATGATGAGGTTGTCTTTACACAAACAGCTAGAGAGCTAGGTGATGATATTTTATTTCCTACCATGCTTTACGCTTATGCTTTATGTTTTAATTTTTTGTTCATATTTATATCATGATGTATACTGATTATATTTATGATTTCTATCTCGATAGTCACCTAGCGATAGAGATCATGAAGGTCTCTCACAATTCTTGCAAGATCACTCTATTTATTTCATGATGCAAGATCTCTCAAAGTGATCTTGCATCTTGCATAATGACTTGTTTCCGAAGTGATTCCATCCTCCATTATCACTCTACATTCATCCTAAGTAAGGTACAAGCATTATTAGGGCTCAATTGGGTGATTAGAGATCTCTCAAAGTGATATTGCATCTTGCATAGTGACTTGTTTCTTAAGTGATTCCATCCTTCATTATCACTTTACATTCAGCCTAAGGAAGGTACAAGCATTATTAGGGCTCACTTGGGTGATTAGAGATCTCTCAAAGTGTGTGATTTGTAGGTTTAGGAAGAAGGTGTGTGATCTGCCTAATTTGGACCTATTTTGGTACCCTTGCATTAATTACCCTTTAATTCATCATTAATAGGTCCCTAAGACCCATTATTTTGGATCTCGAGGCTTATTTCAGCTAAAAACTCGACAAAATCATCAAAAACACTCAAAATTCTAAAAACCCACCTTGAAAATCTAGGGTGGGACTAATTCACGTTGGGTTCACCAAAATGAAACAATGAAAAATGGGGTTGGATTCTATCGTATGGCTTAGGACATAAAGCACAACCACTTTCTAATTATTTCATTGAAGGATAACCCTAGAGATCTCAATGCAATGGAGAAAGACATCTTGTAATAGGGTTGTACTAGGGGTTGATTGTAAACTAATGAGGGGTTCACCACCAAGCTAGGGCTTGGAAAGACAAATGCAATGCAAATCAAAATGCTTAACCCTAATTCAATGCAATCTTTCACTAAATGACCTACAAATGCATATAAAACAAAAAAACAAGTTGTAAGATGAATGTGTGCACCTGGGAATCCGAAGTAGACTTGAATGAGTTTTAAAACACTAAAAAACCTGAATTTTTGACCTATTGGGACTCATACGCCAATCTGGCAGAATCAGTCCCAGATCTGGGTTTCTGCACAAGAACAAGTCTCTAGAAAAAGGGTATTTGAATTTGCTTTTACCCTAACAAATTCCTATAGTGGGACTCATACACCAATTATGGTGAATCAGTCTCGTTCCACTTTTTCAAAAATTCAAAATTTAAATCTGCACTTCAACACTTGCTGTTTTCTCCCAAATTGATTTTTAGATCTGAATCTATGAAAAGACCTGTAAAATAGAATATAGACTTGATTGGCTTATGGGGGGTTTTTCATGGTCAAACCCTTAGTTTATTAATTAAACCTTCATAGAAATTGTGAAATATGCATGTAAATAGGAATGCAAACCATAACCTTAAGCATATCTAAGATTAGGAAATCTGGAATGCAATGCAACCCTATTCTAACATGTAAGAATGAGATGCATGAATGAAATATGATAATAGATGACTCACTTTGAGAGATCTCTAATCACCCAAGTGAGCCCTAATAATGTGTGTACCTTCTTTAGGTTGAATGTAGAGTGATAATGGAGGATGGAATCACTTAGGAAACAAGTCATTAGGCTTGGCTTGATGGCTTGTTGCATCTCCCCAACATAGAATCCATCATGATTCACCATAGACAACCATGATCAACCCTTGACAATGATATATCTTGAATGAAAGTGAGCTTGAAAACCAACAAAAACACTTTAATACTGCTCCAAGACTTCAACTTTGATTGCTTTTGAAACTTGAATGATCTTGTGAAAGAATGCTTGAAGACTCTTGAATACTTGGATCTTGAAATTGCTCTTGAAAAGGCTTTCTTAGATTAAATAGTTACTTAGAAGCTTGTCTATATAGGCATCAACACCTAATTTACCGTTATTCAGATCTCAAAGGCCAACATCAACCAAAAATCTGAATTAAAAAGTTGATTTTCCTGCTCAAACCCTAAAAAATCCCCAAATGGTACTCATACGCCACCTCTATCGAATGTGTCCCACCTGGGGGGACTCATTCACCCAAGGTGGCGAATGAGTCCCACCCTAGATTTTTGGGCTGGGTTTTTGGAATTTTGAGTGTTTTTGATGATTTTGTCAAGTTTTTAGCTGAAATAAGCCTTGAAATCCGATATAATGGGTCTTAGGGGCCTATTAATGATGAATTAAAGGGTAATTAATGCAAGGGTACCAAAATAGGACCAAATTAGGCAAGGAATTGTACTATCTCCAACAAGGGAGTACAATTTCCATTGCCACTTGAGGTTAATCATAAAAATCATTTCCAATCCATTTACAAGGCCCTAGGGATGTAGATCCAAGTCTTATTGACTCACCTTCATAGTTGAAATCCAATCTATTTGCCTTGTTGATTTTCATCCTAATGAAACCCTAGGAAAAGGGGGGATTGACCCTAGCTTTTATACACTAAACCTAGGCACACTCTCTTTTTCTATGTTTCATTTTGGTGAACCTGAGATGTTAACATTTTATACCTTCTAAAATTGCATCCTAGATTTAAGATTTGCATTGCATTGTTTTGCATCTTTCATGTCTAGGTTTTTCACTTTTGCATCATAAAAGACGTAAAAATTCAAAAATTTGCATATCATATGGCATCATAAGTTGCATTAGGATTAGCTCCAATCACTTAGATCAAATCTACATTGAAAATTGTATTCATAATTATCATTTTCATTGTTACACATTTGTATTTGCATCACATTTTCTTAATTTGAGTAAATTTTGGAAAAATACTCAGTTACAGACATGTTTGCACACATAAGCAAAGCTTCTAGATAACATAATAAATAGTCTACTTTTGAATTTTTAGAGCCCCTATCAAGGACTCAGATGCCCTTGGGCACCTCTGTCCTTATAGAGTCAAATCAACAAACATTTTCTCAATTTTTTGTCTCTATCTACTTAGTCTGTTGGTGCTTGCAAATCTCTATTTTGAAATTCATAATTGCATCTTTTTTAGAATCTAGGTTTTAACTTCTATACAACATAATAAATAGTCAAATTCTAAAGGAGAGATAAAGTTCATTCTTAGGTTTCAAATTTGCATTTACAAATCATCATTTCTAGGTCTTTGCATCTTAAATCAGACAATTTTTGCATTTTAGATCAAAAAATTGCATTCAAAATTGTCATTTCTTGTTCACATACTTGCATTGGCATAAATAATGCAAAATCTCCAAAAAAATCACTATTCAAATTGTTTACAACTATACCTAGAATCCTTAAATAAAATCACACACAATCAGCTTTTGAATTTCTAAAAAACTAGACCAGGATTCATACGCCCTTGCACGCCTCTATCTTCCTGTTGATGACTGAGTCAATTTTTACATAGACTTGTATTGTGATATTCTCTGGCTGCTTTTGTTGTCTGGTTCCCATTTCTAGCTATTTAATTGTGTTTATGTGTTGGTTTACCATTCACCTTAGGTACACTTAGTATTTTGAAATGTGTATGAGTTTCATGACCTAGTATCCTATTGCCAACACTTTAGTGAGACATAGTTGTTGAGATTAAGGTGCCTCAACCTTAAAGTCCTAATATTGATTAACTCAATGTATTGTTCTATTTATTTATGATATTTAATTGCCTATGGTGTCATGTCATAAACTGGGACCCGTCGGTTGTGTGGCATCCTCGTTGGAAGTGACTGGATGAAACATCATCATCCCAAGTGGACATAGGCATCCCACTTTGGAATCTTTCACTTATGATAGATTTTATGACACGTCATAAGGCATATTTATGCATGGAGAAAGTTGAAGCCCAAGTTGGGCTATGACACATTGTAAGATAATCGAATATTTTGGTCAGTTATGACAAATTCTCTTATGAATTCTATGACGGATCTTGCAAAAGATTTTATGGTAGATTTATGAAAAAACTTATGATAGTTGTAAGGCATCTATAATAAGCTATTATGAGTAGATTTTGGGTGCCCAAGCTTGGAGAGAGAATATTACATATTTGACAGTTGTAAGGGGTGTAAGGGAATATGGTACATGTGTCCAAATCCATGTCTATGGTGTGGGATATTGTGCCATGTGTATTTGGATGCCCATCCTCTTCTAGATGCTTCTCTTGGCTTGTATTCTCTATATATTATATGTCTTGCATTGTAGAATGCATAGTTTGTTTGCAAGTAATGAAGTGTTGTTAGATTCACTCTAGAACATGCATTTGTTTTGAAGAACTTATTGAAGAAGCTTTGTAATTGGAGCTACATTGTAACCTCTATTTGATTTAATATAGTAGTGTAAGAGAGGGGTACCAATCACATCAAGGCCCTAGGTCACAAAGAGCCGAGAGTGGAAGGCTGCACTAACTTACCTCACTCTAAAGGGATGCTATGAAACAAAGGATGAGAATGATGAGGACCATAAGGTTCTTCTACCACTCTTCAGACTATGAATCTAATTTGGGACTAGGTGAGCTAGTTCTTGAATTCAATATTGCACTTCAGACAATTCTCTACTCAAGGACGAAAGTACGATTCTAGGGCGACAGTGTGGCGCGCTAGCATCTCTTAGGTGCGTTGGCGTCTGTACGTCCACAGGACAGAAAAGGAAATATGAACCACCAAAAAATGAGATGACAACCTAGCTAATTAATCCTAAATAAACAAAACAGAACTATGAAATATGAAAATTACAAGCAAAGATGATAAAGTAAATATATGAGAGCTAAAATAATGAAGATAATCTCACCAAGGCACCAGATCGCTAGCTAGCTCCAAAAGCACGTCCACCTACACACAAGAAAGAGGGGAAAATTGTTGAGGTTGTATAGGGGTATGCCTCAGTCAGACCCTCGTGATGGTGTTTCGACCTCCATGGACATCCAAATAGCAATGAGAGATAAATATGTGATAAAGAACTAAAGAAAGAAATAATGCAAATAAGACTACAAAATAGTAAAGAGCTACTCAACCAAATCACAAAGGATAGGAGTGAAATGTTACTGTGGATATTTATAAACCCCCATGTCTTGACCTGCTCCCACATGATGATAAAGCAAGCATGTTGAGCCTATTTCCATGTAACTCTCTTTCGGGCTCCAACTGCCTGCCACATAGCCTTCACTTGTACAAGCTTTGAGCGGGCCCCTTAAATGGTGCCAATAACAAAGAGCACTGCCACATGTATTCCCATCGCAAACTCTCATCAAAGGATGGGGAGAACGAACTACAGACTACTATATGTTGCCAAGTAATCCTTCAACATAGCTGCATAAAAGGGAGGAGTGATGCAAATGCCAAGTTGCCATACCATGTCACATGCTCTAACTAATTTCACTAAAAGCTTACACTTGTCTACACAAGGTAGACCGGGACCACTGTCATCATTTGCAGGGAATGCATCTGGCTAGCGAGTGACTGGGTTCATTCTTGAGAATATTTGTGTTACAACAAACTGTGATGAATCATTGTTGCAAGCATTATGATTCATGATGAGAAATCATTTTTGTTACAGGCTCTCAGGCAGTGGACACCCTTGACTATATATACTACTTATTTCAAGAGATAGGGAGAAGAAAAAAGAAAAATCTTGTTTCTTAGTTTGAAATATCTATAAGAGAATTTGGGAGACACCAGGCCTTTTTTTTGTTAGATAACTACAAACACTCACAGACTGTGCCCTTGTAATTTGGCCTTTTTGTTTCTTAACTATTGATAACATTATACTATGTTTTTTTTTAATAGTTTGTTTGCAACTTCAATGATTTGAATAGAATACTGATTTAGAACCATGTCTTCGACTCTTTTTGTTTAGTAAAGCTCTACGCAAGTTATTTTATATTATGAAATAAATTATTCAGGTCTTTCTCTTTAACAATTGTTATTTCATACATAACAGATTGCTTAACAGGCCCTTACACTGCATTTACAAGATAGGTCTATCGTGCCTTACATCTAAGTCTTGGCGCATTTCCCTAGTTAGATCTTTTATTTTATATTTGCTTCCTTTTCCCATTCAAAAACCCCAATTATAGAAGAAGTCGGCTTATTTAAAATTTGGAGGTCACTTAGTTTGGCGCAATAGGTCCCCCCCTAAAACTGAGTTTCCCACAGAGGACTGTTACCATATCAATTTTTGGCATCAACAGTTTTTTTTTCCTGGCACGCCCAGTGAGACCGTAAATGATATGCTTGAGCTTCAAGAAAGTACATGAGCCATTGACCTATCACAAGATCCCAAACAGCAAACAACCCTAGTTTGTTGGTACCTTCGTTAGGGTCAATACCAACTAGAACCCGTCACATAAAAGTTCAAGTTCCTCCACTAGCCATGTTTCCTATCGCTAACTAAAATTATGTGGCTTGGGACATCAAGAGCCCCCTTGTAGCCCCAGTATCACCTGTTGTTTGGGCCCCTATTCCAATTTCTTCTCTCAAGTCTATCCCTAAATTCATCGAAGATGGGTCAAGAAAACCATCTGAACATCTGCAAGATGTCACAGATGTGTGTCTCATGCACGAAGTAACAGATGAAAACATAGCGCTGAGGTTGCTCATAGCTTCTTTCAGAGGAAAAGCATCAGATTGGTATCGCACTCTATCGGCTAACTCTATCGACACATGGGATCAACTCAGAGACCCCTTTATGAGAGATTCTCAAGCAATGGCAATATATCTTCTTAGTATCATCAGCTAGAAATTATCAAGCGAGATCCATACGAGGCCTTGACCGACTTCAACACTCAGTTTTGCATAACTTGGCAAAGAATTTAGGCAGCAATCCACCCACCACCTGATCTAGAATTCATGTTTTACCTGAAGTGCATCAACACAGATATCTCAATAATTTTCCAGTCACTCGGTGAAGCCACTCTACCTGATGCATATAGCATCGCAATTAAAGTAGAAAACAATCTAATCGACGCTATAAATTTTCCACCTCGGCCCATCATGCTTATATTCCCCAAAATACTAGCTTCGGCCTAGGCAATGACATCTACCCAACCAGCTGCTCCTTCACAATCTATGTACACATACACAAACAGGCCACATAATGTCACACCTAGTTCCTCAAAGGAAGAGACGAGCGACATAAAGGAAATGTTGTGGGCTATGGCCAATGAGATAACTATCATCAAGCGCAACCAGACTGCTCCTCTAAAGCTAACCTATCAGAATTGTCAGGGCGAAAGACCCTCTTACCAACAGAACCAATTCCAAGGAGGCACTCGCCCAAATCCTCAAGCGCAAACAACAAGTCAAATAGTACTGGTACCCACTCCATTGCAGAATGCTAGCCTGAGCTCTAACAGAGAGTTGATTGTAGGGCAAAACAATTTGATCGATGATGAAAACCCCTAGTATTTTCCTTGTGATGATTCACATATGCCTCGAAACTGCCCACGAGGCAATCTACAACAGAAGGTAGAAGAGCAGCGTAGCCAAGGTGCAATGTCGAACAATGGGGGTTATGCATATACCTCCTCGCAAATGGAAAATGTAGTACTCATCACTCAAATGCAAGGAATGTCTCTAGAACAAGAAACTGATATAGCTCCCGACCACACCCTCTTCTCATGGATGGAAAGAGAGGAGGCAATATTCACATTCAAAGCATCCACTTCGAGAACTCCATAGGTACAGTCCAGCTGTGACAATTGTTCTGAAGGAAGGTTAGCAGACAAAGAAGCCATCCCACAATTAGTCAGTCTGCAGCTAAAAAGCGCCTCTGACCATAGATCTAGTGCCTTTGTAGCAACATCACATTGTCCACCATAAAAGGAGATCATGACAACAAAAGCTAAAGAGAAAAATCCCCCAAGGCCGCCACCTTTTGATGTAGTGGAACAGTTAAAAAAATCATCCGCTAGCGTTTCCCTATGGGAAATCTTAGCCATTCTAGAGCAGAAAACATTGCTACAGAGGGCCCTCCCAGAAGACTCTATCTCAAAACCAGAAGAGCGATTACTTAAAAGGAAAACTATTAATCAATAAACCCTGGCCAAAGTTCTCACAAACACTATAGAAGAAGCCTCAACTGAGGATCAAGAAGAAGAATCCATAGTCAAAGTTGGTGAAGGAAAACCAAAGCCAAAACCATTTTTTAACTCTAATTGTAGGTAAGAAATTACTGCATAACTCCATGATTGACTTCGGCACTAGCACCACGGTCATGCCCAGGCAAATAGTTAAAGCCCTAGGATTGAGCTACGAACCCTTGAAGAAAGGAGTCATGCAATTAGATGGAAATATGGTTAATACTGTGGGGATCGTTAAGAACCTCCCGTTAACTCTTTTCCTGCCCAAATATCATGATCAAATAGGATACCGTAATTATTGATATTCCTCCAATTTTCGGTTTGTTCTTATCAAGATAATTCACTTCTAAACTAAGTGGGTACCTTTCCTTAGATTGGTCACACTTGATTATAAGGACCAAGCACGGAGCCAAAATAAAACTTGTATCTAAACCTTTGCATTTGGAACATGTTGTAGAGGAAGCTAAGATAATCTTTGAGTCCGCTCACACTTCCATCACTAAGGAAGAAATGTACTACACTGAGCTTCTAGAAGATGAAGAAACCACCAGAGATCAGACCGAGCAAGAAGAATTTTTCCTAAGTGATTTCATTGATAAAGACCCTTTCAGTAATTATCATGCCACTAGACTGGGAACCTATGTCATTTATGACGAAGACCAAGCCATCCTGAAGGTGACACAAGCACATGAAGGTGTTCGAACAATGAGAACATGGTTGTTGTACTACAATGGTGTGAAATGCGAGATCATTATGAAATTTGAAGTATACCCGACTTCCCTGAGCGACAGGACGACAATCAGACCTTTTCGAACCCGATTTTCTTGTTCAAGTGATGAAGCTGAAACCAAAAGCCTAGTTCAAGGTTCAAACCTGGAAAAAAAAATGGGCATCAAGCACATGAAGGTGTTCAGAGAATTTGAGTTGTTCATCAATCAGGTTTAGAATATCAATACTACAAGATAGGTCTGTATAGGACCCCATAGAAATAAAGTTTGGGACCTAGTCAAGAGCTCTGAAACTTTCAATATTCAAGTTGTTCCTCAAGAATAGAATGATGGTATAAAAGGATTGGCTGAAATCGGATCCCAGTCCAAACCAATGCCCAACCCAATGCATAACCAATATCTTATGCGGATGATGAGCCGACCAGCAACTCTAACTGTTGGTCAGAGCTAGCAAGTGTTTGATAGTAATGAATATATCAACTTATTCAGTTCACAGTTGGAGAAATCTGTCGACCAACCCTAATCAAGAGTTGTTGAAACCAACAACAAACAATACATTCAACAAGGATTCCATAAGCTTCTGAAACGTTTGGTTACTCTCAAAACTCCTTTTAATTCTAATAGTTTTGGAAGCAAAAAGAGGAAGTATATAGCGAATAGAGGTGAATATGCCGATTTTCAGGTTAGGGATGGGAGAAAGTTCAAAATTAGAAGGGTTCACTCAGAGAGGCTCATCCCCCTTCTAAAAGGAAATATTGAGGGAACAGTAACTTGGCCATATGATAACCTCAGAGGATATGATCTCGGCATCATTTGACTTACGATATATCTGAAAAGGGAAGGCAAATCAACTTGCCTAAAGAAGTTGGAAAACCCCAATGAGGAAGCACTGATGGTACAAAGGTTAGTAAGGCTAGTTCAACTATGTTTTAATCTCTCATCCGAGCCTAACACGTGGGTACGTAGCCTGAAACCAGTCCAAAAGAAGAATGGAGGTATCCGCCTATGTATTGATTTCCGCGACTTAGACCAAGCCTCACTAAAAAATTATCACTTACCCCCCTTCATGGTAATTCCGTACAAATAATACAAATCATTTAAAACAGAAGGCCCAGAGGGAAAAGCGGTTAGGGAATTCCCATCAGGGGAATTCACCTTAAATTCTCTATAAAGCTCATTTAGATAGTTCTACCATGTAAATATGTAATTAGCGTGGTTGTTTTCTTTTATGTTCTTTTGTTTGTTCGATCAGTCTTCCTAATCAATGATATAGCAGAGATTTACAATGTGATACAAGAGATAACACATATACCAAAGGGACAAGAATATGCAGCAAAATAGAGTTTTAAAACATGAGCTATATTCTCATTATATTTATATACTATGATAAGTAGAATAGCAAAATGGCTCAGAGGCCACACTTCTAAAAGTATATATTTATAGATTTTATATCGTGAAAGCCTTTTCTAGGCTATATACATGTGACTAACAAAAATTTTAGTCTTAAAGTAATAGAAAGAGGGGATTTTCCATCTCGGAGAGAAGCTTGAATTACGAGAACAGGTAGCAACAACAGCAGTATCCGGTTCCATGTCATTTTCAGTAGCAGTAGAGTCAGTGGTAGCATCTGAAACAACAACAGGTGGCAGAGGAAAGGCTAGGTTCCTAAAATTAGTATACCAGTCTATATCAAAGAATGGCACCATGTTGTATATCTGGAGTAGAAAGTGGCAAGCACAAGAAACCTTTTGATGATGGACTTCTTGTGACTGAAGGCGAAATCCGCTCAATAAAGGCAACCATGGGATGACTACATCCTCTTCAACAAACCGGTGAAGGTCACTTGTAATCGGTATCCTACCAAATGCAGCAAGTGCCAACACCTCTCCAAGGTCATTCAAATACTTCTTCAAGAATATTTTCATCACCAACCAAATGATAAGTGACTTGGGGACTTGAATTTCGAGTAGCGATGCCACGAAGTGAGAGCTCACGTGAGTATTCACCCTATACTTATCCTCGTATTTAAGGTAGTCGCGACCAAGGACCCATTTCATAGCTACGATGGACAAAGAATGTTTATTCTTTGTTATTCTCTTCAGGCTCCTAGTTGAGATTTCTCCAAGAAAATCCATTTGTGGTTTATGAGAAGTTAGCCTAATTGGGGTATCCATGGCATCAGATACTATACGACTGACAAGAAGCAATGAATGGAAAATGCCTAAGTTGGAACTCTATGTGACTGTTACGTAGACCATAATTACCAAATAATAAGTCAATTGCCTAGTGCTAATTCTGCTAAGATTGCTAAGAATGATCTCATTACTGCCTAGGCACCTATTTATAGGCGTAGCAAGGAAGAAGCATGGTAATTTTCATACCATTAGCATGAGGCTAGCCAAGTACCACCTCGAACACTGCACCAAGGCTCGCTTAAGACTCTCATCTAGTTGCGATTACAGGTACAATTTGATGCAGGCAAGCTAATTAATTAGCACAAGCTACTGGCAGAATTCAGTGGTAGCCTTTTCAGTTGAGCAGTGAGGTGTCATCTTGCTAGGTGCTCCTCAAACCCTGAGGAAGGATGTAGATCTGTTCAATGCATATCGCACACTTTGGCATGATTATTCTGTTCAAGGTATTCATTGCTACTGCATATGACACCTAGTCTTTTGTCAAATGGCTTGCTCAATTTCCAAGGAAAATCGCGCCAAGGGTTGCAAGTTCCTAGGGTCATTACGAATCCTTGTCATTTCAAAAGGACAAGTGGTTCACTTCGCATAAACCGAAAGGTTGGCAGTACATGTCGAATTTAATGCAGAAAAAGTAACCAACATCTACCACTTGAAGAGGGACAGAAAGGCTAAGTATTGCATGCATTTGTTTTAAGGCAAAGAAAGTTTTCTTTTAATACAAGAATTGTGTGGAGAGTTATCAAAGTGCAAAGTTGCAAAGAATCGAGTAGCAAGTTTTCAAAAGTTCAAAGGAAAAATGGCATGCATTGTCCCCAAAGTAGCCCAACCCACAGATGAATGAGATTGGTGAAGCATCTCAAATCTTGGCTGATGTGATCCTCACCGCACCCATGGTCAACATTTTCGAGGAGCAGAAATCCTATGCTATGCCTAGAATCCCAGATAAACCGGAGTGGATTCACACATGGCCAGCCAAGAAGGGTCCGCTCAGAGATGAAAACTTGGTAAAGGAGGAGTGGGATAACATCTATGACCCTATCCTCAAGACTAACCCTAAGGGCCTTAGGGAGGTTGCTTTCGCCAAGATGAAGAAATCCAACGAAAATCAACTACCATTCAAGCAATGGCACTACAGACTTTCCCAATATATGGTCCCTTATGTGCACCACTGCCTAGAGATAATCCACGAAGGTATTTGGTATTTCAATTTGACGACTAGCGCCATTGAAGGAAGGAAGTTGAGAGTCTTACTAACTACGGAGGCTCTTAGGCACATGTTGTGCATTCCCGAGATAGGCACCAGAGAGCAACCAATGGAGCACTTCAACCAGAAAAAAAGGTTTCAAATTTTGGAGGGGTAGGAAACAAGCCCTTGACTTTTATAATGTCGAGGCTAAAAGGTCTCAAGACTGCAAGCAGTCGCTAAGAAATCTGAATCATCACGTCAACTATTCACAGGAAAACATGAAGGATGCTTTCTCCATGATGGCCTTTGTGTTTGGCTTGGACAATGATGAGATCATTTCTGAAGCTCAGTTGGGCCTGGGTTTTCAACTCAAGAGACATAAGGAACCTTTCTGGTATGATTTCATAGACATGATTATCAAAGATATGAAGAAGCAGATTGGCGAGTTTGAGACTGTGGGTAAGTTCAGGTATCCTTCTCTTCTTGCCTATATGTTTCTACACCAAAATCCCAATTTCTTCAGGGAAAAAATGGAGTTGTCAATATTCAATGAGAAAAAGCATCGGAAACCAGTTTCAGTATGGACTCCCATCCTTTTTTCCACCTATGATTATTATGCATTTTTGAAGTTCTTGAGCCCGATTTTGAGTGACCTAAGCAAGGATGGTGACTACTATCATCTGTCTGGTGATTAGACCAGCTGGATGCGATCCCTGTTCCCAAAGTGAGACTGGTTCCTCGGTGAATATTTCACATGCATCTGAGTGTGTGGCTTTTGTGAAGAGCCAATTTGACTCCCTGCATCCATCACTGATTGAGTATTACCCCTGGACATCTTTCAAAAAAATTCTATTATGGACTGGAAATCTTTCTCTAACCCGAAGAAGAAAAAGAAAGTATTTTTTTATTGCCTTATAAACTATAAAACAGTGATCATGGTAAGGAGGAGGTCTACTAATCTACTGGAGGCTAAACTCGAACGCCTCAGGTTGGTTCTTATTTGCGATAATTGGGACTACAACCCCAAAGATGATTTGGGTGACACATCTATTAAGGTAAAGCATAGTCCTCGAGCCTATTGGGAAGCACAGAAAAATCTGTCTAAAGATATCAACCAAATCTGGGTGAACTTAGCGCAGATGCCGATAGATAATAGGAGGCCATCATGGTTCGATTTATATCCTGTCAAGGGGAAGGTGGATGAAAGTAAATGCATAGGTACTACCCTCCGAAATAGCTTGGAAAGGCAACAGGGTTGGAAACCGGAAAAGATTCAGGAGTTCTAGATCTACCAGCAAGAGATCAATAACATCACTGACCCTTTCCAACATTCATCAGTGTTTAACATCGATGAAAAATTTGATACCCTCTAGAACCAAGAACATTCAAATTCTGATGCAAGTGACATGTTAGAGCCTAACCCTAAGGATGCCCCACCACGCTCTGACAAGGGAAAGCAAAAACACAAATCGATGACGCAGCCTAGAATTGTTGTTAGGGGTGTGCGAATGAATACTTCATGGTCAGGGTATTCACAGTTTTGACTAGTAGCCATGGGAAACCCTGGACCAACACATCAATCAATGGAAGTGGTGGCTTTGGAGAATCCTCCACCAAGCAAATGACAGCGCACTGATACCAGTATCAAAGATAGTTCACAGGAGGTTGCGGTTGGTCAAGGGTTGGAAATGGAAATGGTCACTCAAGTATCTTTCTCTCCCTCTCTTCTCATCTCACAATCTCTTATTTCTTCCTCGACGCCCATAGCACCCATCGCTCCAGGTGTGAACCCAGCTTTCTCGGTCCCCTATGTGGTGGTTGCGGGAGGTTTCTCCTAGTTTTCTTATATCGGACACATGGCTTTCACTCCCCCTCGAGCTTCTCCATCACTAGTTGGGGCCCCTTCAGTTGCCCCATCTACCTCCTCATCTATATCAGTAATTGTCACCCCCTTGGTATCTGAAGTCTTCATCCCTATTACGTCATCTGACTCAATTTTGATTCAACCTTTGCAGTCATAAAAGCCCGATGCATCCCCTTTACCACCACCATTCCCCATGAGCCCCTCCACGCTTTCATCACTGGGAATTTGGAATATTCCTCCCTTCTCTCCACTCACGGTTGCCCTTCTAAAGAAGAAAACATCTTAGGTCACCCGTCTCTCTTTTCCTTTTGTTATCCCTCCTGGTGCACCCTTTACAAGCGAACGAATCAAATCGCTGGCTCAATTTTTGTCTCAAAGCGATACAACGAAGCAAGCTTGAGCTCTCTGACTCTAGAAGCAAAGAGAAAAGGATGCGAAGAAGCCAAAAAATCCTAGAATCTAGATAGTTTATGATGAGGCTCAATAGTCATTGCATTTCACAACCCTACATCCAAATATTGTCAAACCACAGGGAGAAATGCAACCCAATGACTATGACATCCATGTCGTCGAACTAGATTTGTGTGTTGCTCGACCACAGGATAAAGTCAAGTTGATGGAAGAGATGCAACGGGTAGTGACTACTAACTTTCTTAAGTCTAATCGCAAATTGAAGAAGATGGAGGATGAGTTGCAGGCCGTCAAGGCAAGGCTAGAAGTCGCGTTAGCTAAGGACAAATCATAGGAAGCAGAAAAGGTACGCCTTGCACAAAATGTGCAGGCTGAACAGGCTAGCTTGCAAAGGGAGCTCGAGAAACTCCAACCCTAGGAATATGATCAGATAGTTGAGCTACAACAAAAGAACCAAGAATTATCCGACAGGTTGGCCCAATCTGAGGAGGAAGTTCAATGAAATATCAAAGAACTCCAGCAACTGCATGCTCATCTGGAGCAAACAATACGAGAGAGGGAAGAAAATCAAGTGAGTGCACAGGCTCAATTCCAAGAAGACCTCCAAAAATTTAGGCTTTCCCTGGAGAAAGAGTTTGCGATCTGAGACCAGGCCGAGAAAGAGTGGCTGGCCACAAAAAGACACCTAAAGGAGAAGCTCACTTCCACCGTAGAACAAATTATTGGGCTAACGCAAGAGATTGAGACAAAGGAGGCAGAGAATAATCTCTTGAAGAAGATCATTCAAACTCCTACTCCACAATCGGACCTTTGCTTAGTGGCCCAACAGCTGTATGCTTCCTACTGGGAGAGATTCAAAGCTTTATGTTTGACTCTTCAGCCCTCACTTGAATTCATGGTAGAGGCGACAAATTTATGTAGGGAGGTTCACAGCACAATCGAGAAATTCCCACAATTCATAATCGAAAGGGTTCCCGAAGCGAAAAAGCTGCTAGGCAAGCTATACACCGCACCAAGTGAGGATCTAGTTCAAGCAGGGATTGAGAATCAAAGGTCAGCTGCTAAAATTGCAAGGGAGTTTATCTACTACCATGAGACCACCCTTCAGGCTCAGTGGTGTTTAATCACATTGGGGCAAACTATGGACAACATACGAGCAAGGTTCTCCCAATTGACCTAGATAGGCTTTCCCTCTCCATTTATTTCTGATAAATCAGTAGCTACCACAGAGAAAATTGCAACCAAAATTGAGGAGAAGAAGCAAGATTTATCCGTTTTTTAGAGCTTCAACCAGCCTCCTATTGTCAAAGACATTGAGGGTGTAACTCATCAGATCGCATAGTTACTTTTCTAGCTCAAGGTTGGGTCAAGGATATCTGCAAAACTGACTTTTAAGGAAATGATTGATCTGCACAAGACACATTGGAGTTTGCACACCATATCAATGCCTTCTAAGGCTGACTGGATTCCCTTGTAGGTCACCCTTGCTAGGCTTTGACTCTGATGCTCAAAGAATAAGGCCCTGGTCACAAAATTAGAAAATTTTGGGTTCATCATTTCGTAAGCAAAATGCCCATGTTAGTTGCCAAAAGTTGTAGATATTTATATACCCCCATGCTCCCTTTGGGTTGATTTTGATGTTTTTCTCAATTTCCAACCACCACGTGTCACCGAATCGCACACCGAAGGAATGCTTCCCTTCCTTTCTCTTTCAGGCCCCGACCTGCTCCCATGTGACGATAAAGTGGGCATGTTGAGCCTATTTCCATGTAACTCTCTTTCGGGCCTTCACTATCTACCACGTAGCCTTTGCCTATACAAGCTTTCAGCAGGCCCCTCAAATGGTGTCGATAACAAAGAGCACAACCACATGTCTTCCCATTGTAAGCTCTCATCAAAGGATGGGGAGGATGAACTACGGACTATGATATGCCACCATGTAATCCTTCAACACAGCTACATAAAAGGGAGGAGTGATGCGAACGCCAAGCTGCCATAACGTGTCGCGAGCTCTAATTGCTTTTGCTAAAAGGTGAAACTTATTTATATAGGGTAGGTTGGGACCACTGTCATCATTTGCAGGGAATGCATCTGGCTAGCAAGTGACTAGGTTCATGCTCGTGAATCTTTTTGTTACAAAAAATCATGATGAATCATTGATGCAAGCATTATGATTCATGATGAGAAATCATTTTTGTTACAGGCTCTCAAGCGGTGGATGCCCTTGACTATATATACTACTTCTTTCAGAAGATAGGGAGAAGAAAAAAGAAAAATCTTGTTTGTTAGTTCAAAATATCTGTAAAAGAATTTGGGAGACACAAGGCCTTTGTTTTGTTAGATAACTGTAAAGACTCACAGACTATTCCCTTGTAATTTGGCCTTTCTATTTCTTAACTATTGATAGAATTATACTATGTTGTTTCTGAATAGTCTATTTGCAACTTCAATTATTTGAATAGAATACTAATTTAGAACCATGTCTTCGACTCTTTTTGTTCAGTAAAGCTCTGCGTAAGTTATTTTATGTTATGCAATAATTATTCAGGTCTTTCTCTTTGCCAATTGTTATTTCAGACATAATAGATTGCTTAACAGGCCCTTAGACTGCATTTACAAGATAGGTCTATCGTGCCTTACATCTAAGTCTTGGTGCATCGCCCTAGATAGATCTTTTATTTTATATTTGCTTCCTTTTCTCATTCAAAAACCCTAGTTATAGAAGAAGTCAACTTCTTTAAAATTCGGAGGTCACTCAGTTTGGTGCAATAGGTCCCCCTCTAAAACTAAGTTTCCCACATAGGACTATTACCTTGTCAATTTTTGGCATCAATAGTTACCACCTCCACCAAGGGCTCACTAGCCAATGGAGGAGAAAGAAGGATTGAAACTATCACCATAGCCTTGACTGTGGTGAAAGGAGGTCTCACAAGACCTCAAGCCCACACTACAATGGCTTTCTTCACACTTGCTTGATGGAGTTGACGAACTGTTGTTGTTGCAATGGAGTGTTGAAGTGCTACTTGGGAGTGAAGAAAGTGTTGTAGTTTGTGAAGGGGCTGCTGGAGAAAAATGTGAAGAGATCAAAATTGCTAAGAGACAGAGATGAAATGAATGAAGGAAGAATTTTTTGAAGGAGAAGTGAGAAGAATCTGCCATTTTTGAGGTCGGTTGGTCGAAGAGGGACATTACAAATCAACCCCATTCAAAAGTGTAATGCCTCTGCCAACTTCAAACATAGGAATCCATCAGGGATGATAGTGCACCGCGTGCACGTCTCTGACAAATATTCTCCCACTGACACACCAGACAAATGCCAAGTGGAAGGAAAGCAGCTAGCTAATGTGGAATTTCACTTACAAATTTGGTTTCCTAAGGTGAGGATGTGTAAAAGGGGAATTTGCATGAGGGGTGCAAATTTTCTCCTATATATTTTCCCCCACTTTAGCGAGCATAGATACTGATGAGTGCTTCAATAAAGTAGATCAAAGAGTTAGTAGGGTTAGGAACGTATACCTAAATTGTCGAGGAAGCAGACTGTGATCTAGAGAGCTCAAAACTACAGGACAAAAGAAAAGACTCCATAGCCCCACAGAACTATGAAGCTACACAAAGTACATCGAAGGCCCTAGAACCAATGATGGACAAATCTTGTAGGATGAAACCATCTTACAGGCCTTCAGACCTACAAGAAGGTATCCCTCAAGATCTCTCACATGAAGGAAACCCAAAGAAGTAAGCATCTCACAGGCCCGCAAGCCTGCAAGGAGGCAACCCCCAAGATCTCTCACATGAAGGAAGCCCCATGAAATATGCACCTTATAGGCCCACAAACCTGCAAGGAGGTAGCCCCAAGATCTCTCACATGAAGGAATCCCGATGAAATATGTGCCTTACAGGCCCGCAGACCTGCAAGAAGGTATCCCCCAAGAAATCACACATGAAGGAAACCCAAATGAAAGCACCTTACAAGCCCATAGATCTGCAAGGAGGCATCCCCCAAGATCTCTCACATGGAGCACACCCAAAGGAAGGAGACTCTGCAAAGTCAAATTGGAAAGTGGCTTTACAGGTGCACTTGCAAAGTGACATGTTTACCCACAGATAAAGCATGTCTCAAAACAATGCGACCATGCAGCCAGTCAAGCGAACAGTCACTCAGACTGTCAACAAATTACAAAGCTTTTAAAGGGGCCCCTTGGGAACTTGGCATGAAGAGGGGGTCCACTCAAGGGAAACGTTGTTTGAAAGTGCAAGAAAGATGTTCTTTCTCAAATCAATTCATCATCAAGGAATCCTTTTGAAAGATATTCACTGAACATCAAGGAATTCAAAAGGAAGAAAGTGCCCCCTCACGAGGGGAAGGGAAAAGCTACTTTTACCTCAAATGAAATTTCTCAAGTTCTTTCTCTACAAACCCATGATGAAGGAAACATGTTTTGTTAGGGTTTCAAATCGAGAATGCGATTCTTGAAAAGGTGTGCAAAGATTCTCAAGAAAAGATTTGTTGGTGACGAATCCATTTTCTGAAAATCGAAGTGTTATAGAAAGGGCGTTATCGTGCATCAAAGGGACAACTCAAGCAAAGAAGAGAGAAGCATAAGAAAAGAGTGAAAGATAAAAAGAAAGATAACAAATAAGAAACACAGGGGTGATCTAATATTTTGGGGTCAAATCTGCTCATAAATATATATAAGTATAATAGTAGTTAAATATAAATGAACTGTCATCAACCCCCTACTATATTAGACCATATGAAGAATGCACGAGAAGATAAAGTAAAAATAAAAAATTGGGTCAACATGGAAGGGGAGCCTAAATTCCCCCAATGCTTTGCATCATCCCCAATTTTGTTGAAATTCGAACACAAACATGGAAGAATGATGATACAAATAGAAGAAGGTTTACGACACAAAAATCATGCCTATACCCAAGCACCAACAAGGGTGACAAGGGTCATCCAAGAACACATAGCACAATCACGGGGGAACACATCACAACACACACAAACACATCTATTCTAAACATAAAGAAGAGGTCTCCCCCTAACACTCATCGACCAAGAGGTCATTTGCTTCCCACTCTAGATCATCATAAGGGGAAGGAGGATGCGCCTGCAGTGGTGGAATATTAAGTGGAGGAGCTTTTGACCCTCCCGCAACAAGGGCTAAGGAAGAATCCCTTGCAAGGTCTTCTCTGCTAATATCTTGTGGAGCTAGGGTCAACGACTTAGCAAAAATCATTGATAATACCAAAACTTCATCCAGAGAGTTAAACATGCACTTTACTAGAGTGCCATGTACCTCAATAGATGGAGAGGGTTATGCCCGAGATTCACCAAGTGATTCGGGGGCAGTGACAAACTTAAGGGAAGTCAGGACTGGTTTTGTCACTAAGACAAAACAAGTCAGCATAGAACCATACTTCGAAGAAGGTGGGCTCCTCTTACACCTTCCGTTGTTGGAAGGGCCACTCTCTACCTTCTACTTTGTTGGGGGATGCAAACTCCCCACAGACGAGGCAAGAGGCGCGGAGGATGAAGAGGACAATAAAGTCACATTAGATACCACTAAAGTATTCAACATATCTATGGGTTTCGGAAAAAGAGGGATATCCGAAAGGGACATCAGCAAGGGTTGTTCAGTTGAAGGAGCAATGAACACCTTCACCCTTTTGGGGTTAAGTGCACTCATAGCAGGAGCCAGAAGCAATGTGGAGCTCGATTGAATGAAAGCGGAGGGGAGGAGAGAGGAGGATACAACAGGAGGCCCTAGCACAGGGGTGGTCATCTCCTCATCCTTTCTCTATGAGGCGGCCTACTCAACCGCAAGAGCCTTTCGTTGAAGCTTGTGTTCATGTGCAAAGCAATTCCTATGACTCTTCAAGCTAGAGCCTAGGAGGTGCGAAGGAATGGAAGGCTCCTACTCATCCATAGGAGTTTCTACTATAGTTGTTTACAGCAGAGGGATAGGCTCCTGAACGGGAGCAGGAGGAGTAGGTTGAGAAATAGTCAAGGGAATTGACTCTAGTACCTCGGCAGCAGGCCTCTTCCCATTTACTACTTTGGGAGCAGATGTAGTGGGAGGCCACAGAGGCTGAGACATAGAAGATTCCCCATGGGGACCTTTCTTCCTACCATACAGGTAGTACCAAGGTCCATGGGGTTTGGTAGGGAGATCCGATATTTGAATCTTGGGTTTTCACTAGGCCGGTATGATCGGACTCAGAGGGTAAAAACCAGGCATATTCATCCAAAACTCTTCTCTGGAAAGGGGAGTAGGAGAGCCATCCCAAGGATAGGGCAACTTCTCTTTTCCCTTTCGAGAGGAGGAGGCAACTTGCTGCTGCACTACCGAAAGGGTCAAATTTGGCTTTCCTTACCCCTGATCTTATACTTCACATAACTCTTATAAAGTAAGTCCATTCTTGGAGGAAGCGGACCGACCAGGGCTAGCCAAAAGTGATCCAACGAATATCCCCCATGGGATACCAAAGGTTGGTACCCAGTGTCATGCATTATGTGAACAACACCTTCATGGGAGAACTTTAAACATTTTTGAGTGACAGAGGTGATTCCATTCATAGAAGCTAGATAGGGTATGCCTAACTTCACTCTGAACAGATCCAACTTCAGAACAACGTTAAAGATTGTGTCTATGGCCCTAGGTCCAACTAGGATGGATAGAGTTATTGAACCGTAAGGTTTAAGAGCAAGGCCATCATGAGTACGGATGATGGAACTTGTTTCTTCATATTCCTTTTTATACAATTAATTAAGCCACAATGTCTCTTTTGTTATGACATTCACTCAGCTTGTAGGGTCAACTAGGACCCCTATCACAATGTTCCCATTGAGGTGAGCAATAATGTAAAGGGGAGAGGGCTTGTTGTTCAAGGGCATATCCTGCGATGTGAATGTCACGTTCGAAAATCCGGTCACAAGTTATCTAGTAGGAGTAATTATAACCATGTTAACATATGCCTCAGGTCGTGTGGTAGAATTAGAGGGATCGACAATCATGTTGGCAAAATGCGACGGAAACAGGTCCACGTATATCTGCAACTCACTATTCGCTTTCGCCACCAATTTGTTTGTATTTTTTTTACTTCCATCAAGATGAATAGTATCATCCTTGATGCGGTCCTGTATCTTGTGATGTAGGTGCATGCAGCGTTCGGTATCATGTATGTTAACTTGATGGTATTGACAGAAGGTATTTGCATTGTACCAAATAGGGTAAGGTTCTTTGAGAGGCTTAGGGTTTTCCAAGGTTATGATCTTGTCCTTCAACAACCTTTGTAGGATGGAAGAATAGGATTCTACCAACTTGGTAAAATTTCAATTGTGTCTAAGGCCATTATCACTCGTGGCAGCTACCACATTCACAACAGCCTTACCCTTTCCAGAGATTGATACAATGTACTTCCCTTCTGAACAAAAGCACGAGGAGGATCCCCCTAATTGGACTATCATTTGTTGATATTCTTGTAACGTTGCACACAGATGTGTGAAAGTAGGGTATTTCATAAGGGTGAACTTCTCTTTCCAAGGCCTTTGCAATTTCCCTATGAATACCTTTTGTACGTCAGAATTGGGCAACATATACAAGATTTGTGAAAAGATTTCTTGGTACCACGCTATGAAATCAATAATCTTTTCATTATCCCCTTGTTTGCATCGGACAAGATCCAAAAAGGTCATCTTCAGTTCGATGTTAGCTTGGAACTATCGTAAAAATTGATTCACAAGTTGATCAAATGAAAAAATAGAGTTATCGGGTAAGGAATAGTACCACTTGAGTGTTGTATCCTTGAGAGATCGAGGGAATAATTTTACCATCAACGCATCATGATGGAAAAAATTTGTACATAGGGCGTTAAAGGTGGATACATGCATTTTTGGGTCCCCTTTATTGTCATATTTTTCAAATTTGGGAATCTCCATTCCTTGTGGGAAGGGAGTACTTAAGATTTCTACCGACAAGGGACTATGTCGAAAGAAGGGTTGGAAGATAGGTTGGGCAGAGGCTTGGGAGAGACTTTCCAACTGGCTTTGCATCTTTCCCATATTTTAAAGAAGGATGTTCAAAATAGGTTCATTGGACAACATAGGATGAGTGAAACCTCATCCAGAACCACCACTGGAGCCACCTCCGGAACCGCCAACGTGGCCACTGACAGAACCACCACCGGATCCATTGCCACCAAGGCCTCCATTGGATCCACCTCCACTTCCAAATCCACCACCATGGCCTCCTTTGGAACCACCTCTGCCAACACCTCCCCCACCATCGAAGCCACCACCACTACCAAAGCTCCCACCACTCAACCTGCCAAAGCCTCCACCACTAGAGGTGATAGGGGGCGAAACTGAAACCTAAAGGTATTCTATTTACTTTGATAGTTTCAAATCTCTCGGAGGCGGGGGGACACTGATCGAAGGGACCGTGTTAGTCATGTACACAGACATGGAAGGCATAGATACTCCTAAATGTCTCTCATGTTCCTTGAAAGCAGCCCCTTATACAAGGTTAGCATTGTTTGAAGGGGCACAAGCTTCAGTCAGACTAGAGAGGCTAGCTAGGAGCTCTATACCTATTCAGTCTTTTCCCACCATATACTTGATCTCACTAATAACCTTAGTGGCTTTATTCAACTTTAGGTCCTTCTCTAGGTGATTCTCCAAGTCGCCCAACCCTTTGCTAAGGGTAGTGATATATTCTGAAGGAATGTGAACAACTTCATGCTCATCTACTGATGATGTTGTAGGAGATGTGGGAGGAGTGGGGACATTGTTAGTCTCAACAAAGAATCCTACCTCGCCCCGCGATAATTTCTCCTAGGTAGAAACACCAATCGTAGGTCCAAAAAAAAGGCCAGTAGAGAAACTACAAGTGCCCCCCGTCTTCTCCATCAGAAGATTCCATACACTTCTCCTAACAATATACCTAGAGGTCATGGATTGGGTTGTGATGCTTATAAAACTTCACCAACACTCAGGGGCACAACGACAACAAGGTACAAGGGAAAAGCTTCAACACCAATGAATGGGCAGACGTTGGTTCACATCGGGTTCGCCAAAAATGTAAGAGAGGGGCACCAACCATGTTAAGGCCCCAAGTCACGAAGAGCTGAGAGTGGAAGGCTTCCCTAACTTACCTCACTCTAAAGGGATGCTACGAAACAAGGGACAAGAATGATGAGGACGGGACAAGAATGATGAGGACTATAAGGTTCTTCTACCACTCTATAGACCTGAAATCCAAGTTGGGGTTAGGCGTGCTAGTTCTCAGATTCAATATTGCACTTCAGACACTTCTCTGCCTAAGGACGAAAGTGTGGTTCTAGGGTGATAGCACGGTGTGCTAGCATCTCTCAGGTGTGTTGGCATTCGTATGACTATAGGATAGAAAAGGCAATATGAAACACCAAAAAATGAGTTGACGGCCTAGCTAATTACTCTTAAATGAGCAAAATAGAACTATGAAATATGACAAGTACAAGCGAAGATGATAAAGTAAATATATGAGAGCTAAAATAAAAAAGATAATCTCACTAAGGCGTCAGTTCACCAGCTAGCTCCAAAAGCACATCCACCTGCACATAAGAAAGAGGGGGAAATTGTTGGGGATGTATAGGGGTTTGCCTCAATCAGACCCCCATTTTGGTGTTTCCACCTCCACAGAAAACCAAATAGCAATGAGAGAGAAATATGCGATAAAGAAGTAAAGAAAGAAGGAATGTAAATAACACTCTAAAATAATAAAGAGCTACTCAACCAAATCACAAAGGAGAGGAGGGAAACATTGCCACCTCTACCAAGAGCTCACTAGCCAATGGAGGAGAAAGAAGGCTTTAAACAGTCACCACATCCTCGATTGTGGTGAAAGGAGGTCTCACAAGACCTCAAGCCCATGCTATAATGGCTTGCTTTACACTTGATTTGTGGAGTTGACAAAGTGTTGTTGCTACAATGGAGTGTTGAAGTGTTGCTTGAGAGTAAAGAAAGTGTTCTAGCTTGTGAAGGGATTACTGGAGAAAAATGCGAAGAGATCAAAATTGCTAAGAGAGAAATGAAATGAAAGAAGGAAGAATCTTCCATTTTTCGGGGTCAGTTGGTTGAAGAGGGACATTACAAATCAACCCCAATTGAAAGTGTAACTCCTCTGCCAACTTTAGATGCAGGAATCCATCAGGGATGGTAGCGCATTGCATGGACATCTACGTGCCACATGTGCGTCCCAACAAATATTCTCCCACCAACACACCAGAAAAATTCCAAGTGAAAGGAAAGCAGCCAGTTGATGTGGAATTTCACCTTCAAATTTGGTCTTCTAAGGTGAGGATGTGTAAAAGGGGAATCTGTGTGAGGGGTAAAAATTTTCTCCTATACAAGTAGTATTGTTCTTTTGGAGGGTGGGGTTTTTTATCCAAAAGGGTTTTTGGGCCACGTATATTTGGTGTTTGATTTTTATGTGTTCTTGTTGTTCTATCTCATCATTTTATGTGTTTATCCTTACTGTAACTGTATAAGCTGTTAAAAGGAAAAAAATTATAACTCTCCCCTACTTAGATTAGTGTAGGAAGTTGTTTCTGCTCACCCGACTTCCTTTCAATAATTCTAGACTTATGGCATCCCATGCTATTGTTACATCTATTATGGATCCTAAGTCTTCCAACTCTTTCATGCAAAGCATTGTTAATACTCAACCCATTTTGGACTCTATCCCTAGCATTACTATACTAATGACAACCTTACAATCACCTATTTTCACAGATGTTGAGACTGTGGTTGCCCATGTTCCCAAATACAAACTGAAATTTTGGAAAAATATTTAGGAATTCAAGACTATGAGAGTATTGAATCTCTAGTTGGTCTTACAATCCCCATGATAGATAACTGGAGCAAATTGATTAGTGATGCTCATGGATTGGATGTTTTTCTTGGCCTAGCCCATATACTTGATGTTAATATACCTACAATGGCTATTTGTGGTCAAGCTTTGGGATATACTCAAAGTCAAGAAGGAAATCAAATCTCCCTCCCTACAACCATAGCCTCTATTCCTACATATACCAACCTATTTTTATCACCTCAATGATACAATAAAACATTGGTATAACTCCAACAATATGCCTTTCCATTGGAAATCCTTATGGTTTTGGATCTTCCCATGTCACACCTTAAGTTTCATCCCCTCTCATAAATTTGCAACATAGTAGCCCACTAAGCACATACATGCACTTCCACCATATTCACCACATTCCCAAAACATGTCAACCAATGATTCTATCATCAACCAATTTTTGCAAAATGTAACCTCACTTCAACAACAAATCTCAACCTAGAACCAAAACCAAAAAAGAAATCCATCACAATATGTCGAAAGGAGCCCATTTTCATTAGAAATATTAAAATCACAAATGCCACAAAACATAGAGATACCCCAGTTTGACAAGTAGAATGGTAAGGGAGACCCTAGCAATCATATATCGACATTTATAGCCTTATGCAGTGACTTTATTTTTGAGGATAAACTCCTAGCTAAAATCTTTCCTAGGTAATTGAAGGACATGACTTTGGAATGGTTTTGTTCATTGCTGAATAATTCAATCCACTCATTCAACAAGCTTGTTTATGCATTCCTCAATCATTTCCAAGTGATAACATACCGATTTAATGTGATGCAAATAAAACAAAAACAAAAACTTCATAAGCCTCTATCAATTGCTCTATTTACATATCAATCTTAATCTTCCTGATGCAGATGTCCAAACAGTGTTTATTGAACACTTGCAACCTAACATAAGGGATAAATATTATTAATGAAATTTCCATCCTTCATCCATTTGTGTACAACACTTCATGATTATCAAAATTTTGTTAGTCAGTATGAAGAGATATCTTCATTGACTCCTGTTGATAAGTTTGAATCCATACCTCAAAACAACTATCAACCATTCAAGGAAAAAAATAAGAAATGTATCAAGTTTCATACACCTCAAACAACCAACCACATTGAACCTCAAGTTGTCGTCATAAGTTTGACCTTGTACCAATTTAGACCAAAAGATAGGAAATTTACCCAGTTACCTAATACCCTCCATTCAACCATGTTGCAAATTTTGAGTAAGAACATAATCTGATTGCCTCTTGTTAGACCTATGGACACAAACAAACCTTCACCTCCAAGTTATAATCCAAATATTGTTTGTCAATATCATCACACAAGTGGAAATGATACAAAATGATGCATGCATCTTAAACATAAAGTTCAAGACCTCATTGATTCTAATCATATCTAGTTGGATGGTGTTAATGATCAAGGGAATAAGTTTGTTGCCCAGCCTAACCAAAACTTGTAGAATTTTACCAATCCTATGCCAAACCATTCATCCAACTTTGTGCAAGATTGTGATGTTAAGAATGATGAGATAAATATTAATAAGACTAATGATATGAGTGATGATATGAATGATGAGAATGACAATAACAATGAAAAGGAAGTAGATAGCATGGTTTCTTTAATATATGTTCAAACTCCTAAGGGCCAAACCACTGTGTTACTCGACATTGTTTTCACCAATAGTGACATCCAAACATGCCCCTGATGGTCCTCTCTACATTGTCGGTCATATCAATGAAAAACCTATATAAAGCACACTCATTGATCTCGTGTGTGTAGAGAATATGATCACTGAGGAATTCTTGTTTGTGCGTGAACTTTATCAATATTCTTATGAACAATCAAAAGTATGGTTGAAAATACATTATGGTTTTTCTTTCCCTACGATAGGTTCTGTTGGAGCCTAAAATTTTATGCACATTTTAGGTTCCCATGTGTGAAATTTGATTTCAAGCATTCAGATGTTCAGTTGGAAAATCTGCTCAAATGGCCCACTTTTGAGGCCAATATTAAGCAATTAAAAGAGTTTAATGACAAACCAATTGCTTCCTTAGACTCTCCAAACCATAATGTGCCTTCATGCAAATTTTTAGAGCCTTAGAAATTCGTTTGATATTTTTAGAAAACTGAAACCAAATTGGGTTTTACACAGTTTGATGACTGCATTTCTAGAATAGCTACAGAGTGGTCAAATTTGATTTTTAATATCTTGTAAAGGAAGAAGATTTAAGAAAAACCCATTTGCCTACATTTTCATGTGAGCTAAATGAACCAATCCCCAGGGTGGAAGCTTCTAAGAATCAGATCTGATATTTTTCCAAAGAGGCAATTTGATGAGTTTCAATTGAGTTTGACAAGTGCAATTTTTCAGAAAATGCTAAATGAGCAACTTTAGCTGTTGACAGTTCTCAACCCTGATGAGCTCATGCAAAACCATTCTGCAAGCATTCTTCCCTATCATAACTCGATATTCTAGTGCATTTCCATGGCCTTTGGAGATCGTTTGATCAATTTTCCACATCAACTTTGGAGGCTAGCTGACGCATTTTGGTCACTACAGAAAGCAAATTCCAAATACTGCCCAATTCAATATGGAATGTGTTTTTGAATTTTCAGTGGATGTAATGCAAGCACAATAAAATATATCACAATAGATTATTCTTATGACAATTAAAAGGGGAAAGATAGTTGTCTCAAGATTCATGTCAAAAGAGAGCTCCGCATTAAAAGGTTGAGAAATAAATAAAAAGATGAGGTAGAAAATAACATGGATAGTGCCTATAAAGAGTTATCTCCTAGAAAAATCAAAATGAAGAAAAGAAGAACCAAAAGCTACTCTAATTTTTCATCTAAAAAGGCATGTTTGTATGACACAAAACTAGAAGTCTAGACTTTGGGAAAAGATTTGTAAGTCAAGGCAAACTTCTAAGCATGAAACTACTTGTAACATTAGTAATACCTTTGTAGGAGCAGAGAGATATGATCTAGATGCCAATAGACTCAATCTAATAAGACATGAGACAAATATTGAGTTCTATCTTTTGTCAAAATTCCACAAGGAGACTTATATGGTGAAGACAGTGAACTAGCAAATAAGGAAATGGGATTTTCTGCCTTGGGTGATCTTTCTGAATACATTACTTCGGTTAAGGAAATCATAACTTTTAAAATTAATGTGATGTATAGGGCAAGCAGCAATATATTGTGTTTCAGACTTATTTTGATGTACACATGCAACCTAGGAATTAAAGAGATATTCAAAAGAATATAAAGGCAGATTTGAGAAGACAAGTGCCGATCTACCTTCTATGGTAGATCTATGTAGTGCCCTAAAGAAAAATTTCTTATGAAAAAGATCATAACACTAATCATTTTATTTCTTTGGAGCATGGAGCAAATAAAGGATCGACTTTCACTTATCTTGCAAACAATTTCTACTCAAATTGAAAGAAACACGATGAGGGAATATAAAGAGTATTCAAAAGATTATGAAGACAATGAATGTGGTCACATCATCAAAGCTAAAGACAATATAAAAAAAGTTAGAATGGGGATTGCAAAATCTTATTTCATGTGGAGATACTTGTGAAACCAAGATCAAGCAATGAAGGAAAGAAAATTCAATTCACTGAGGACATTGGCGAGCTTTTGGAAAACATTTGATTTAATCTACCAAGAGGGATAATTAAGGAACAAAACCCCATTGATTTTTCAGGATGGAGCAATCGAAAATATTCTCTTTAGAGTTGGATGAATTCTTGTTGATGTTATAGAACCAAAATATCTATGGATTGATAGCCAGGTGCGAATTGAACAGGATGGAAAGGCTCGAAAGATCAATGATTAACAATTGTGGCCGAGCCTTAGGCTCTAGCCACCAACATCAACAATAGTTGAGCACAAGTTCTTACAGTAACCAAACCATGAGTGGCAGATATACCTCCGTCCACGGCCTCATTCTAATCATGGATCTTTGAAGCAACGAACTTCCATTAGTTGTTCAAAATATATACTGTCGGTCTTGTCGCATATGTGTCGATGAAGGGTTGCTTCTTAGCAATTAATAGATTTAATTAATATATATTATATTGGAAATACACCAGTGTGCACAGTGATTTCACCATTTGGAGTTGTAAATATCGTTAATCTAAGTGTGGCGGTTGTAATTGGTAACATCAATTTTGATCTGTGGTAAATTGACTTATCTACATCTCCAAGCTTATTTATAAAATTTGTGTGACATAGTTAAGAAATTTTTATGGACTTTGAAGCTGAGAATGTAGCTTCCAGAACATCATCTCAAATGAATAGATCATGGTCGAAATAAAAAGAGTTTACAACAAACAATGACGAAGAACCCTAGGGCACGATACAAAAAGAAATCCTAAATGCATCGGAGTGTCATGTACAATCGGAGCAAATTTCTCAAGTCTCTTTGATTAAAAGAGTTACGTCGATGAGGAGTTTTTGGGAAGAGTTTCATCGATAGCCAAACTATGATTACTCCATCAGTGAGAGACATGATATCGATAAAGATAAAATAAGTCTCAGTGATGCTTAAAGTCACCCCGATACAACCATATGCATCAATCTCCATCGAGGACATTATGATTTATCGATGGGAGTCATTGGCAAATCCCTCTGATAGGGCAAAAAGGATAAGTCATGATGGAAAGTTAAAACAATATTTTATTAAAAGTTCAAATTCCTTGTGTGGTCATAAAAGGGGTGATATATTATATCGTGATTACCACTTTTTTATTGGTGAAAATACTATTTCACTCAAATGAGAATATTGGTATTGGATAGATTAAAGAAGAGGTAATTGTTTTACCCAAAGAATATTTTTCAAATGATGCATGCGGGTAAATTGACATATTTTCACCAAAGAGAGATAATTATTTTATCTGAAGAATATTTTAATGATTAAGGGTAAAACATTTCACAAAGGAAATTGAAGGCCAATTTAAAGCCTTATAATGGGTTATTATTTTACCCAAAGAATAATTTATTAGGTAAAATATTTCAACCGAGCAAGAATATAAAGGGGATATTTTTCACCGAAGGAATTATAAAGTGGGTGATTATTTTTAATGGGTGAAGGTGAAAATTTCCAGCAAAGGAAGATTACTATTGAATTAAATTTCACGAAAATAATGAAGATTAAAATATTTAATTTTCCAAAGGAAATTAATTAAATATTTTTGTTGTTCATAAGAAGAATATTGAAGAGATACAGCAAACAGATATGAGGGGTCATAACCCTAAAATAATGTATATATTATGAATGAAATCAAAGATGAGAATGAGATTAGAATTAGGAGTTAGGTAGTTGGATAGGTGGAATAGTTACCGAAACAAAACATTATGCTATGTATTGCAAAAATCTTTTGAAGTAATATAATGGACAAGAAGATTTAATTTGGTGATCAAATTTTTGGTGTCAATTGTTTGTTGAGAATATATGATTGTTTGGTTGTCTTCAACTTGATATTTTCCTTATTATTTAAATTGGTGTATCAAGGATATATTCAATTTATCAAGGCACATATGTTGTTCTTGTGTGATGTGATTAATTGGTTTCTTTAAAAGAATTAAAATCCTTCTAGTCAATCACAGTAATCTAGAAGTATTATTTGGATTGATAAGAAGAGCCCTATAATCGATAAAATTATCATACTATCTCAACTTTGGTTCTATCTTGTTATTCAAATTAGAAATATTTGATTTGTTAGCGAACACTTGTTGCTTTTGTGTGATTTGGTTAACTGGTTCCTTCAAGGAAGGATTAAAATTTCCTATTAATTAATCACAGTAACCTGGTAAGAATCATTTGGATTGATAAGAAGAGTTTTATGGTTACATCCTTGCATGTTTATACGAGGTATAAACAGTCACAAGTGCCAAGCAATTCGAATTGTAGCCAGTAAGTAAGTCACATATCATTCACCTCTTGACTCCATTAGCCCAATAAGAGTAGGCACTGGTCATACCAATTCCATTTTAGAGTTTCATAAAATCTTATTTAAATATTCACATCTCAAATTTTAGTAGGAGTAGTTAGTAAGCATTCATCTATCCCACTTTATGCCATTGTGGATAGATCCATAAATTCAATTAAGTCATACAACTATAAATCTGCTTCAGCTATCAAGGTCTACCCACTTAGGTTTAGCAGAGTCTGAAGTGTAGGGAGTCATCAACCTAATATGTTAACTCCGTTCATTGGTTCAAAAACGTTGCAAGTCTGATCATAGAGCCTAGAATCCTCTTAGGACTTGAAACCTGCATTTTTGAGATCCAACAGGTCCGATCACTCTTCCTCTTAAATTTGGGTTGAAACAATTAGATGTATCATTCTCCATCATCCCGATATCAAACCAATTTAATGTGAAGCTAGACTACCCATGGTTACACTCCATGAATTTCGTACCGTCAGTTATTCACAAGTGCATAAAGTTCCCCTTTGAAAATGAGATATTTACAGTGCATCATAGTGGGTTTAATCCTTTGTCTTCTCGTTGGAACTTTTCATTGGATTTATTTTGGCCTCAACCTATGGAACCTATAAAACCTTGTGAAGATTTATTTTTCCAATCATACCAAAAATTTAAAGCAAAGCGCATAACAGAGTTATCCTTAGCAATATTCCTGAGAATGATAGGTACTTGGTTTTCCCTCCTCCCCTACCTATTATGGATAAACCCATGCCCTAATCCAAGATCCTTCCAACTAACCAAGGTAAGTATATTAAATTTCCTCCACCCATCTCCTATAAAGGACCAAGAGACAATAAGATGATTCCTTTTGTGCATCCAAAGATAAAACAAGTGTACAAACCTAAAGAGATATGGCTTTCCCAACTCTCGGTGGTTCCTTTGTTCCCTCCCTTAAGGGAAGAAAAGAGATCTATGGTCAAGAAACCCTCTCCTACCCCATCATAAATTGAAAATCATGTAAGAAGAAACTAAAATGCTAAAGATCATAGGTGTAGATGTCATGCTATTGCTCATCAATCGGAAGAAATAAATAAAATTGTGCATGATAATCCTACACCTATGGAAACAACTCAAAAAGAATTACAAATTTCACCAAAACAAGAAGTAAAACAAGAAAATTCATCTGCTTTTTTCATAAAACCTCCCATTGTTATTAATTTGGATGATGAAGATGAAATTTCTAAAATTGATGAAGAAGTGCATAATGAGGTTAATATTTTATTTTCAAATAAAATGAATTTAGATGGGAGAAATCGTGATGATCCTCCTAATGAGAGCAACCCACCATGTGTTGAATCTAGACATACTCCTATTACAGCTCCTAACATAGTCCCTTTATCTAGTTGTCCTCCTTCCCTACATGATGAGCAACATTAGGATGCAGATGACTTGCTTTAGGTTGGAATGCATGGGTAGTACTCTTTTATGTTTGTTTTATGTGTTAGTTGTATTTTCTTCCATGTGGTGTGACCTCTCGTGTTATGCTTCTTGGTGTGTCTTAATGTTTATGAGTTTTCTTTGGATGACCCTTGTTACTCCATTGGTGCAAGGATGCAAAGGAAACAAACTTGTCATGACATTCTTCTATTTGTATCTTCATTCTTCTACATATCATAAACTTTATCTTTTATTTTATCTCGTGTTTTTCTTTTGGGGATGATGCAAGGCATTGAGATATTTAGGTCTCTTCCATGTTGACCCAAAATTTATTTATCTTGTCTCTATATATGTCATTCCTATATTATTTTTGTTGTTCCATGAGTATTTGGGGAATGATGTCAGTTCTAAGCTCTATTATATCACTGTAGCAAAGACGTTATTGACCCCAGATATGTGGATCCCTATAGTGTTCATATTTTATGTTGTTTGTTGCATTACCTTTGGGGGCAACCCCTTCTCATGATGTAGCTTTATTTAGAAACATATCATTGGTATAGGGCTTTCCAAATAAGCTCTTGTGATCTTTTGTTACATGACATTTATTATTTCTCTACTTTAAAATAATTGCTCACAGCATGGTTTTTGCAATTTCTTTAAAGTGGGGGCATACATTGGCATTATCTGCTTCACTTTATTCACAGGGATTGGACTTAGTGCTATGTTGACATTGACATTGGTATTTTTACTTCACTTTGTTCACAAGCATTGAACTTAGTGTTGTGTTGGCATAACATTTTGACCATTTTGTAGCACCTTATCAGGGTTATCAGGGAGTATAATTCTTGGTGTGGTTTTCATGGGTACACACCTAGTGAAAAGTGGTCTTCACTAGATCTAGCGTGTTTCTCATTTTGACCATTTTGTAGCACCTTATCAGGGTTATCAGGGAGTATAATTCTTGGTGTGGTTTTCATGGGTACACACCTAGTGAAAAGTGGTCTTCACTAGATCTAGCGTGTTTCTCATTTTGCTACCTTGTCTTGGGGGCTCACCTAGTGAATATCAAACTTCACTAGCTCGTATGCCTTCATGTTTGTGATTCACCTAGAAAATATTGAACTTTGTTATGATGTGAGTCATGAGTGCCTTTGGTGTGGATCCTAGTATAACACAACTTGTTGGTCCATACCCCCCCTTTTGAATTTCATGTTGAGATTGTATGTTTGTGTATGTTGTCTTGCTATATTTCACACACGTGTGTTCCTTTGTGCTTATGTCGGTTTTCTATGGGATCTTGGATCTTGGGGGCTTGATCACCTCCTTTGATCCTTATTCATCCTATCTCTTCAACATTTGGACAATTGGACCCCTCTTGACATAGTTTTTCTATTTTAGTGTGAGTTTGAGCGTAAGTTCATACTCTCACAAAACTGGGGGCTAAATGTAACATCATAAATTATCACCCTTGACAATTTCACACTATGTTTTTCTCCCCATAAATTATTAAGCCTAATTGAGTCCCTAATTTCCTAAATTATGCATTCTATAGCCCATTTGTACCACTTTTCAATAAATTGCAAGCATTGAATAAATGAAATCAATTAATGTTTTACCCTTGATACATTGTGTCTTGGAAAATAGAGTCAGGACCCATACGCCCATGGGTGTATGGGTCCCCCTGTAGACATGGAAAATTGACCAACGCACTTGATCCTGATTACTAACATCGCTTCATCCTAAATCATACTCTCAGCTTATCATCACTCTTCATCTCCTAATTAAATAAATCATTATTTATTTAATTGGGTCTTTCTCCCCTAATGATTAAATTAATCAATTTAATCTAATTAGTCCTCAATCCCTCTTTAATTAAATAATTCATCTTATTTGATTAAATCTTTAAAGTCCTCTTATTAAATTGAACAAATTAAACTTTATTTGATTTAATCTAACATTATCCCTTTTAGTTAAATAAATCAAAAACTTTATTTAAATAAACCCTTCCTCTCAATTTGATTTAAATCAATACATAAATTTAAGTCTAAATTGTCACATCTCCTAATTCTTCATTAAATTAATTAAACTTTGGTTAATTTAATCTTAATCTATGTCACATCCTCTAGAGAATGCAACTTGCACAATAAATCAGTTACTTTGATTTATTAAATCTCTTATTTTCCCTCACATGGCATAAAAGAAGAATATTCCCTCAAATTTTAATTTAAATTCAAGTGGGCTTGGTCCTTCCAACAAGGCATTTATTTCACCTTACAAGTCCTTTTGCTTTGAGCCAAGTGACCATAACTCTTTTTTCTTCCCTCTCCAACAAGTCATCTCACTATTTTGAAATTCCACCTAATGTCATTTATTGGCATTTTGATCAAAACTTGCACAACCATCAACCATTCACATCTTGACAAGTGGCACTTGGCCATTGGGTGTTGAATGATCCCACATTGCTCAATTTCACTCATTCTTCCAATTTGAAATATATAAATGAGAGACTCTTCCTCTCATTCTATCATCCACAATTTGAGTAAACTTACTATACTCAACTTCACCCTCAGGCACATCTATTTTCATCTATTTCATCAAGTTCTTAGCTAGGCTATGCAGATTTTTCATCATGGAGCTTGATTGAATCTTCATCAAAGTGGATCACTCATCAAATCATCAACATTGCAAGAAAGGAGTTGGGAAAGGGCCAATTTTTACACACAATTGGCACCAATTCTCCCATGGGATCAAGAGTTTGCATTGCTTAATTAGGATTTCATTTATCTTTTATGTTTGTTCTTCATTTTTCCTATTATTGAGCATTATAAATGGATTTCATGGGGAATCTTGATTCTCACTTGCATATGAGCCTACTAATGTGTTTGTTTCTTGTGTTTGTGCAGGTCTAGGATTGGGGTTCACACCCCCTATTCAACCAAGGACCAATTTTTAATATGTCATAGTGGCCATTTTAACATTCAAAATTCAAATGTCGGTTATTGAGATTTAATTCTCGAAAAATTAGAGAAATGCCTATAAATACCTAGTTATTGCATCATTTCAAATCTAACAAACATTAAGTTAAATTATATTGGAAAACTTATGATCAAGAGCATTAAATAAAGTCAAGAGCAACGTTTCAGATCTTTATAGTAGCAATTCAAGATCCTAACATCATGTCAAATCTTATGTGAGTTTATGTGTGTTCATTGTTTTGTGAGGGCTAACACTTTTATAGGTCTCCAAAGCGTTCAAGCAAATCAAGCAAGCAATATCAAGACCTTGAGGTGATGTGCATGACTTTAGTCATTCGAGGAAGCCATTGAAGGGTGGTTAGTTGTAGCACTTTGTAATTTCATCATTCCTTCTTTTTAATTATCATTTTATCATTAACATTGCCATTGTGGAAGTGGAAACACTTACATGGGGTTTGACTGAGGCAAGCCTCTAAATGGCCCAACATTTTCCCTCTCTTTGAATGTGTAGATTTTAGGTCTAAAGAGGATTGAAGAGAACTTGAAGACAAATTGTTTATTCTTGCATTCAAATCCCTACATCTTGTCAAAACACAAAAATTCACCTACAAAATTATCTGACAACATTTTGACAACTCTGTAATAAAAAATCAGAAGCCCAAATTTGTCATCAGAGGACCCCAAAAGTAGTGTAGGACACCCTATAAAAGACCTGTATGCCCCTAGGCATCCCAATCCTTTTTTCGCATGTCAAAACCAATTTTTCAAGGTAGGTACACAGTCTCCTGCACTTTCCAAATCTTCTTGCAATTTACTATTTCAGTCTTATTTGTTGGGATCTTTTTTTTTTCATATTAGGTCATATAGTCTAATTAGGTTAATCATAACAAATAATTTCCAATCCATTTCCAAGGCCCTAAAAAGTAGATTCGAGTAGATCCAGGTTCAATTGACTCACCTTCATGGTTGAAATTCAATCTATTTACCTTGTTGATTTGTATCCTAATGAGACCCTATGAAAAGGTGGGATTGACTCTAGGTTTTATACATTAAACCTAGGCCCACTCTCCCCTTTTCTATGTTTTAGAATGAAAGTATTTTAGAGACCTTAGTGGACAAATAGCATATGCCTCATCTCAAATGTATGTCCTTGGTTGATAATTCAATGTATTTTATTACAATTGATGGTTTATTAATGTAGGATAACTATGTCCTTTAAGTAGACGTGCAGACCATATTGCTCCAAGTCATTAGTTGTATAAGAGACCATACAGTGGAAGTGGTTATCTCAATGAAGCTATATCATGAGTGGGTACATGTCCCACTCTGTGTTTGTAGGCTCCTTTCCATACCCCTCAACTTTAGTGCCCCTCTCATGAGTTGTAGCTTATTCTTCTAGAATGTCTCTATGCAATATTATCACCTCTATGTCTTACTCATAAGGGTATGCATCATTGGGTTGTTTAGATCTATTGACCCCATTGCCTATACTATTTATAAATATACTCTAGCCTAATATAGCTATATTTGTAAGCTATCATGTGCAACTTCTACACTCTCAATTCTCATCACTACTTGGTCTTGCTCTATTGTGAGTACTATGACTTGTTATAATGCTTGGTCCCACTTGGTATGCTCTACTATCGCCCTTGACCTGCTAAAAAAATTTATGTGCTTGATGTCATCACTAGTGGTTGTATGCTTGATAGTGTATATCTATCCTACCTAAGCATAGTTAGTTGATCTCTTCTTCATAATTCTCACCTATCAATATCACACTAGTAGTGTCATGATATTGTATACATCCTCAAATTTTATGATCATATCCCTCATAAATAATCCAAATGCAAATAATTCTACATCCTAACTCTCTATTAATGCCATCAATGTGTGATCATGAAATCGTATCTCTAACATCTAAAGGTCTATTGTGACTCCACATAAGAGATAAAATACTTCATTTGGTATGCTCTTGCATTGTTTGCAGCCTTTTTCAATCAAGCAAACACAAAATTTTGTGAGTTCTACATCCTTAAAAATCACATTTTAACAAAAATATTAAAAAAATCTACATTATTTTAGACCCTATTTTGAATGCTAACACGTCTAGAGGACCTTAAAATGTAGGGTAGATTCTAGCATGACCCTTGGATTCTAGTACAACTATAAGATGCTAGCATGACTGGTAGGTCCCATTAGAGGTAGAAAATAATAAAAACTTATCAAAAATAAAAAAAATATTACCTGTCTTAGGTGAACATTGTGCTCCACTTGTTCTTTGAGTTGGTCCAACTACGGGCATTGAAAGTCTTGTTTGTGTTACATTTTTTCTCTCTTAGTGTTCAAAAAACTCAAATTTCTAAATTGGAGAGTAAAAATGGATAGAATTTTTTTATTCTTTTACTATTTATAATTAATTTGTTTAAGCACCTCCATCACGAAAATAATCATTAATTTTGGTAGTGAGTTTAAATTTTTATGTCATTTCTTTTGTGAATTCCCAACTTTTCCCTCTTGACCATCAATTACTTTTTTGTTGAGACATTATTTTTTTAAATAACCCTTTGAAAAGTGTTTTTACTCAAATTTATTTCAAACTTTAATAGGAGAATTCCTTTTGCTACTTTTACCTCCTAAATACCAAGTAACAACATGAGGGGGCATGCATTCACCCTTACTCTCTTCAAGTCATGTTTTTTTATAATATTCTTCTAATCATAGTAGAAATTCTTTATTCATCATCTCTTTATTTTCATTGCATTTTGGGGATGATGTAAAGTATTGAGACAATTTTCACATCTAGGTCCCTTTCATGTTGACCCGAGAAAAATCTTTTTCTATTTTTTATGTGCCTATTTTTCTCTTGCTTACATATATGCTTCTGCTACCTTGACATAATTGTTTATAGATTTATATTTTTTGACACTGTTTCCTTGCAAGGTTTTGGTACCTAACATATTTTTTTGTAGGTTCTCACTCTAGGGGCATGATTCCCCGACTTGAATAATCTATTGCATCCTCTATTGTATTACTTTAGGTATCCTCATGATAATACTTACTTTTAACATTTCAATTGTGTACTTAGTGTAGCATAACACCTAACATTATCAACTTGTTAAAGTTGTTGATGTTAGATCAGCTTCAGGCCTCATCCTTCCAACCACGACTTTGAAGAGATAAATTCAATATAGCCTATCGGCTATTTAATTTATCTAAGTTGATATTAATGTGAAGAGGCGCTTCACATGCAAATAATAAAATAATTATATGTGGCCGACCTAAAGAGATGTGATTTTCTATGAGAGGCTGACCTTGCATCATGAAGGGATGCGTCCTCTCCACCGATTGTTATATATGAGAGATCATTTCCTTTCTTTAGACATTCAAGTTCATTCAAGATAATTCGCATTCTTAGAAGTTCACGCCTAAGGAGCAAATCATCATCTTGCAACAATAGATCGAATTCAAGGAGATTGATATTCATTTGTATTAAGCGCATTTAGGAGAAAGCGCTATTATTCATTGTATCAAATTTGACATTGTGTTGTGCTTGAGTTGTAAGCAGATTTATGCTCAAATTACTCCAATATATAAGTGATATATTTGTTGGTTTTTTCTCCCTCGAGTTGGAGGGTTTTCCCAGGGTATCTTGTTGTGTTCATTGTCTTATGTGCTGCATTTCTATTTATTGAATATCTAATCATAAAAATAACATGGTATCAAAGTGGGTTTAAAGGAGATCGTGATCAGATTTATATAAGCAGCACTTTCATCCACTCTTGTTCTCATCTTCTTGCATCTATCTCATCTTCAAAATGGTGAACGGGCTCAAGATCGAAGATAGGCTTGAAGGTGCTTCCAACTTCACCTCTTGGAAGTTTAGAGTGATGCTTGCATTGGAAGAAAATGAGATTGCTGAGTTCATGGAGGACGAAGTTCCTAAACCTTCTGATGAAAATGAGAAGCCTCAATGGAAGAAGAATGGCACCAAGGCGAAAAAGATTTTGGTTGATTTGGTGAAGGACCACCTTGTGCCAATTATCTCCAAGTTGAAGACAACAATAGAAATGTTCAAAACCTTGGAGAAAATGTATGAGTTCAATAACACACGTAGAGATCTTGCCTTGAAGCAACAACTTCAGCATGTCAAGATGGTGAAAGGAGAATTTTTCATGTCCTTCTTCATGAAGATCACTGAATTGAGAGATCAACTCTCTACCATTTGGCATATGGTTGATGATAAGGATTTGGAAATGTTGGCTCTTAATGGTCTACCTAAATCTTGGGAACCTTATATCCAAGGCATTAGTGTGAGATAAAATCTACCTAAGTTTGATCACTTGAGGGTAGATTATATTCAGGAGGAATCAAGATTAGCAGCAAGAGGAAATGGGCAAAGTTCTACCAATGAGGAAATTCATGTACTTACCACTCAATCCTCAAAGAAGAAAGGAAGAGAAGGTAAGAAAGGCTACTTCAAGAGGAATAAAGATAGAAGATCTAATGGTGCTCCTCCATCTAAGAAGAAGAGAGATCTTTCCCACTTACAATGCTTCAAATGTGACAAGTTTGGTCACTATGCAAAGGATTTCCCAACTAGACCAAAACAACATGCTTCAATTGCAGATGTGGGTGTGATCTCTCCTCAAAAGGATTCAAGTGAATTTATATTATATTCTGCCTTATCAAGCAATGTTCCAGCGGATAGCAACACTTGGTTGATTGATAGTGGTGCCTACCGTCACATTACTGGATTCAGAGAACATCTTTCAGATTTGGTGATGAGAGATACAAGTGTTCAAGTCATAATTGGTGATGATGCATGTTATTCTATAAAAGGTGTTGGGACCTCCACTATTCACTTAGATTCTGACATCTCCTTATAGTTGAGTGATGTACTATTTGTTCCAAGCATCAAGAGGAACCTTATCTCTATTTCGTCCTTGGAAGATAAGGGATATCAAGTTGCATTCTCTGAAGGAAAAGTTCTTGTATGGCCGAAGAACTCTAGCATCAAGTCAGCCCGAGTGATTGGTGTTCGACAAGAATGTCTCTACAAACTTTGCACTCATCCACTACAGGCTTTGTTGCATAATTCATCAAGTTCATGTGAGCTTTGGCATAGAAGACTCGTTCACATTCACTTTCGAGTGCTTCCAACCATGGAGAAGATGGTCACCGGCATTCCTAAACTCACCCAGGAGCATGAAGGTACTTGTCGAGGATGCGCATTGGGTAAGAATACTAAAGGAACTTTTCATAGTAGTGAAAGTAGATCTAAATGTATTCTAGATCTTATTCATTCTGATTTGTGTGGCACAATGTTTGTTGCTTCTTTGAGTGGTTTCTTGTATTATGTAATTTTTATTGATGACTACTCTAGAAAGACTTCGATTTATTTCTTAAAGACTAAAGAATCTAAGGAAGTACTTGAGAGATTCAAGGAATTTAAAGCTCAAGTAGTGAACTTGTCCGGGAAGAGGATAAAAGCTCTAAGATCTGACAACGAAGGAGAATACATCTCTAGAAGCTTTCGTAACTTTTGTGTTGAAGCAGGAATTAAGAGGGAGTTTTGTGTTCCCTACAATCCACAACAAAATGGTGTCGCAGAAAGGAAGAACAAATCTATTGTAGAAGCAACTAAAGCCATGATTCATGATCAGGATCTGCAAATCTTCCTTTGGGTCAAAGCTTCTAGGACAGTTGTGTATGTTATGAATCGGAGCCCTCATCGTATCTTGGAGAACATGACTCCTGAAGAAGCTTTCACAGGTGTGAAGCCTAAAGTCAGCCATTTAAGAATATTTGGTTGTCCTTTGTATGTTCATGTCCCTAAAGATAAAAGGACAGAGTTGGAACCATCTGGAAAGAAGGGAATATTTGTGGGCTACAGTGGGTCTTCAAAATCCTACAGGATTTACATTCTAGGACAGAAACTAATAGAGATTAGTAGGGATGTTACATTTGAAGAAGATGTTGCATTCAAGATATCTAAAGGCTCTCACATGGAGATAGACAATGAAGACCAACAGTCTCCTTAGGACATGGAAGTTGACCATACTCTTGAGATTCAGAGGGAGGCTACTGATTCTAAAGAAGATGATCCAGTTGAGCCTTTGGAACCTACTAATGGGCCTACAGACATTGTTATTGGTCGAAAGAGACCTCTATGGGCCAGGCAAACAATGCAGGAGGCAGAAAAGTTTGCAGCCCCTAAAGGAACATTTAGAGAAAGCAAAAAACCTCAGAATTTTTTGAGCTATGCTGCATTGATGAGTCAAATGATTAAATTTGAGCCTTCCAATGTTGACGAAGCTTCAAGTCAGCAAGTATGGAGAGATGTTATGGCTGAAGAATATCAATCTATCCTCGAGAAGGATATTTGGGACATTGTACCTAGACCAAAAGGAAAATCTATTGTATCTTCTAAGTGGCTTTTCAAGATCAAGCATGCGACTGATGGAAGCATTGATAAGTACAAGGATAGATTTGTTGCTAGAGGATTCTCTCAGAAAGAGGGAATAGACTATGAGGAAACCTTTGCTCTAGTTTCTTGTTATACCTCCATCAAGACCATCATTGCCATTGCAGCAGCTAAAGGATGGAAGTTACACTAGATGGATGTGAAGACCATTTCTAAATGGTGTAATTGAAGAAGAGGTATACATTGAGCAACCTAATGGATTTGAAGTTCATGGGAAGGAGTCTCATGTTTACAGATTGAAAAAGGATTTGTATGGCCTCAAGCAGGCTCCTCGTGCTTGGTATGAAAGAATTGATCAATACCTACTGAGCTTGGGCTTCTCCAACAATGATGTTGATTTAAACCTGTACTTCAAGGTAATTGATGGCGAAGCATTGATCTTGGTCCTCTATGTTGATGATCTATTTCTTACTGGAGAAGAACACCTCATTATCAAATGCAAGGAGTTAGCTTCTAAATTTGAAATGAAGGATATTAAGTACATGCATTACTTCCTTGGCTTAGAAGTATGGCAGAGGCCTAATGAGATCATTCTAAGTCAAGGGAAGTATACAATTGACATCTTGAAGAGATTTGGCATGATAGATTGTAAATCCATGTCTACACCTATGGAAACCAATTTTCAGAAATTAAAGGAGGTTGTAGCTAGTTCAGATCTGGTGGATCCTACTATGTACAAGCAATTGATTGGATCATTGATGTATTTAGTCAATACTAGACCAGATATTTGCTATGCAGTGAGTGCACTTAGTCATTTCATGTGTGAACCAAGGCAAATACATCTAATTGTAGTGAAGCATATCCTGAGATAATTGTGTGGCACAGTTGGGTATGGATTGAGATATTCTTCTGGTGTGGACTTGAAGCTACATGGTTATACTGATTCTAATTGGGCAGGGTGTGTTGTTGATCAATAGAGCACCTTTGGATGTTGTTTCAATTAGGGGTCTCTGATGATCTCCTGGTGTAGCAGGAAGCAGTCTTCAGTGGCACTGAGCACCAAAAAGGCCAAGTACATTGCAGCATGTCTGGCAGCTTGAGAAGCAGTGTGGCTTCAGAAGCTCCTTGAAGGATTATTTGGACAATCATTGGAGATGAATTTCATTCTTTGTGATAATCAAAGTTGTGTGAAGCTTTCTATCAATCCAGTGTTTTATGACAGAACCAAACATGTTGAGATCAAATACCACTATATCAGAGATATGGTATTGAGGAAAGCAATCCAATTGAAGTATATTAGCACTGATGAGCAGACAACAAACATTCTCACCAAGCCTCTATCCAGAGTAAAGTTTGTGTACTTCTTAGACAAGCTTGGTATTGTGGAGAATGAAGCCTTAGCTAAGAGGGAGACTCAGCTTTAGTGATCTTTTGTGATTTGCTTTAATGCATTTCTCTCTGTGATAGAGATTTGAGGTATAAACCCTTGTTAATGCATCTTTCTCTATGAGAGAAAAATTAGAGGTGAAAGCCCTTGTTTCCACCCTCTGGGAATAGCCATGGTGGATTTCATGTTGAGTGACTCCATGACAACATCACGTGAGAGAGTCCATGATGATTTTCTTGTACTTGTGTTTATTCACCCTTTGGATGTAGCCATGGTGAACTTCATGTTGAGATGACGACATCATGTTGAGTGATTTTGTGATGGGCACTTGTGCACATATGTTTTACCATACATGGGAGTAGTCATGATGGTTGATATCACGATTGAGAGAATCCATGATGAGCTCCTTTCACACTTGGGTGTAGCCATTGTGGATGTCATTTCATGACATTGGTCAGCTAGAAGAATTCCTCCCTAGCTGAGAGGGAGTGTTGATGTTAGATCAGCTTCGGTCCTCATCCTTCCAACCACGACTTTGAAGAGATAAATTCAATATAGCCTATCGACTATTTAATTTATCTAAGTTGATATTAATTTGTGAAGAGGCACTTCACATGCAAACAATAAAATATTAATTATTGATAATAATTATATGTGGCCGACTTGAAGAGATGCAATTTTCTATGAGAAGTCGACCTTGCATCATGAAGGGATGTGTCCTCTCCACTGATTGGTATATATGAGAGATCATTTCCTTTCTTTAGACATTCAAGTTCATTCAAGATAATTCGCATTCTTAGAAGAAGTTCACGCCTGAGCAACAAACCATCATCTTGCAATAGCAGATCAAATTCAAGGAGATTGATATTCATTTGTATTAAGCACATTTAGGAGAAATCGTTATTATTCATTGTATCAAATTCGACATTTTTTTGTGCCTGAGTTGTAAGAAAATTTCTGCTCAAATTACTCCAATATATAAGCAATATATTTGTTGGGTTTTTCTCCCTCAAATTGGAGGGTTTTCCCAGGGTATCTTGTTGTGTTCATTGTCTTATGTGTTGCAAAACTGTTTATTGAATATTTGATCATAAAACTAAAAAAAGTGGGGATAAAATATGACATAAATAATATTGTACCCTCATAATTTCATGTTATTTTTTGAATAATACTTAGTGTGTGCTCCTCTAGCATGTTTCAAGGATCACTTAATCCCATCCTTAGCCTATTTTCCTTCACTAGATTACTAATTTTCTACATCATGGTTATATTCTACCTATTGAGATGGGATTGTAGACACTAAAAAATGTCCTAAGTCTGCGAGCATCATTTTTCCTAGTCATCATCTTTCGATAATTGAATAATGTCTGATCATATATTCCTCTATTAATTAAATAGTTTTTAATTATTTAATTGATTCACCTTCTCATTTCTATATTGATGTATTAAAGTTATTTAATTGTGTCGCTAATATATCCCTTTCGCCTATAATTAAATAAACTATTTATTTGATTATTTGTCTTGCATCCATAGTCAGATAATAATTATTTGACCCTTTATTCTTCTATAATTAAATAATTAACGAAATTATTTAATTATGTGTCACTCATCCCTTTTGGATAAATAATTAAATAATTTAATTATCCATGTCTAATTTCTATCTCCTCCTTTAATTAAATTTATGAATTTAAGTAAATCTCCGTTTTCATTTCCTCAAATAAATTATTTATTTGCCACTTGTCCCTTTCCTCCATTTTTGAATAAATAATTTAAAACAAACTATTTATGCACCTCTTTTGTTCAAAGATGCCATGTTCATAGCCTTTATTTTTGTCATAGTTGTCTCTGTCATAAGCCTTCATGGTTTGCCATAGTCGTCGGCGTCGTAGCCTTCATTTCCCACCTCTTTTTGGTGCATCAATTCTCCACCGTTGATCTAGGCATCTTTCTAGAAACTTGGTCTTCACCATTTGTTTCGTAACCTCCCTCTCATGCATCCTCATCCATTGATCTTAGAATCTTTCTAGAAGATCAATCTCGTTCGTTCATTCGAATGGTTGTGTATAAAAGAGATCATTCTCCTCCATTTTCAATTGAACAACCATTCTCTCAAACTTTTTTGCTTACTATGTGCAGGTATTTGCACAACTTTAACAACAAATCTGAGGGAAATATTGGCATAAGAAGAAATAGGAGAGACAAGAGAAGTGATTCAAGTTCAAGCATGGGGAGTGTTTTTATTTAATAATTTTATTTTCCTTATGCTTTCATTTTTTTCTCTTGTCTGGATGAGGTTAATAGCTTAGAAGTGTTTGGTTGTCACTTTATTTATGCTATGAGGTTACAACCAAGAATTTGCACAGAATCCCATCATCTTATTTTGAGTACAGAAAAATGGGTGCATGAAATCTTCAAAAAATATTATTTGGGTTTTGTAGGCCTCATTTTTAGCTTTTCGTAACTTCGAACGGTTTGAAATTTCCATATGTTTTGAGAAAGTTATGGTCGTTTTAGTGCTCGCAGCTTTTAAAGATTTAGTTGTTAAGATCCAAATTTTCTTTTGTTTATAACACTTTTGTTGCGTAGGATTTTGCCAAACTTTTTTTGGGTTTTGAAGGTCTATGTCTTAGTTTTCCATATATTTCTACAGTTTAAATTTTTTTTTAAGTTATCACTATTTTAGTTTGTTGTTTTTATTCAAGTTTTTTCTGGTTTACTAATGTTTTGTTTTCAACATGTGGCTTTCATCAAGAAGACTTAACTTGTGGTTTTGCAAGATTTTTGGCTTGTTTTGGATAAGAAATATTTTGTGTATTTTTCAAAACACTTTTTGAAGAGCTGAAATTGCATTTCATTCATTAGTTTTAAAATTTACAACAAATTGCATCTACACTCATGAGGATAAAATGAACCACAATTTGCATATGTCACTCATTTGGTCTTAAAATTTACAATAAATTGCATATTTCATTCATGGGTTGAAAAAATGAACAACAATTTGCATATTTTCACTCATGGGATTTAAAATTGACTTGCATCATATTTCATTGGCTTAAAAAGAATCCAAGTGTTTTCAAATAATAAATAAGGTTTAAAATCAATCGAGTGTATTTTAGTGTAGAAAACACTTCAATTGGTGCTTTAAAAAAAGCAATTGTCTTCTTTCACATAGATTAAACTAGAGGGTAAATGAACACCATGTTTTAGTGTTTGAATATGGTAGGTATATGCTCTCACCTTGTCCAAACTCAGTGATCAAAAAGCCAAACCCATCCATTTTTTTTGTTCACCCATTTAGAAGGGTGTAACATAGATTTTCTGGAAGTGATTTTGCAAACTGATTATGATGATCAAATCTAACAAATAATCTAAATAAAAAAAAACAAAGAACGAGTAAATGAACATAAAATAATCAAAACAAATAACTGAAAAGATCTCACCGAATATGCGTCCACTTCTTCGAATTATCTCGATTGTCCTTCTCCATTTTGTTGTTTCAGTATTCTTGCTCTCCGATTTTCAGTATTGATGCAAGCATAACCTTGTTGAATGTCTAAGCAAAATATCGAAGATTAAGTTTCTTCTCAAAAGTATTGATTTTGGGAGAAGGAATAATGATAATGACAAGCCATTTTATAGATTTTGGGTTTTCGAATGATCGGCTCAGATTCAAAGAGAGATCGACGGATGAGATTGATGAATATCATGCAATGTGAGTTATGTGTCAGATAGAATGTGAGCTAGAAAAGTCTGCAAGATAAAGATTAAATTAGAACGATAACTTAATCTTGTGTCAAGATTGTTCGAAAATAGAAAGAACACAAGTTCCAGATTAAATAAACAATTTAATATTGAGTTAAGAGTCTTCGAAAATAGAAGAAATAGACTTTGAATGTCAAAGACAAAGTTAGAACTCGAAGAATAAAGAGTTCAAATGCACACATGAATTAATTAATTAAATAAAGATATTTAATTAATAAATGCTTTCATGCATATGAGTTAGAACTAGTTAACTGACTAATTGTGACAGAGAGTCCTCTCGCAGGGACGGTCAGATACTGAACCCGAAGATAACTGGCGGATTTAAAATAGATCTTGAGTTAGAAGGTGAGTGAATGATTTAGATAACTGAACAACAGAAGAATGTGACATAAATAATTAATAATGAATTAAATGTTAATTTAATTCAACATTCAAAATTGAAATGAATTTAATTAAATAAATAATGTAATTTATTTCATTTGACTGTTGAAAAGGGTAAATTGAATAATTAAATAATAAATATTTAATTATAGTTGAAAAGGTTAAATTGAATAATTAAATAACAAATATTTAATTATAGTTG